>CM075207.1:15560917-15875917 GCA_037577465.1 Liposcelis bostrychophila
AAGAGGCATGGATAACTCCTGCAGAAACATGCGAAATCCATTGTTATCATTTTGCGATTCTTTTGCATGGCAGTGGTGTACATCGTCAATTTTCATTTTTACATTGAAAAAAAAAAAAAAAAAAAAATGGAAATTTTTTTTATTGATTTACCGATTAAATATTGATTATTACTGATAAATAATTGATTTTACTGACAAATGATTAAAGTTACTGATACTTTTTTAACTGACCATGTAAATACTGACAAATAATAACTTTACTGACGCTTTCATAAAAATACTGATATTTAATTAAAAAATACTGACATTTAATTAAAAAATACTGACAACTTAAATAGATGCCTTTTCAAAATCTTTTTGGGTCAAAAACCTTTATTGCGGCCCTGACAAGCCCCCGAAATTCAGAATCTCGAAACTTGCAGGCTTCCGATTCGGGATTCTGCAAATTCGGGGTTCAGTAAATCGGGATAAAAGAGTGAAAAAGTACTTTATTTTGTAATATTTTAATTTTATTAACTAACTCTTCTAATTTTAAAACTAGCAGAATCCCTTTTTTTGGTCGAAAATAGCGATTTTTGGTAGAAAATCGATTTTAAGTCAATTATTGTCCCCGTAAACTGTGCCAAAGTATGTTTTCGACAATGCAGAGTTCGAATTTGACCACCCCGATTTGATTAAAGCTACCCTTTAATTTAATTAAATTTACAAAAAAAAAGTCGGGAAAGCGAACATGCAAAAGTCAGAATTTGCAGAACCTTGAATATAATTCATGGAAAATTATAGTACTTTCACAACCCGAAATTTGCGGAACCCAGAATCGGATTCTGCAAATTTCGGGGGTTTGTCATAGACTCCTTTATTTATTTATTTATTTATTTATTTAATTTTTTAATATTTAATTTATTTTATTATTTTTTTTTTAAAATTAATTAATTAATTAATGTTTTTTTTTTTTTTGGCTATTAGTGGAACTTCCCAATCGCATAATTACCACTACGAAACTTCCCATAACGTAAGTTCCCACTACGAAACTTCCCATAACGTAAGTTCCCACTACGAAACTTCCCAAAACGACGAAAATACCCATTCCCAATGTACGAAAGTTCCCAAAAAACAAATACTTTCGTAATCAACGTGAATTTCGGATAATTTTAACGGTCAGGAATTCTTTTACGGAAATAAATATATTAATAAACAATAAAACAATTCGAAATCAATTAAACCGATATAAAATAAGGCAATGTTAACGTTCAGTGGGTTTCCCTCTTTTTACTTTATTCTTTGAACCTTTCGGTCAGCCTCTTCCTCTTTTCTTTTGAACTTCTTCGATGACCGCCAAGGTAGAGGATGAGGATGAGGAGGCTTCCTCTAGGGAGGAAACGACATGGGAAGGCGTTTGAGGTCGGGGAGGGGAAAACAAGGGAACCTGGAAAGAGTGAGGATCGTCTTGCGGCCCAAGAGGGGAAGGCGGGTCATCGAGGTTAAAAAGATTTCCATTCTGTCGGGGAGGAGAAAATACTTCTACGGCAACAGGATTGTAATGAAATGGTGGAGGAGGAATATCCTGATCCTGAAAATCGAATGGGTTAATGTTGGGTGGTTGCGGAGGAGTAACACGCTGCTCCTGAAAATGGAAGGAATTATAATGTGGTTGTGGTTCTAGAGGAGTGATTCCCTGTTCCTGAAAATGGAAGGGGTTATAATGTGGTTGTGGTTGTAAACGAGGAACATCCTGCTCCTGAAAATGGAAGGGATTATAATGAGGTTGTGGAGGAGGGATATTCTGTTCCGGAAAGTCGGGCTGGCGAGGTGAAGAGAATCACTAGAGGGAATCACTCCTCTAGAACCACAACCACATTATAATTCCTTCCATTTTCAGGAACAGCGTATTACTCCTCCGCAACCACCCAACATTAACCCTTTCGATTTTCAGGATCAGGATATTCCTCCTCCACCATTTCATTACAATCCTGTTGCCGTAGAAGTATTTTCTCCTCCCCGACAGAATGGAAATCTTTTTAACCTCGATGACCCGCCTTCCCCTCCCGGGCCGCAAGACGATCCTCACTCTTTCCAGGTTCCCTTGTTCCCCCCCCCGGCCGCAAGATGATCCTCACTCTTTCCAGGTTCCCTTGTTTTCCCCTCCCCGACCTCAAACGCCTTCCCATGTCGTTTCCTCCCTAGAGGAAGCCTCCTCATCCTCATCCTCTACCTTGGCGGTCATCGAAGAAGTTCAAAAGAAAAGAGGAAGAGGCCGACCGAAAGGTTCAAAGAATAAAGTAAAAAGAGGGAAACCCACTGAACATTAACATTGCCTTATTTTATATCGGTTTAATTGATTTCGAATTGTTTTATTGTTTATTAATATATTTATTTCCGTAAAAGAATTCCTGACCGTTAAAATTATCCGAAATTCACGTTGATTACGAAAGTATTTGTTTTTTGGGAACTTTCGTACATTGGGAATGGGTATTTTCGTCGTTTTGGGAAGTTTCGTAGTGGGAACTTACGTTATGGGAAGTTTCGTAGTGGGAACTTACGTTATGGGAAGTTTCGTAGTGGTAATTATGCGATTGGGAAGAACCCCCGGCAGCGGTTTTTTTTTTTTTTGCTTTTCTGAAATATTGGATTCAATTTATCGATAGTTTTTCAATCGATATATCGATAGCGGATAGCTGGATATCTTTTTATACTAATATCGATAACTTTTTTCGATTTATTGGCAACACTAGTTTGTAGTTGTAAACCTGCACAGTAAAAAATTTTGTCAAAATCAACATAACTAGGTCCACATAATTTTTATGTTGTTTTTGCTTTATGTTTACCTTTTGGGACAAACAACATAAAAAATTTATGTGGACCTCTTAGAACATATTTACATAATATTTTTTACTGTGTGCCTAAAAGACAATTTCTTTTTACGTACAAAATAATCCCCTCAGTCTAGAGTGGCCGTCGCGATAGCGGAAGGTCGGTGGTTCGAGCCCACTCTTCGAGTGCCTCTGGTGTATTCTTTTATTCAACTCTTTGATGCCAACCTCTTTGATGCCAACACCGAAATACCTCCAACTGAGATATTTACACCCCCCTCTCTTCCCCAAAGTAGTAAATGCGGTTTTTTTGAAAATTAAAATTCTAATAATACAATTAAAAACAATTTATTGAACGAAAAATTTGGTGCTTAAAAAAAAGTCAGCTACCACGATAAGTGTAAATTCTACTTTTAAAAAAAATCTACTCGTCTGTAGCCGTTACAAAAAAAAAGGCATAAAAATGCCGGTAAGTGTCTTGCTTTCACTTTATTCAAACGGTCATTCTCAGACCAGTCTATGCAGCTATAGTTCCTACACTTCTTTAATGTCGATTATGGAAGATCCACGATTACGATTAAGCTGTTTTTCTTCCTATAATTATCTCACGGTGTTAGTGTTTCTCATCTTCTTCGAAAAAAAAAGACTTGCTTTTTACCATCCCGAAAGGGATGAATACGAGTCCCTGAAAAAAAAAAAAATCTCATTTTTCATTTCCTTGTTTAAACTTGTCGCGAGACGATTCGTGCGGCGGCGACATCTCGTCATTCCACGGGAGATGATGATGATGATCAGTGTCCAGTAAAGGGAACTTGCCAACCGTTAACGTATTGACACCTGAAAGCGAAACCGGGTACTTTCGTTCTTACAGGCCCCACCACTCGTATTTTTAGCCTGCCCCTCAGCCACTTACCATTCTTCGTTACATCACTCGTAATCCGACAGTCGCTCTCTTTACACCGGTCGTGCATCTACGATGGCCTTCGTGTAGTTTATTCTTTTTTATTTTCGGGTAGTGCTCCGTATTTTTTTTTCTAGTTCTCTATTAAAGGATTACACTTTTGGAGTAGCCCTAGTTTTTTTAAATTTAGTTTCTAATTTGGTAAGTTTGCAACGGAATTTTTTTTTTTTTATTTTTACGAGTGCTTGGACAGTGCGAATTTTTTTTTTTTTTTTTAATAAATCGTGGGTGGCTGCATGTCAAAAACCGTGCCGAAATTTCCGTAAAGTGAACCTTGTGAATGAATGGAGATGAGTGAATTTGCAAAAAATTATTAATTCGTGTGGCCACGTGATTTTCTTTTTTTTTTTTTTTTTCTTTTTGTACATGTAATGTCAAGATCAAAGTCATTTGGATCGGGGACGCTTACGATTTTCGTGATACACCTTTTCAAGGGGGGTTAAAGGATATGGTCGGTTTTTTTTAAGTTTTCGGGGGGGAAAAGTGTTTTGAAACGGAGTAGGTTAATTTAGGGCAAAATCGAAGGTATACTAGTCCGAACGACCTTGTTAAACGGGTTGCAATGTAAACTGGTGGAAGTTAATGGTTTATGTACTCAATAATCCGCGTTGTTTGCTTATATCACTTTTTAAAATGTCACTTTGAACAAAAAGAAATGAAAACATTTTTAATCCCATAAATCATTGCATTTTTAAAGGAAAAAATAAACGTAATTTTAAGCAGTAGGAGGAAGAGAAGTAAACATCGTTATGATTGCGAATCGCAAAAAATATAACATGATAATTGTGAGAAATAGTACTGGAAATTAGTAATATGCAATTAGATACGGTAGAGTAATCGTGTATTTTACCATAGGGCGCTATAAATGCAGTCAGCCTCGGTGTTTCCAGTTTGGCCGAAACGGTATAAAAAAATCTAGAGTTAGCAGCCACTCAAAAAAATAAAAATGAACACCCGTTTAACAAAAATTGTCCAAAATTTAGCTTTTGGTGGTTTTCACTTATTTTAAGGGCGAGTCCTCCCTCTTCTAAGAGTTGGTAATTGCTGAAATTTTGAGACTTTCTACTGACCATCCACCCAGTTCATAGCTAGAGTGGTTTGGGGATGATTCAAAATTTTGATCTCACGATGGCTGATTTTTAAGACCTACCAAACTCCGGTATCTCTCGAGTATAAACCCGATAAAATACCCAAAATTTAAACCAAAAAAACCATTTAACCCTTTTGTCATCAAATTCTATTTTCAAAAAAATACCAAATTTTTTTAAAGCGTTTTTTTTTTCTCCCCAAAAAATTGCCGTCCCTTCAAAAATGAAGTTATACTATTCTGCCAACTTTTAAAATGCAAGCCAAGGATCCAATCCAAGAGCTTTAGATTTAGCGAAGGATCCAAGGAACTCCCCGGATTAACCCGGAAGGATCCTCTTCCAGGAAATCGATGCCTTTCCTAAATAACCTGCAAGAGAATAATAAAAAAAAAAAATCTTTGCCCTAAAAACTAAAACGGAAATAATTGTTGATTCGGACCAAAACGATGACTAATTATTGGTTCTGTAGCCTATTTTCGCCCGTGACAAAGATTTCGAACGCTATAATTATTATTTTTTTTTTTTCTTCTTTATAATTGATAGCTTTGAATGATAGGTGAATCTAAGCGGAAAAATGCCATTTTGCAGTAGGATGAATAATAATTTCCTTTTCAAAAATAGACTTCAATATATATATACATTTGGCTTCTTTTCGTGCTTTTCTGCTCTTTTGTTTTAATCCGGGAGCGTGATCATCGCTGACCATGACATTATGGTTGAGCCCATGAGAATTTCTGTTGTTACCCGGAAAAACTGAATGAATGGGAGATTTCCTTGGGATTTAAATAAACCGGAGTTCGGTGTAGTTACAATTTTTTTTTTTTTGTTCGTTCTAAAATTCACTGAGAAGGGCGCGGTGCAACTATGCAAAAATTCAGAGTTCGGTAGTTGGTGGCCCCCCTCCCCATCCCCTCGATATTCCTGTCAAATGTGGAAGATCCTTTCTTGAGACTTTTTAAATACCCTACCCTACCATACCCTTGGGCCAATTAAAAAGTTGCAAATCTAACATGCCCTTTTTCTTCATTTCATTCCCACAGGCAATGCGAAATTCCCTGACTGCAGAAACCAGAGAGTAAGCCTCTTCCCAAAATTGTCCCACTGTTGAATTTTTAAAAGCTTCTGTCAAATTCCAATGATTTCGCGATTTTAAAGAATGTCTGCACTGCTTTCTGATTTGTTTATTTCTGACAAGCAAAAACCGTTTTATTTTATTTACTTCTTATTATTATAACAATATTTTTTTGACCGTGGCAGTCAGCTGATGATATGTTACGTAATGTGAATTCAAACAGGCTCTCACAATTCAACTTTTTAACAGAATACAAGTACTCGTCGTATAGAAAAAAGAAAAACGATGTGTGGGTATTATGAAATTTTTTTTATCATTATTAGCGCCCTTTTAATATCCATATTGTTAAAAGAATTGAGAACAACAGTTTAACTGCAAAATAGCTCATATAACTAGCAATGCAAGCGCTGAGATTATAGCTAATTGCAATATCCAATTTTATATGTAATCTTTCTAATTATAAAATTAGATTGAAGATATTTACGGAAGGAGCATTATTAGGACATGGCCTGATATTGGTAATGTTAAACCGAAGTTGATCTAGTCTGAGTAGCACTTTGAAATACCATTATTTCACTTTGGCTGTTACTTGGTCTGGGAAAAAGTTACAGATGATAGGAATTAGCTAATTGCAATTGTAACTGAATGAGCTAACCTGAACTCTCACCCAAATAGCAAAGTCTATCCTGTCCCTAGGACGTCTTCAGGACGCCGTGAGGATATTTATGGGATGTCCATTGAATTTACCGATGTCTGCACTGATCTAAAAAGCGTCCTTTGGACATCCTATGGATAATCCATGAATTTGGATATTCTGTGGATATCTAATGAACAATCCTTAGATGTCCAATCGATTGAAAATGCTAACTGGGCAGAGAAGGATATATTTATGTACTTTAGTTGAGAGAACTTAAAGATTTTCCGCAGTTCAAGGAAGCCAAGTTTTTGTAGAAAATAGGCAAATAAGTTCAACAACGGATCTCCCTCTGGTTCATACTTAAGAAAAAGCCTCCCAATCAGGATCTTATAGTCTATAAATAGGCTGCCTGCCTTGCTAATTTCAAAAAATTTTAAGTTCCTCGTACGCTTGAAAAATGAGGTTATTTTCCCGATAAAGTTCAGCCCTCGGAGTAAAATGCATTTTTTTCTCCCTTATTGAGAGAAAAAAAAGGTGTCCCTCCTTATTGGAGACTTCACTGTTTATTAAAAACAGCCCGCTGCTTAAGTTTTAGATAAACTGAGGGCAGGACGATATTTTAGAGGCCCTCCCACCCCCCCCCCCCCCCCTCCTCCTCCTCCCAAAGTAGCACTCAGATTACGTCTTGAATAATAATGCCTATTTCTCGGAATTTTTTAAACACACTGACGCTATTTACGTTCTGACGAAATTCCATTATGACGTCTTAGAGTCACGCATGCAGATAAGCAGTCAAAAATGCCTGAAAAAGCTTGGCGTCATTGGTCGGATCTGAAAAGTCGTCACAATTCTTAAATTTTAAAAATCTTTCCTCAAAGGTTGCAGATTTAACTCATGAATATTTTACAATTTTTTTTTCGCCGATTTCCGGATCTCTTTTACACCTTTAAATGCAAATCGAGGTGATGGACCTAATAAAAAGGCTTTTAACCGCATCACTAAAACGCTTTATCTTAACCTCGGAGTTGCCCGTAAATGGAGACAATGGCATCAAGTGATTTTGATTGCTATTGTTTGCACTTTTATCGCTACCAGTAAATCTATCATTTTTATAAATCCACTTTTTAAAATAATAAACGTTTTGTAAACTTTTAATTAACTACGCGCTTAAATTTCCTTGGATTAAATTGCTGTTGTCTTCTGCGTCTGTGATATTGCCTTCTGCGTCTGTGATATTGCCTTCTGCGAATGCGTCGTTGCCCGCCATTTCACGATGAAACATTTTGCAATAACATGTTGCTGAACATGTTGCAGCGTAGAAACATTGTGTCAACATGTTGCGCAACATTCGAAAATGGAAAACAAAAATTTGTGCAATATTGTTCTGCGCAGTAAGATGTTGAACATGTTCACAACATGTTTCTAACGCTCCAAAATTTTTAGCAACATGTTTCTAACGCTCCGAAATTTTCCGTCATATGTTTCTAACGCTCCAACATTTTCAGCAACATGTTTCTAACGCTCCAGCATTTTCAGCCACATGTTTCAAACGCTCCAAAATTTTCAGCAACACGTTTCGAACGCACCAGTATTTTCAGCCACATGTTTCTAACGCTCCAACATTTTCAGCAACACGTTTCTAACTCTCCAACATTTTCAGCCACATGTTTCTAACGCTCCAACATTTTCAGCAACACGTTTCTAACTCTCCAGCGTTTTCAGCCACATGTTTCTAACGCTCCAACATTTTCAGCCACATGTTTCTAACGCTCCAACATTATCAGCCACATGTTTCTAACGCTCCAACATTATCAGCCACATGTTTCTAACGCTTCGACATTTTCAGAAACACATTTCTTACGCTGCAACGATTTCAGAAACATGTTTCTAACGCTGCAACGTTTTCATTATGAAAATCCGACCTTAGCGATGTAGAACTTATTTGGATTCCAGCCAAAACAATTGAAATTTCTGATTTTCAAAAATAATCAGAACCTAATTAAATTGGGAATCTTAATTTAGGGAGCCCACGTGAATAAATGATGGGGGTCAGATCTCTGACATAAATTGTAATGAAGTTACTCGGTTTGCTGTTCGTGGCTAAACCGAAAAGTCTTAATTTAGTCGCCTGAAATCGAATTTTTTTTATGGGAGTAACTGAACTAAACATTAATCCCTTTCATAAACAGGATTTTCACAGTTCAGTGACAAAACTCTCGAATTTTCCTGAAATACCGATCACAATCCAACTTCCTTGACACAATTATCTGTTGGTTATTTTCAATTCATTCAAAAGAGTAATTCCGATTTCAGACCAGACGGGATCGATTTCAGACGGTGTGCCCTAGTAAATCTGCCTCCGTAAATCTACTACTTCCATGACTCACAATTGATTACAATAATCACAGAAAAGATTGCATAGGAAACCGCGCATTTGCAAATAATTGGCCTTGCGACGACAATAACCGACTGGAGATGATGCATAAAAAAATAGGTGAATGCAGACAAATTTACTCTTACAGAAAATTCTGTACCATAAAAGACCTAAATCGTTTTTACGTAATCGAAAAAACAAAAATCTTAAAATAAAAAATAAAAAAAAAGTTGCTACTGTTTTCATACAAAAGCGACTTTCGAACTTTTTTTTTTTCACATAACGGTTTTACAATGTGTGAAAATGTCAAATTAATATGTAAAACATAGAATGAATTTGCGACCTGGGTTTATATCAAACCCTTGACCTGAATGACCACAATAATATTGATTCTTCTTTTATTTTTTTTTTTTCTTAAAGCACTTAACCCTAAATAGCATTCACAGATATTTTGCAAATTAAATAAAATAAAAAAAATATCAACACATAATCTCAGACCACTTAAGATAATAATAGGAGATTGAATAACACTTTTGATGGATTTTCTTTTTTTTCGTTTAAAATTTTTAATACCACGAATTTATTTTATTAAACGCTTTCCCGCCAGTCAATTCATTAAATAAGAAAAAAAAAAAAAAACTGGACTTTCCTTTTGATTTATTAAAAAATAAACATCCGGTAAAGCAATTAAGAGATTTATACTTTACATAACCATTACCGTTGGTTTAATAGTTTAAATGACGTTAAGTGTCCTTCAGATGAAGCAGAACATGTTTACGCCAAATTACAAGATGGTGTATCTACTTTATTTCCCGGCGAGAAATTTGGGACGTTAATTAAATATTATGTAAAAAAAAAAATTTTTTTTTTTTTTTTTTTTTTTTAATTTTTTAAAAAGAAAAAAATAGGGTTGACAATGGTGTGAATAATGATGCAACGTAAAATGAAATCGGAGACTTTTTTTTTGAAATAGTAAAATTAGTCACGATAATAAGTTTAATACGTACCCCGAGTGTGCAAGGTTATAATAAAAAAAAATGACGCAAATTTAATAAAAAAATTTTTTGTGGTAATAAAACGATACTGCAATGGATGAAAATGGGCCGATCGGCTGTGCGTTTTTATTTCCTAGAAATAAAACATGGTTCGGTAATGAGGAGAAGAAAAAAATGGAAGCGAAGGACGGCGAGGGGAAAAAAAATGCTTGAAAACGGAATAGTCCTTAGTTTAATTGTTAATTAATTGTATGGAAATTAATGTGGGTAAATTTTGAGCTTGTTTAGGGATACGGTAATGGGAATTAATAATGATTAGTCCGTGGGTCGTTTTAAAGTCCCGGGTTTGCATGGAGTCGTCGATAAGGACAGTATACCTTCCTACGTCTGATGCAATCCATCAGATTCATTTGGAGCTCAATCCTTCTGAAGCTCTTATTCTTCATTCAAGTGCCGGTTCCGCAATGGAGATCGGCTATCATCTGGGAGATTTTTACTTTTGAGATTGCAGCTCTAAAAAGACTCAAGGAATCAACACCAAACGAGTCCCTGAGATTCTTAAGCCATGAGGTTTTCCTTCGGTCTTCCTTGCGCTTACCCTCGATTTTTTCCTGAAAGGGAAAAAGCTGAAGGAGTCGGTAGCTCAACTTCGCGAAACAAGAAAAAATTTTTCTATCCTAATATTTGTTTTCTTCTGGGCCTATTTTTGTCAGAACTTTAGCTGCTTTTTAATTGCCGAAAGTTTCTGGCTGTTGTACAATCCTGATCTTTCTAGTGAAGGAAGTTACGTTTTCACAGTACCTTATTCAAATGTTCCAGGCTTTTTGAATTCGAAATTCGGGAAAGGTTTCGGAGAAGTATGTTTTTTTCATTATGACGGCTACTAGAAGAAAATGGAAAATTGGTAAAGTGGAATCACTCTGACCGATTAGAAGTAGGCAGCTACAACCCTGATAGCATTTTCAATCCATAAAACATCCTATAGATTGTCCATGAGATATTTACAGGATATCCAAATCCATGAGATATCCGTAGGACGTCCAAAGGACGCTTTTTGGATCAGTGCGGACGTAGGTAAATCCAATATACGTCCAATAAATACCCTCATGACGTCCTGAAGACTTCTTTGGGACTGGATAGACTTTGCTATCTGGGTAATTATTGGGTAAATTATGGTCTTAAAGTCATGATTCAAGTGCCAGGGTTTTGTCTTCTTAACCCAACCAAAACTGTCACTAAAAATGACTTCGAGAATGACGTCGTCGAGCATGACCCTTTTTGATCAAGAATGATCAAGAATAGTAATAAAAAACTAAAAATTAGTAATAAAAATTAAAAAACTATAATTGATCAATAACGACTAATCGAAATCCCTCGCGACTAAACATGACTGCTGTCAAATTTGATCATTTTTAGTCATATTTTTGGTAGGGAAATTGATGACATCAACATAAAATCCTTAACATCTTAATTTCCGAAAACACTTACATTTCAAACGATACTTCAAGACCCATATTCTCATGACTAAGCTTTCCGCAAAAAATTTTACGACACCATATTCTTCGATAGACGATAAATCTGGCTGACGAGTTTGCTGTGACGTTTACGACGAGATGTATTTCACATGTTTTTTCACATGTCAAAAGGCATCCTAAAAACCGACTTTCAAATTTCTTTCCTTAAAATAACGACGGACGTCATTTTCATTTCTAAATGCGCACCACTGTGCAATTAGTACAAATCCAAATTTTCCTGATATTGAAAGAAAAGCTTCCTTTCGATTTAAAATCGGTTAATGGAAGCATACAGTCTAGACGTTCAAGGTTATCAGGATTTGGTTCGAACTTTCATTTTTATATTTCACTCTGGTTTTTCTCGTTTACAGATGCACTCTTGCTTTTCCACTTTTCCTTTCATTTTCCTTGAAAATAATTTTACCAATTTCTTCTGATATTTTTACTAGAAGCACGTGTAGTTCAGGTTTATTATTGTCATTCATCCTTACTTTTTGTTCTGCAAGTTGAGACTTGTAATTTTCCGCTTTATTTTCATTATTTTTTGTAACGACCGATGAGTATTAAAACGTTTTTTTCTTGGGCCCTCTTTTATTTTTGATCTTTGTCTTCCACTGCTCTTCACTCTTTTATTTTAAATCTTTTTTTTTTCTCTGTCATCTTCATCATCCGTGTTTTCGTGCCGTTCGCTTTCTTCCCGCTTACGTTTTTTGCTTCTTTGAGTCCAACCTTCGTGCATTCCTACTACGTTGAAGAACTTTAAACTTGCGTTTGTTGTGTTTCTGCTGTAATAGGAAATCGTCTATTTAAAGTTTTAATGGTTACATCCTTCATTTAATAGCTAATTTTTTGCCAAGCTTTTATAATAGTTAACCATCCGGTTAATGATAAAATCTGACAGCCATTTTGGCTATTTGTACGAGGTAGAGACGTAATAAGATTATTATTTTTTTTTAAATTCATTTTTCTGCTTAATTTCCGCATTTTTCTTTTCTTTTTTAAAGTTCATTTTGTGTATAATCGAGTCTCTTAAAACGGTTTTGAACCTCAATGCAAAGGGTGAAAAAATTATTTTTAGGACTTTTAACTGTTGACAACTAGGCTGCCCATTATGAGGGGGTGTAAAATATTTTTGTGGGGCCTTCCTCTTATAGAATTTTTTTTTTTGGGTGGGTACTTTCACGTGGCGATAGCGAAATTTTGGCCCAGCAGGGTCTTTTCAGCAAAAAAAATTTTTGTGATTTTTAGGATTTTGGCCATTTAATTTGGCAAAATTTGTCCGTCGCGGTCTAAGGCAAAATACAGGATTTTGGGCCAATTTTTTGCGCACTTTCACATGGTGAAGGCAAAATTTGGGTACAGCGGCGTCTTCCTGACGAAACAAATTTTTTTTGATTTTGGCCATTTAATGGCGCAAAATTTTTTGTGCATTATACGATTTTGGCCATTAAAGGCCAGTTTCGCCCTTTGCGTTCCAATTCGAAATACATGATTTTGGGCCAATTTTTTGCGTACTTTCACATGGTAAAAGCCAAATTTGAGTCCAGCGGGGTCTTCCTGGCGAAACAATTTTTTTTAGATTTTTGCCATTTTATGACGACTTTGGCCTTGGGGAAAAAAACCAAAAAAATACTTATCTAGACCAGTTTTTTGCGTACTCTCACGCGGTGATAGCGAAATTTGTGTGCAGCGTCACCTTCGCAGCGAAAATTTTTTTTTTTAACTCTCGGCAATTTTTGCGGCCACTTTCTTGTTGAAAGAAAAATTAAAAAGCACGTGTATTTAGGTCAATTTTTGACGTACTCTTCGGCTGTCGTAGCGAAATTTCTGCCCGGCGCCGCTAACATGAAGAAAATAATTTTTTTTCTCTTTAAATAGCCATTCTGGCCACTGGAAAATTTTTTTAAAAAATAAAAATTATGCCCTTTGATAGCCTTTTGAAAGAGCTTTTTTTTCGTTTTTCGGATTCTTCTATCGGTCAACCCATTCTCTGCCAAAAAAATAAAAACTGAATTAGCACTCCCATCCCGGCTTTCATTTCTACCCTAATATTTGGCCAAATTTACCCTATCGATGGGTGAAAGTCCCAAAACAATTTAATTTCGGGACAGGAACCTTATGGTAATCCCCCCGGTGGCAGCCTTTGAGGAAAAATAAAATCACGATCCGTGGGGTCATGCTTAATGAAGATATTTATGTGTATAAATACAACCTGCAAAGTCATTAACGGGGTGAGAGTGACAAATGTTTAACCATTTTATTTTTATATCAACTTTAAACAGTTTTTATTTTAAATAAACAATTCCGATAGTGAAAGTTTAAATCGCGCTCTGGTCAGTCTCTTTGATTTTATTTTAAAAATATAATAAAAATAATCACTTTTTTTTTGCTTCATTCGTTCCATCAAAAAAACGGACTCAGTTGGACTATGAGGAAAAAAAAAACCTGTAAAAAAATTAGAATGTAAATAACGGAAGTCGGTAGGGAAAATCACGATAGCCGTGGGAATTTTTTGTTTAATTTATTTTTTTTTTTTTGCGTTTGGTCTCGATCGTTTTGCGAAGCTTTTAAATCCAATTTTTTTAGGGCAAAAACATACGGTTCGAAAATTCGTAACGTAATTAATGTCAATGCTATGCCTACTGATTACACGAGCATTTAAATGTTGAATGATTCGTATAAAAACTTCTGGGAATATGATATAATTATTTTTTTTTAAAAAAATGGTTAACTAATAGCTCGTCATGGATCGTCTGGCTAAAAATTCCATTCACTCAGTCTATTATGAGTTTTAAGACTGTAAAGTTCGAGGTAAAGGGTTAATTTATTTTATTTTTTTTTTTTAAATTAAAGCATGAGTTAGTTTTTAATTTTACGTAGGAAATTTTTTTTAGTCCTGTTATTATTGTCGGAATGCAGAACGAGAACATTTTTCGATCAGTGGACCGAAATCGAAGAAAGCCTATCAAAAATTATTTCGTAATCGTTACTCAACGGCGCAGACTTGTCTCTTCGAAGACTTTTTTTTTTTTTTTTTTTGTCGAAATAATTTCTCAAAGTCGCCCTGGTTTGACTGTCTTTAAATATAGGTCAATTGACAAAGACAAACATCACTGTCGAAAGATTTCAGGTATTGTCCTCATCCGAAAAAAGAAAAGAAAGAAAATAAAATATTCCTGCGGTTATTTAATGCGATAAATTTAAATCAAGGTGACCGTTTTGGGTCGTGTTTTGATTTTGAAATAATCAGAAAAATATAATCGTTTTCTTGAATTTCTTTTTATATACCACCGACATTTTCGACAAAGGTCGATCTGAGGGGAAAAAAAAAGCCTGCGAGGGGTTTTTATTTATCTCACGTAAAAATTTGTTTCTGTCTTTGGTTTAAATGCTTCTGCGGTTTTTGTGGATCGAGGTTTTGAGATGTGTACATGATGTCTAGTTTGTTGGAATAAATAGCGTGACAATGAGCCAAATTTATAAATTATTGCTTTGTCGGCCAAGTTCTACAGCAGAAGGAGATTTCAAAAAAGAAAAATTTGAAAAAATATTTTTGGGAAAATTTTAAAACAAATTTTTGGAAAAATGAAAAATTTTAAAGAAAAAAAAAAATTTTTTTGACTTACGGTTAAGAATTAATGTCCCGTCTGGTTACCAGAGTACAAATCGTGAAATTTTTCGCTCAACAAGCTTTTCTTTGCCATCCGGATTTGATGGTAACCACTTTCCAAATCAAGGCTGCTGGGAGCTTATGAATTTTGCCGATTTTTTTTGGTAAAAATATCCTTGATGCGAAGCAGGGGAAAAACCCGAGGTACTGACTTTTGGTTAAGGTTCCTCCCTTTTGTCACCTATTCTATACCCTCCATTTTTTTCCTCTGTGAAGCTAAATTATTTTCAAATTATTTTGCCGTGGCAAAATTATGATTTTGAACGGAATCGTTGTGACAGTTTTTTGTAAAAATGATTTTTTTGTTTGTTTTTCTGCTGTTCTTGCTTTTCCGTTTAAAGAAGAATCTCGATGAAATTGTCTGCCAAGGATTCTGGCGTAACAGATGTCTCTTATTTTACGAGTCTTGTACTTGGCACGAATCATCTGGTGACATTGCTGGTTAAAGTATATTATCTATAAAAAGTGGAAAATTATGAAATATTCTAAGCTAAAGGTCGCTACTTCTTACCAGACGACAGCTAGTTGGCGAATGATGACTTGTTGTATTTTGGTGTGAGGGCTACAGCTTGGAGCCAGGAAAATCCGTGGGACTCGTTATTTTGTGAGCACAGGCGTAGGTTTACGGCAGAGAGGTCATTATGCACTCGGAAACGAGGTGAAAAATAAAACGAGTACATATTCTTTTTTCTGGTGAAAACGCTGTAAATAGAAGGCATCGGCGTGGTAATAGACAAGTCACATGTTTTGAGATTTTCGGTAGAAACTAATGTATAGTATGCTCTTAACTAAAAACTAGTATTTAAACGTGAAAATTTTTCATCAAATTAAAAAAAAAAAGAAAAACAAAGTCCGGAAAAGTTTTTGTCACGTGATCACTCCTTATACGATTTTCTATTGGTGTGACGTCATCTGCCTGTATCGAATCGAGATATCGAACTGGAAGCGAGACATCGAAGTTGAAGCGAAACACGTCTTGTTTGTAAACATTACGAATGGATGCCGTTCAGAGTTTCAGAAATGAACGCAACCACTTTTAGACAGATGACGTCACGTTTCTTCACGTTCCGTTTTGGCGGGCATTCAAACTCAAATTTTTATTTTTTCTCTTTTCGGGGGTTAATAATTTTTTTTATTGAGTCAAAATTACCCTTTTTGTGTCATAATGCAATTAAACGATGGAGTCATCTCAAACATGTGACTTCTCTATTAGGAAATCTATGGGTCTCCAAAGCTAAAAGGTCCTTTGAAAAATCAAATTGACTTCTATTCAGTTATTTTTGGTTATAAAAAGTATATATAAGAGTTTTGGATACGATTTCATGACCCATGTGTCAACAGTTGTCAACATTTAAGAAAGAGACATATCTCACAAAAGTTCAAACCTTAGGCCGCAACTTCACGATGAAACATGTTGCAGTAACAGGTTGCGGCAACATGTTGAAGCACAAAAACATGTTCGCAACATTTTCTTTATTTTTCATTTTTTAATGTTGCGCAACATGTTTTGAAGCTGTAACGTGTTGAACAACATGTTGGCAGCATGTTTCTAACGTTACAACATGTTGCCACAACTACTGATGGCGATAATTTATCGAAATATCAATATATCGAGGAAAAAAATATCGACTTTTTTTTCGATATTCGATTTATTGTTATCGAAATTTTTAAAATATCGATATATTCAAAATTATCGCCATCACTAGGCGCAACATGTTTCATCGTGAAATTGCAATCTTACCCTCACTCAGAAAAAGAAAATGTTTTGAACAAGTTCAATCTTGCTTTGCGATAACGAGAAAATTACTCGAGATTGGGCAGTTTTTTTCTTTTTAATTTTTTTATTATTTTTATTTTTATTTTTTATTAATATTTTGTTTGTTTGCTCACGATTTAGGGTGCAAATTCACTATAAAATGTTGGACCAACATGTTGGTCCAATTTGTTGTACCAACATGTAAAAGTAAATCCAAATCCAACATTCCATAGTGAATTTGCACCCTTAAACCAACATGTTGGTACCACAAGTTGGACAAACATGTTGTACCAACTTGTTGGACCAACATTCCACACTAATTTCGGCATAGAAGTAAATTCTGCAATAGCCGATTCGTTCGTTTGTCAAACATGTTGGTACAACAAAGTGTGTTGAAGTTGTCAACATGTTGGTCCAACATTTTATAGTGAATTTGCACCTTTATGGGTGCAAATTCACTATGGAATGTTGAACCAACATGTTGGTACCACAAGTTCGACAAACATGTTGTACCAACTTGTTGTACCAACATGTTTGACAAACGAACGAATCGCCTATTGTAGAAATTACTCCTACGCCGAAATTAATGTGGAATGTTGGTCCAACAAGTTGGCACAACAAGTTGGTACAACATGTTTGTCCAACTTGTGGTACCAACATGTTGGTCCAACATTTTATAGTGAATTTGCATTTTTATAAGAAATTATTTTTTCACCAGCACATGCAATTTTTGCGCTCCCGTTACTCATTTTTTTCCTGAGTGCTGCCCAGGGCTTGCTTAATAGTTTTATTTTCGGTCCCAGACGTTTTTGATAATTGTCATCTTTTATCTACTTTTGCAAGCCGACGCGACGCTCAAAAAAAAGTGGCTAATGAAAAAGCATAAATGCCTTGTGGCAAAACATTTTCTTAAAAATTACGTGAAAGCAATAAAAATATTTGTCAAAAAACAACCTGTCCGTTCCCATGAAGCATTTTTATTTTGCTATGAAACATTCCGGCTTTGTTGCAAGATAAAACTTGCTCAAAAAGTTCCCTTTTTCTGAGTGGAGATCCCATAAGCATGTTTTCGGAGACAAATATTGGAAATGTTTTCACTGAAACCGTTATACCCCCCCAAAAAAAAGTGAGTTATAAGCCCGACCAATACGCTATAAAAACTTATAACAAGATGATAAAACTTATAATCTTGTTATACGTTTTTATGACGTATTTGCTGGACTTATAACGCAATTTTTCTAGGGACACTTCCTAAGAGATTTGGCTGCTCAGTTTTGAAATAAAAAGGAATAAATGGAGACTCCTTTGACGTTTAGCACAGAATCAAACTGCAGTAGACCAGTAGACATTACTTTTAAGATCGCGTGAAAAACATGAAGAAATAATATTAGATTTGCACCATAATGAATGACTTTGATCTACTTTGATAAGAAATTTGACTTAATTTAGTCGCAGCACAATGCGGTAGCAAGCAATTTTCTTTTCAAAGTCCATTACACCGTACAAAATTATGAAAGTATAAGGTAAATTTAAAACGCTATTCAATTGCAAAATAAATCCATTAGGGTTATTTGCACTGCAGATTGAACGCGATAAGAAACAATGAACGACGGATTCAATTGAATTGAATTGAAATGTAATATAATATATCTCGTCATCATCTTTTTCGGCCACCAATAAAAAAAAACAAATTTCATTAACAATGCCTTACAGAGTAGTCTGGATCGTTCTTTTTTTTTAAATTAATTGATTGCCAAGTACCGATTGATCGAGTTTGATGCCGATTACTAAACAAATGTTCATGACCTAGGTGGCATGATTAACATTTTTTTTTTTTTTTTTTTTTTTTTTTTTTTTGTGCGTTTGCAAAATATGATCGCGTTTACTAACTGAAAACGTCAACAACCCTCATTTTTTTTTTTTTTTTGAAAAAAAATAATTACAATTTTTTTTAATTTTTTTTTTCTTTTCTTTTCAGTAAATAATTTAATAATTTATAATCTTTAAAAATGAGATGGATATCATATGCCGTGTGCTTTTGTGTGGTGGCTGTGCAAATAAGTTACACATTGCCCGTGGCAGATCAAAGCGAGACTTCAAGTTTAGCTAAGGTAAGTTGGCCTTTGACCTTGAGACCCCTTTTACCGCCCTGAAAAAAAAAAGATCTTAATAAATAATTAGCGATTTAAAAAAAAGAAAAAAAAAATTAATAATTTTTAAAAAAATTGAAAATAAATAAATAATTTTGCATGTTTTAACGTGAATCAATCCGGGAAAACGGAGAGGATGCCTGAAAACCCGAAGAAAAATTATTAAACGTTTTTAAGCAAATGAATTAAAAACAAGGTTTGACATTGGTGACGTCATAGGGACGAGCAGGCGCGCACACTTTCACTGTACCTGTACCTTACATAACATTCTCTAAACATATTCGACTTCCGAACGGAACAAGCTAAATAAATACAACAATTAATAAAAAATCATACTTGCCTGTAATTTTATGTTATGTAATAAATTAATCGGATTCGATCACGTTTTTTTTACCGAGTTTTGTTATATTTTTTTTTCTTTTTTTTTCGTTTTTTTCGCCGTCTTTTTTTCAAGTATGATAATAGTTGCCTCTAGGTTATGATTTGAATATTAAGGATTAATGACATGAATAGATTTTTTTTTCTTTTCTTTTTACATAGTTCTTCCTTGTGACATATGGTCGATTGTAGAAATACATTTTTTTTTTTTTTAAATCTGATGTAAATTTTACCGAAAATGTATTGTTTCGGTAAGATCTCCATTTAAGGCGTGACTTTTTTTTTTTTTTTTTTTTTTTTTGCTTTTATAGCTTAATTGTGGTTATTTTAAATGAAATGATTGTACATTTGTTTCCTGATATTTGAGAGATCGTGAAAATTTATGACGGGTAAATTTATAGGGGGCTCGCAAGCCGCCGCTGTAATTATTTTGCTACAATTACCTAAGGCCCGAATTCGTTTGCGAATAAGTTCGCTGAAATTAAAAATGTGTCCGATCAACGTGGCAGGGAAAAATGGGGGTTAGACGTTCATGACGAACATGTGGTTCAAGTCTGTAAAAATTTTAAAAAGTTAGCAAAGATACCCATATATCATGATGAAAACAGACTGCAAAATGTATTGGAAATTGTTTTCAAGATCAAATAAATGTACGAAATTTGAAAAAAGACGTTATCAAACGCAAATACTATCCTGACGAAACAGGATCAGGAAAAGTCTGTCTTGATCCAATATTAACCCAGTCTTGATAGAATTTCTAATACGTTCAACCCCAGGTAGAGTTTTTAATCCTTTGAACATCCTGTGAATTGTCCATTAGATATCCAAATCCATAAGATATCCTTAAGACGTCCAAAGGACGCTTTTTGGATCATTGCGGACATGGTTAACCATGTCCAATGGACGTTCAATACATATCCTCATGACGTCCTGAAGACGTCCTCGGGACTAAATAGACTTTGCTATTTGGGATATTACATTAGGGTGCAAATCGACCGTAACTCCAGCCTTGGTAAGCGTTACATTTCCCGTCAGTTTTTCAAAATTGACCCAAACGTGATCCAATTTTATATTTATGCCAGGGAAAGTGTTTATTAATTAAAGTAAACTCTTCTGTATATCGCTCTTCTGTATGTTGTTAGATAGTCAGACCATTTTCGTCTTACATTACCTCATCACCTAGACGTAACTATTAATTTTCTCGTAAAGGCCTCTATGTTTTTAAACCAACCGTCATCAGGTATTTCCCGATAAAGAAATTTCTGAATTGTATAGATTGCTTGTGTTTTTATTTGTCACTATTTTTTGTCACATTTATACTGTTTAACTCTGTCTATTTAGGTAGCATAACCACTATAACTTTTAATACTTTTTGCAAAATGAATTCTGTACTTCAGTGCAGAACTAGACCAAGTCCATTCAAGGATTGCAACTTCTTATTTCAAACACGACTTTACAAAAGATGTATAGGCTCAACGGTTGGCAGTGCTGATTTTATGCCTTCTGCTAGCAAGTTTATTTTGTTAACAACTTAGATAATCGAATCCATAGATAGGACAATAGCTTCAAAAAATGTTGATATAAGCATCCGTAAGCTAAACACGAGATAGGCTCAATTTTTTCAAGATCCCCAGAGCCAAAACGTCGAATATAAAAGCAGATCCGTTTCTTCCGGGAAAACAGAAAATAGCGGCCATTTTGGATTTTTCAAATTCGAGGTTATGACTTCCAGGTTGATTTATTTGATTTAAAAAGGTCAAGTTTTTTTTCGCTTGCTAAGACGTAAAAGTTATTGTTTGCGTCAAGCCCATTATGATTCCGTCACTTTCCTCGGAAAATATACTTAAAATCAAGAATCAAAGGCGTCCAGTTGGAAAAAAAAAGAACTACGCAGGACTTAATTTTTTCCTTCTTCTGCTTTTCTTTTTTTTTTTTAATATTTTATTTTATTTTTTATTATTATTTAAAGTTATAAACACTTTGTTATTCAAGAAAAGGAAATTCTTGCACTTAACAGTTCGCTTTTTCTTCACAATATACCCTTTAAACGTTTATAGGATTATTAGAATTAGAATTATGTCATTTCAAGTAGCAGAACTAGGCCATTCAAAATCGATGCCTACTACTTAAAATCTATAATTACATTTAATGCGGTCTCGAGAGCATCGCCAATGTCTTGATGTAAATACTAAGTTTTATGACTTTGTTCGGTTCGGATGTAGAAGCAACCCAGATCGCATATTCGAACCACTGGACATCCTGTGGATTGTCCATCAGATATCCACAGGATATCCAAATCCATGGGATGTCCATAGGACGCCCAAAGGACGCTTTTTGGATCAGTGCGGACATAGGTAAATTTAATGGACGTCCAATAAATATCCTCATGACGTCCTGAAGACTGGATAGACTTTGTTATCTGGGAATTTTTTTTTAAACTTGGATAAAATTTTTCCAATTTACTAGTACATAGAGGCCATTAAAGCTTTAAAATCTTCTCCATATTTTCTGGTTAGTGGGAATCTTGCTCCTTGCTGATGCATCTTACGAATTCAAGCGAGGAGAGCTGTTGTCCCTGACCCTCCCCCCCCCCCCCTGGATCCGACCCTGATCTCCAACGATATATAGATTTTTTCAAATCTGAAACCTTCATTATTTCCCTGCCGATATGAAGGAGTTAGTAAACTGTATGGAGTACAATTCAAAACACCCACGTAGCACTTGAAGTACAATTTACTTTAATCCGGGAATTTGAGCTATTTAACCCTCAGGAAATAACCTCTTGTCATTTCGCGAACTATTTAGTGTTGAGTTAATTCCGATTTTTTTTTAATAGCATCAAGGTGAAATGCAATTTATGGCTAGAATTTTATGTTTGATTTCTTTTCTCTTTCTTAAATAACGTTACCTTCTTTGCTATTAATCGATCATTGAATTTTTTATGTCCATTTTAGCAGAGGGCCATGTTTTATGACCTTGGATCTTATAAATTAGCCCTTTGATACTTTGAAAAAGTGCGGGAATGGTTTAAAGCTAGAATTTCGATTTTTCGATAATTTTTACCGTAAATTAAATCCGCTGGAGGCTGCCAACTGCTATCCTGGTGTATAAAGGATGACTTAGGATTGCCTTATAAATATTTCCTTCTCATCTAAAGTCATCTATTAAGCAATCCGAATCCACCCTCCATTTTACCAGGATATCAGCCTAGCAGCCTCCTAATGGATTTAGTTTGTTGGAATAACACTGATTAGAAAATTCCTGGAATTATGCTTTTAGATTAGGGATTTACTTTTAGAAGGAATATTGACGATAGATAAGTTCTAAGCTTTCAATCGACCCATAAGTTCAACATAAGCGGAAAAAATCGATCGTGGCAGTAGAATAATCTGCTACCACGACTCATGTGTACAACACGACTGAGGCGATGGAGATCAACTCACGTATCTCCGTCGTGAATGTGATTGGAGATAGTCTGTTCCGATTGTTTATGAAAATCACGTGACCACAGGTTTACAGGCTCGTGTTGGCATCAACTTGCGGTAAAATGTCACTTTCGCAAAGAGTCAGGACAGACTATCTCCAATCATATTTACGATGGAGATGCGTCATTTGACCTTCGACGCACGGTGTTGGGTGATAAAATTAATTGTGCCAACGGAAATGCTATATATTACAGGCATCATAGGCCCTCCTTATCAAAAAATAGGACATTTTTTGAAAAAATATAGAACCTTTTTTTTTAAAGAAATTTAGACAAATATATGGCAAATGAGGAACAAGAACTCATATTTTTATTTTTCTTTTTTTTTTTTCTTTTTTAGGATTAAAATTTTTTTAAATAAAGAAATTTGAAAAATAATTTTTTTTATTATAAGAATTAAGTTCGTCAAGTAAAGAAAAAAATTATCAAAAAAATGTCAGCAGAAAATAACAAATTTTATCATAAAATATTAATTTTGGCTAAGAAAAAATAGGGTTAAGGTAAAGAATCTGGTTTTTTTTATAAAATGTTTTATAAAATGTTTTATAAAATGTAAAATGTTTTATAATGTTTTTAAAATGTTTTTAAAATGTTTTATAATGTTTTATAAAAGGTTTTATAAAATTTTAAAGAAAAAATGTTTTTATAAAATGTTTTATAAAATTTTAAAGAAAAAATGTTTTATAAAATGTTTTATAAAATTTTAAAGAAAAAATGTTTTATAACATTTTAAAGAAAAAATGTTTTATAACATTTTAAAGAAAAAATGTTTTATAACATTTTAAAGAAAAAATGTTTTATAAAATGTTTTATAAAATTTTAAAGAAAAAATGTTTTATAAAATTTTAAAGAAAAAATGTTTTATAACATTTTAAAGAAAAAATGTTTTATAACATTTTAAAGAAAAAATGTTTTATAACATTTTAAAGAAAAAATGTTTTATAAAATGTTTTATAAAATTTTAAAGAAAAAATGTTTTATAAAATTTTAAAGAAAAAATGTTTTATAAAATTTTAAAGAAAAAATGTTTTATAAAATGTTTTATAAAATTGTAAAGAAAAAAAGTTTTATAAAATGTTTTATAATGTTTTATAAAATGTTTTATAAAATGTTTTATAAAATGTAAAATGTTTTATAATGTTTTATAAAAGGTTTTATAAAATTTTAAAGAAAAAATGTTTTTATAAAATGTTTTATAAAATTTTAAAGAAAAAATGTTTTATAAAATTTTAAAGAAAAAATGTTTTATAAAATGTTTTATAAAATTCTAAAGAAAAAAAGTTTTATAAAATGTTTTATAAAATTTAAAAAAAAAACGCTCATAAATTTTTATAAAACTTTAATAAAAATTTTATTTAAAAAAGCCCAGGTTCTTAACACAACCAAAAATCGTTTTTTTAGGCATTTTTTAATTATAACTACAAAAATATAGGACAAACTCAAAAAATAGGACTTATATAGAACATATAGGACGTTTGTCAAAGATATACGCAATATAGGACATATAGGACAACTATGATGTCTATTATATATATAGCATTCGACTTATTTCTTCTGCTATCTCTTTTTTAGAATTTGGATTATTTTTCGAACACTGAAAGTAATCAAAACGCAAAAAAAAAGAAAAAAAAAAGTGGTAGCAGAAGGAAAAAGTCGAAAAACGTACAGCATTTACGGTGGTACAATTAATTGTACCTTCCAATTAATTGATTGTCCAAAGGAGACGAAGCAGAAATGGACCTCATCTATTGTTTTAAAATCTTGAAATTTTCTAATCTGAACTGAAAAAAAAAAAATGATATCACGGACATTATGGTAGCACAGATTTTTATCGGCCACTTACCCAAGATGTCTTATATTACAACAATGTTTTATCAATAACTTATTTTACATATAATAAATTAAGCTTATTAATCGGCCCATAACCAGTTTATCGATTATAATTTTCAACATTATATTTGAGCACTTTCTCTGATACTTCTTTACTTATACCTTTTTTCTTCTTCTTTTTTTTTTTAAACTAAGGAAGGCCATTTTAATTTTTCGATAATTACAATAATCCAAAGCAAGTATAAAATGATATATGTTTTGCAGTTTTCCAGATGCTTACGAAAATTACGAATTCATGTAAGGTTTTCAGTTATTAAGTCACAGGACATCCTCAAGGTTAGTGTCGAACGTGTTTGAATGTTCGCCAGTCTCTTATGCCACGATCGTCACGAAAAAAAAAAATCAATAAAAAAAAAAAAAAAACTAATAAAATTATCACTTTTTTTTTGTAAGGTTTTTCATTATTTATTATTGACGTCAAAGAAGATGAAAATTGCATCCTTTATCGCCATTTGGGGGAAAAAATAACGTAATAAATATTCAAAAGCGTGTTCTGTAAAGGATGCAATTATCAACCTGCGTCGAAGTTCGAGTAACAGCTTTTCCTTTTTGGAGAAAACTTTTTTTTTTTTTTTTCTGCTACATTTTTCGTTGCGAATGTAAAGTGTGTAATTCTATAATGACGCGTTTGGTTTTTCACAAGCCTAACTTTAATTACTATACTTTTGAATATATACGTAATATCCTCGATTAGTTTGTGACGTGGGGCGACCCTATGCTAGTATGTCATTAATTTCTTGGTATTTTTCTGTATTTATTTATTTTATTTTTTATAAATGCGAAAAAATTGGCCCAATAAAAAAAATATCATTCATTAGTTTTCTGACAAAACATAAAAAAAAAATAATGATTCCTACAATAATTATGTAAGAGAGCAATTTTGTTTAATTGTTTTTTTATAATTTCCTTATTTATTGTTTTTTGGATTTTTTTTTTTTAGGAAACACTTCAATCAATAGATAGAGAATTAGGAAATCCAACAGCAGAATCAAGTGATAGAGAAAAACGAACAGTAGGTGTATTTAGGAGAATATTCCCAGAATTATCAAAGGTAAGAGGGAAAAAAACAAATTTCTTTATCATGTTTCATTTTATTATCTTTTTTTTTTTTATTCTTAAGTACCGGAAAACCGGAAACTTTTTATTTTATTTCCTGCGCCATTAACAGATTTTATCAATTTACTTTTCTTTTACGGTTGGTTTCGTTCGTATCTTGAAGTTTTTAAGGTCGGTTTGATTTAAAAAAAAAAAAATCTTTTCGACGACCTTGCTGAAGTATTTTCATCTTCACATGAATTTTCTTTTTAAATAAAACCAAATCTCTGTATTTTTTGCGGTTTACGAAACCATCATCCGTCATCGGTTACACTCCGTTAAACCGCGATTAATTCGTTTTGGTTCGGATTTCGACGATGGATTGTTCTACTTCAGTATTTTTTTTTATCTACTTTTAACTGTTGCATCATTTAATTTAAATAGGATTAAAGATTGCACATTTTTTTTTTTTTTATCTGGTGATTCTAAAGTGCCATAATTTTTTTTTAAATGTCTTTTTACTAAAATCTGCTAAAATCGAAAGGCCTGCTAAATCACAATTTAAATTTTTTAAATCTAAAAAACTATCCCGTTGTTAGGTAGTTATGCTTCTTTAAGGAATAAAATGCAAAATCTAGGACCTAAGGCCTAAAAATTTTGACTAGATTTTAAAATTTTAGATCTTGGTTTTTAAAGTCATATGTCTAGGGTGACCCTATTATTTTAGGGATTTTTGAATTTCGGCGAACGCAATCCGTAATTCTTTTATAGTAACCGAAAGAAGATTGTTACAATTTTTTCAGATTTTTTGGAAGTCGTTTAGCAGGACATAAAAAATTTCGAAATTCCCGTAAAGACCGAAAAATCAAAAATTTGATTTTTATGTAAAAGTGGCTGTTTTCTATTCGAATTTTTATGCAGATTACGAAAATTAAGTTAGAATTTATTTATGGCAAACTATTACTGGGCTGGAGGGCAAAAATATTAAGAATTTCGCCAAAAATTGTGGCTGCAGTTCATTTTGCTAATTTTTTTACAAAAATCAAATTAGCTAATTCATACTTTAAATTTATTTATTTTGGCCTCTACCATGAAAACCGTTTGAGATGTATAACTTTTAACTATATTTTCGTGATCTGCATAAAAATCCGAATAGGAAACAACCATTTTCGCATAAAAATAAAATTTTTGATTTTTCGATCTTCACGGGATATTCAAAATTTTTAGTTCCCCCGAGGACGCGGCCAAACGACTTCCAAAAAATCTGAAAAAATTCTGGCAATCTTCTTTTATGGTTACTTTTAAAAAATTAGGGGGTACGCTCAACGAAATTCAAAAATTCGTAAAATAATGCCCATCCTATATATGTCTTGGGCTTTTGATTTTAAAATTTTTGGTCAATAATTTGGTATGCAAATCTGAAAATTTTATGAAAAATTTAAGTTAAATTTAATCGACTGTAATGTCACTAGATACAGACATTAATTATGTCTTCATTGGAGGATTAATGACGTTATCGGGTTAACCGATCATCACTATCACTACTTATATTAAAGTGAAGTGAACCAGTTATGTCCGATTTTTTGTCCTATTTTGATTTTTTTTCCTACTTTCTCCGATTTTTTGTCCTTTTTTAACCTATTTTGATTTTTTTGTCCATTTTTGTTCTGTTTTGATTTTTTTTCCTATTTCCTCCAAATTTTTTTGATTTTTTTTTTTTTTTTTTTTTTTTTTTTTTTTTTTTTTTCCATTTTGATTTTTTCAAGGGGCGCGAAGCGGCCCCGGAGCGCCTCGTTCATATAAAAGTAGATGAAAGGTGATTAAAAAATAGGATGCTCCTTGCCAGGAAGAAAATATTTTTGTAAAGCCGTCACCTCAAAATTAAAAAAAAAAAAATCAAAAATATTGTGTGCAAAACCTGAACTCTGTATCTGTACTGCAACATTTGCCTGTAAGCACTTCGATTTTTCCCATTTAAAATGCACGCAGATTTTCACACTTTATTTGATTGATTTATTTTTTCCTCTGTAAATTAGACAGGTAAAAATTACATAATTAGGCCCAGTATACACATCTATAAATACATAGAAACCTATAAAAATTTCAAAAACTTCAATTCGATTTTATTTTCCAACGGCCTGAACTTGCTTAAAAATCGGGTTTTTAGTCATGAACACTCAGAAGAAAAAAAATGGAAAATGCGTAAGCAAAAATGCCTTATGACAAAACACTCTCTTAAAAATCATGCGAAAATCTTGTCAAGAATCAACACGTCTAATGTCGCGAAGAATTTTTGTTCTGCTACGAAACATTCCGGTATTGTTGCAAGACAGACCTTGTTCAGAACATTTCCTTTGGCTGAGTGTAATTTTCAACTTAAGAAAAAACGATTGAATTGAAGTTTTTGAAATTTTCGTTGATACCTGCATATGCACCAATATGAAATTTCATCTGTCTAATTCGCAGAAAAAGAAAATTAAATGTGAAAAGTTGAAAAATCTCCATGTATTTTAATTGGGAATATCAAAGTGCTTACAGGCATTGCAAGTGCACAGGTGCTACAACAACGTGCTTTGGAAATAGAATACAATATTTTTGATTATTTGGATATTTTGAGGGGGCGACACCACCCACCAACCATTTTAATCTTTAAAAAAGTTAATCAGTATTTGTGTGATTCAATAAATCCTGTGTATAGGCGGAGTAATTAAACCCTCGAATTAATGTTTTAGTGAAGGTAAAGCAATTCGTGTTCTTAAATTAATTTTAATGGGCCTATCATAGTTTTTTTTTTAAATATCATTATGTGTGTTTAGAAGAGAGAACATGGCCTATTAGCTACTTTTATGTTATTTTATTTTATTTTTTATTGCGGTATGAACAAACTAACTGGTTCGAACGAGTTAATCACACATTCACCCCGCCACTACCTTAAGGAGGCAGCAATTATTTATTCGCCTTGAAAAATCATCAATTAAAATAATGCATATTGGCCTAACACGTTTTTACAAATGCAGCTTCAAACTGCAATATGGTTTTTTTTTTCAATAATAGGCCTTAGTCTAATCTGCGGTTTGAAATTGTTGACAAGGACGGGATTTTTTTTTTTTACTACTCTCCCCTTTTCTTCCCTTCCCCCCCAAAAAATTTTTTCTTCTATGAAAAGTTAGATTTATAGCTAAGTTGTAGGAAAAGTCAGTTAAGAAAGTTTGTTCTTGACTCGCCATCGTGACTAATTGATTATTATCGTGCTGTAATTGATAAAGTTGATCAAGTATGCACTTGTTTGAGCCCATCGATAAACGGTGGTCTATTCTTTGAATTTCTATAACATTATTCATATTTATGTCTCAACCAATAGATCAAAGCTCAAATTTATTTAGCATATTTTTGTATAGGTAATTGACAAGTAATTTTTTCATTTTTTTTTTTAATTAAAAAAAGTCACCAGAAACGTGTGGTTGAAGTAAGCAGTAAATTAGAAAGCTCAAATTATGAAAGCTTCACTACGATTAAAAACCAAATTTAAAATTTGAACTTTAAAAACAAGACCGGTTTTCCCATTATCCACTTCGTACCGGTAACTTCACTGGCAGTGCAATCAGAAGCTCAAATTTTGTGATAGGCGCCGTTTGATTCCCCTTAATTTGAGCTTTCAAAAAATTACATTGCCAGATTTGTTTCAAGTTCTGCTTCAAAGTTCGAAAGTTAAGTGCTGCCAGATTCAGTCCAACTTTTTCCAAAAAGCGAAACTAGAAACCGAATGCTACTTTATGTTATTCTACAGAATTTAGCTTTCGGAAAATACAGCATTCAAAATTTGAGCTTTTTCTGTTCAGTTTAATATGTATCTATTGCCATTCTTACCGAGCACTGCCAGACTCGCATGTGGTTTTTTTAAAAGCTCGAAATCAAAAACCCATTCTACCTTATGCTGCCATATTTGGGCTTCCAGGAAAATTTTAGGATTTGAGCTTTAGGAACAAAAACGTGTTTTTCATCATCAACTTAGTATGCCGACTTCACGGTACGTTTTTCAGATCGCAAAACGGAAAACGATTTTATCTGAAGTTTCCATCTGAGCTTTCAGAAGATTTAAGCTCAATACTTGAGATTTTCCTGTTTAAGGCTTCAACTTTTGGGGATCTACGGAATCAGGAAAATCCGAAAATTTCCGTAGGTCTCAATAAATAAATGGGTTAAGCAAAAATATTTTGAAAGCTCAGATGCCAGGAAAATCAGATAAAAATCGTTCTTTTTTTGTTTTGAGCGGTATACGAACTCGCTGTGAAGTCAGCAGTAGGCCTATCAAATTTAAACTGCTAATGCAATCAAATGCAAATATCAAATTAATGCAATTGATAACTTTTTTGTTCCTAAAGCTCAAATTCTGAAGTTTGGTTTTCCGAGAAAATCAAAAAAGCTCTACGTCCTAGTAAAGCTTTCATATTTCGAGCTTTCTAATGTACCGTGTACCGTGAAGTCAGGCAGTACAGTAAAATGCTCAAATTATAAAAACTATACCACGATTTTGAGCTTTTTTGAGCTTTCAGGAAAACCAAATTTTAGAATTCGAGCTTTTAAAGCAAAACGTTATTTTCATTATCTCTGTACTGCTAACTTCCCAGGCAGTACGGTAAAAAGCTCAAATTTTAAAACCAGATGCCGTTGGATGTCTGAATTTACAGCTTTCGAAAAATCATGTCCTTAAATTTTTAGCTACAAAACAAAAAAAGTTGTGCTTTATAATACCGCAAATAATTCAAACTGTACGAAACGAAAATTGAGCTCTGGGCACAGCCAAGCTCACGCCTAATGTTATTCAAACTTGTAACTGGAAACGGATTTTATGTTATTCTACTGAATTTGAGCTTTCAGAAAACACAACTTTCAGAATTTGAGCTTTCACCTGTGAAATTTGAAAAAATGTTAAAATATCGTAAATCCGTGCGTCGGAGGTGACCTAACGCATCTCCATCGTAAATATGATTGGAGATAGTCTGTTTCGGCATTTCGTGAAAGTGTCACGTGACCACAAGTTTACACCAACATGAGCGTGCAAACTTGTAGTCACGTGATCTTCACAAACAGTCGAAACGCACTATCTCCAATTATATTTACGATGGAGATACGTTAGGTCACCTCGAACGCACGGAAATATGCAGCAGCACTGCCAGATTCAATTTTTTTTTTTAAATTTATTTATTTATTTTTATTTATTTTTTTTTATTTTTTTTTTTTTTTTTTTTTTTTTTTTTTTTTTATTAGTTAAAAAATTCTTTGTCTCATCTCAATTCACTGCTTTTGAAAAACAATTAGAGTGGTATACTGTATACTTTTCTTGCAATTTCAACTCCAAAGTTTCCACGAAAAAAAATATTTTCAAGTTTACATCGAGAAAGTCATGGGATTTCTTCAAGTGGCGAAGGAGTAAAAAAATCGCCAGTAAAAAAAAAAAAAAATTCCACCTACAATGAACTAATAATCCAGTTTTCCTTTCTAATTAACAATATTACATCAAACTTGTGCAAACCGGGTGTACTCTACGGTCAGATATGATTTTAACCTACTTTCAGATTTTATAAAGCATCTGTAAAAAAAAAAAAAAAAAAAAAAAAATAGACACATATATGCTCAGTATTTTTTTCTTCTTTCTCGCAAAAACATTTTCACGGAAATTTCCTCTTCCGTCTAAATTAAATAAATGAAAATTCCCTTTCCCCTTGAAGTGGAAGACGATCGGCACGATTTACACCTAGAATCCTTGAAGAAAAAAAAATACAGTAGCATTATTTAAATTTTATTAATTTTATGATATTTTAACCTCAACGTTAAAGTGTCATATTTTTTTTTATTTTTATTTTTTAAATTATATTTGACAAACGGTTATAAATCTTTTTTTTTTTCTCTCTAAAATGCATCCAATGCGTTGTTTGTTTGCTTTAATTACCATTGTTCGAGCGAAATTCAAAAATCTCAAGCACCGCTCTCAGGAAGAAAAAAAAAAGAATTTAAAGAAAGTGAATTTGCATAAGAGGATTGTTGTTGGTATTTAGAATATAAAGGAATTTTCTAATAAGGTCCAATTTTAGTATTTTTTTTTTCGAGAGAGACAAGTTCAAGTTCATAATCTTTTTTTTTTTTTTTTTTTTAGCATGGATCATTTCCCATTCACTTAATCGAATGTAATTTCGGATATTAAAAAAAATTCTACGTGTCGGTGTCGAATTTTTGTAAGATTTTTTTTTTCGAAATTAGGCATTACGTGGTGAAAAAAAAGCATGAAAATCGTAAAGTGCAGGAAAGTGAAAGTATATTCACACAATAATTATTAATTACCGAAATAAAAAAAAAAAGGAAAGAGGGGAAAAAAAACAGCATAATCCATTTTACAATAAAGAGCATGTTTCGATTTTGTTTCAGTTGATTAAGCGTTTATAATTATTTTTTCATACGTAGAATTTTCCGCTAAATGTTTTGCGCATACCTTTCGCCCATCCTGCTTTTTTCTTTTTCGAACCTTACGTAAGCTTAAAACGTTTTTTTTTTTGTTTTTTTTTTTTTTTTTTTGTTTTAGTTAAAAAAAATTGAAAAAAAATCGATCCTTTATTATGTAATTGTAACAGAAAAAGATTCAATGAACGATCGCATCTGAATTTTTAATTAGTTCCTTATGGTAATTTAATTATATTTAACAATTGCGATAACTTTTATTTTTAAGGAGGTCATCCCAAGAACTTATGCATTATTAATTGTTAAATTAATTCAATTAATGCAAGAAATATGCGGAGGGTTTAACGTATTACCAGGTTTAACGTATCCGACCCCGAAAATCATGCAACTTTGTTTTAAAAGAATGCAATAAAAAAAAAAAAAAAAAAAAACTGGAAATGAAATTCATTAATAATCTTGAGTCTTTCTTCGTTTGCGTTTCCATAGGGCGCAATTTCATGTTGAAACATGTTGTACAAACATTTTCATCCAGCATGCTTAAAAAAGCGTCACTGATTATGTGGAGCTTACCCTATACATTTTGGGGGAAATTTTCGGTAAAAATGTTTATCCAACATGTTCGTCGAACATGTTGGTCACTTTTACACATTATGGTGCAAAATTAAGGGGACCATTTTTTTTAAAAATAATTTCTTAAAACGTCGTCGGATCCGTTGGTGCACGGGTTGCCTATGGGGTCCCCATGATTCCGTACCGTAGAATGGGGTGAAGTTGAATGGATGGGGTGAAGTTGAAGGGCCTAAAAAGTCATTATCAGCACAATTTTTAGCATTATGACTATGCAGCGGAAAAATAGAGAACATTTTTAGTTCACTTCATTGCATTTAGAGATAAGCAGGCGATGCTTAATAGCATTTTTTAGGCCCTTCAACTTCACCCCATTGTACGGTACCATGTTTCCTAAAAAAATAAATTCCAAATCCATTTTTCCTAAAAAAATAAATTCCTAATCCATTTTTCCTAAAAAAATTAATTCCTAATCCATTTTTTTCTAAAAATTTTAGTCCCTAAAATTGTTTTCCTAACTAGGTATTTTTTTTTTAATTTTTCTAAAGTTTTTTGATTCCTAAAATAAAATTTTAATATTCTTAAAATCCCTAAAATAAAATTTCCTAAAATCCCTTAAACTAAATTTCCTAAAATTCCTTTAGGGATTTAAAAACTTAGGAAAAACATTCATTTTAAAATAAAATTTATTTTAGGAATCAAAAAATTTTAGAACAATCAAAAGTTAGGAAAAAAAATGGTTAGAAAAATTTTTAGGGAAAATGGATTAGGAAATTTTTTTTTTAGGAAAAATGGATTAGGAAAAATAGAAAAACGGAAAAACGGATTAGGAAAAATGATCGGGAACCGATTCCCCTCATGCACCCCAAAGGCAATTTAAATAGGCCTATTTAAACTGGAGAATTTTTTTTTTTTTTTTTTTTCAAAATAAGGTATTTTGGCCAAACCCCAAAAAATTTTTTCGATTTTAGTTAAATTCTAGGTACTGGGATTTTTTGGGTCGCTGATTCCGAATTTCAAATCAGATTTTCGAAAATCAAAATGGCGGAAAAGGCGGGTTTCCAAAAGTAGTGAAATCGGATTCGGGCGCAGCTAATTTTCCTGGTCGAAAATAACGAATCCGTAATCATTTCAATCGCAGCATAAGCTAAACACACAAAAAAAAAAATTCTTTTGCTAATTTTAATTCTTTTTCTAAAGCTTATTCGGTCGATTTTAAACGGAATTTTTTTTAAAACATATTTTATACTTTTATAACACCAGCATGTTCACGTAACATATTTGACGTGAAAATGCGCCCATAGGTAGCTTGCCGTTACTAACTGTTAGCTGACGGTGACTTAAGGCTTTTGGCTGACGGTGACTAAAGCTGACGACAGAAATGCCGCAATTGCCGTTTTTTTTTAATTTTTTTTTTCCTGAAAGTAACAGCCAATATTGACACATTTGTTTATGCCTTCTTTAAGTTTATTAGGAAATCCGATACGTACCATTTTTTTCCGAACTGGTTTTTAGATATAAATATTTATTTTATGTGTCGTAAAGAGTTAAAATGTTTGATCCAAATATGCGTTAAAAATAGTTTTGTTTGAATGAATTATTTATTTTATGTTTTATTTTCAAAACCAAAATGAAAATCGTGCCGTCATCTTGAAAAACTCACGGAGTTTTCTATTTGGAAAATGTTTTTTCGTTGATTCCCTACCATTTTTCCTAAAAAAAATTAATTCCTAATCCATTTTTTTTTAAATTTTGGTTCCTAAAAGTTTTTTTTTTTTAGTTTTTTATGAAAATTTTAGATGATTTTAGAATTTTTTGATGAAAAATTTTAGGGATTTAAAAAATTAGGAAAAAATATTCATTTAGGAAATTTTATTTTAGGATTCAAAAAATTTTAGAAACCAAAATTTTTAGGAAAAATGGATTAAGAAAAAAGGCCGGGAACGTTTTTCGTTAGATGCAGCCAAAAATGAAAACTGAGTTTTGATTGTCTTGGGGCGAAAAATATTTTTTGTGGAAAAAAAGTACCGTAAACTGGGGTGAGATTGACCGCTCGGGGCGAGATTGACCGGCCTAAAAAAAGGTAGTTCTGGCTGAATTTTTTAAAATCTGATTGTTAGAGAGGAAAGAAAGGGGAATCCTCTAGTAATTTTATTTAAAGAAAACATAATTTAACCGTGGTTACTAACTTTTTTTAGGCCGGTCAATCTCGCCCCGGGCGGTCAATCTCACCCCAGTTTACGGTAATTAAAATCGCTGTGCACTAGAATGTCCCTTATTTCGCAAAATTTCTAATTTGAAATGTGCTCCCTCCGAAAGCTGCAATCCCTGGTCCACATGTGAATCATACTTTGTTTTTCTTCAGATTTTTCACTCTGCGGGAAACATGCCGACTCGAGCTTAAAGGTCGGAAAATTGTCATAAGAGGGCGGTTGGTATTACGTAAGCATCTTAGGGGTAGGAGGTGTTTAAAATCTCTATTTTTTCTTACAAGGGAATAAGGGGAGAGGGGTTTAGTTGACCTGATTACGCAAGCATTTTAATTTCTTAGAATAATCAGAATTTTTTTTTAAAATTAATTGTAAGCATTTTTTTTTTTTTTTTTTTTTTTTTTGAACTTTTTCAAAGTTAAAAAATAATTATTTCTTTTGGTTTAGCAGTTAAATTATTACAGTAAAAAAATTGATTTTTTTCGTAGCCAAAAAATTTTTTTTAGATATATGTTTTACTACAGTTGGGTTAGGTTAGGTTAGGTTAGGTAAGGTTAGGTTAGGTTAGGTTTGGTTTGGTTATGTTAGGTTAGGTTAGGTTAGCTAAGGGGGAGTTGGTTTTTTTACTTTGTCTTACAAGGGGGGCGGTGGTGAAAAAACGCCGATTTTTGAACGCCAGCAAATCGGCCACAAGTCGAGTTTTGATAAGCTTTTTATTCTATTCAATTTGGTCAAGAGTGATCCTAACTTGATACAATTTAAAATTTCCACCAGAAAAGACTCATCGAAATATAAATTCGATTTTGGAAACAGACCGAATATATCCAGAAACGAGATTTTATCTTTATCGTTCCCAGCAATTTTTTCAATCTAATTTTCCTAAAATTACGTTCCTAAAGGGCAGTCTCCACTTAATAACGTTCACCGCATTCGCGTTATCCGCCTTCTCTATGAACTTATCCGCACCGGAAGTTTTGTGGATCTTTTACCACGATTTTTTTGATCATCTCCTGCTTTTTTTTATTTACAAACATTAAAAAATGGCGGTTTGAAAGATGTTTTTACGCATTTAAAAGGAAAGATCTTAATTTGGGCATGGGGAAGATAATAAATCTGTTCCAAAACAAATTCTGGCTAAGCCAATTTTGTATACTTAATGAAATATACGGTACTCTTTTTATGCCACAAACGTTTACGGGAGTAAAACCTGCAAAGTACTTCTGGTGCGAATACGTTAATCGCGAAGACGGACAACGCGAGTGCCTTGAACGTTATCAAGTGGAGACTGCCCTTAATGCTATTTTCCCTAAAGGTTTTTTTTCTTAATCTATTTTTCCTAAAAACCAAAATGTTCTGAAATTAATTTTCCTAAAAATAAATTTCCTAACCTAATTTTCCTAAAAATAAATTTCCTAATCTGATTTTCCTAAAAATAAATTTCCTAATCTGATTTTCCTAAAAAATAAATTTCCTAATCTGATTTTCCTAAAAATGAATTTCCTAGTCTAATTTTCCTAAAATATTATTCCTAACGCCATTTTTCCTTTCCTAATCGAATTTCCTGAAACTTATACCAAAAACAAATTTTAATTTAATTTTTAAAAATAGTATTTCTAATGCCTTTTGCAATTTTAAGCTTATATTTTTTTGAGGGGAAGGGGGAGGCGGGGATTGAGTTAGAAATTAATATTAAAGTAATATAAAAAGTATATTTCTGTTTTAAAAATAAATAAGCCTCAAAAAACAAATTTAAAGAAATTTTACAAAAGAAGGCATTACAAATATTACCGTAGATTGGGTGAAGTTGAAAAGGTGGGGTGAAGTTAAATTGAAATTCAAAAAAAAAAAAAAAAAAAAAAAAAATTCAAGGTTTATTTTAGGCACTAGAAATAAAATATTTTTATTTCATTAAATGGATATTGTTTTTGGGATACTTAAGTAAAAAATTTTATTTTTAGTGCCTAAAATAAACCTAGAATTTTTTTTTGAATTTCCTTTGAACTTCACCCCACCTTTTCAACTTCACCTCAATCTACGGTACTTTAGAAAAATTAAATTAGGAGATTTTTTTTAGGAAAATTAGTTTTGGGAACTTACTTTTTAGAAATAATAGATTAGGAAAAAAAAAACTTTCGGAAAAACAGCATTACGAATATTATTTTAGGAAAATTAGATTCGGAAATTTATTTTTAGGATAATTAGTTTCGGGAAATTTGGTTTTTTTGGAAAATAAATTATGAAAAATGGTAAGGAACCGGTTTTATTTAAATTCATTCTGATATTTTAAGCAAATGCAAGCACGATGATTTTTTCATATCGATGCGCCCACGATGTCCACTGATGTCCAGTGCCCGTTTAGATTTCCTCTGGAATTGAGCGGAATTTTCAATTAAAACAGATTTTCTCATTAAAAAAGAAAATTAAAACTTGGAGCTCGGTTTTGTAGCAAACGGAGGGCCAAAGATATGGTTTAAAACACGCGTAATTGATTTCAAAACTAGTAAATAAAAAATCCATTGAAGAAAACTAATTTACATCTTCGAAAAAAAAAATGAAGCCGATTTTAGTATACAATTAAAATTTTAAAATGGCACTTTAGAAATATCCAAAGGCGATCAAAAAAAAAAAAGATTTATTATAATTTTCACATTAACACGGACCGAAATTCTTATAAATTCACCGTACCTAATTTTTTTTAAAAATCTTTTTGTGTGTGTGTGATAACCAAAAAAACAAAAATCGATATTTTATAGATCATCGATGATAAAATTCAACAAATAACCAGAGTTGTATTCCGAGTGGTCGGTAGAGCCGTCCTCGGTGGTGGATTAGGCGGAGGTGGTGGTGGAGGAGGAGGAGGAGGCGGCGGTGGAAACGGCGGAGACGGAGAAACGGGAAGACGAATATCCATCACGTTACCGACGTATCCACCTGACGCTGACGACGAAGAGGACACGGAAGAACCCGATACAACGGACCAAAGTTCGACCACAGACGATAATACAATATCAGGAAATGAAGATTCCGACGCGGTACGAGAATCCAAGAAACGGAGTCTTGACAATAACAAAGGTGTCGGAAAATTTTTTAAATTAGAAAAAAAAAATAAATAAATAAATAATGGCCCAAAAAAAAAAAGCGAAATTGTGAAAAACGAAAATAAAAACTCGCGAACAGCCGAGATAAAAAAAAATTCGTTACACTTTAACCCTCGGAGAAAAATTTGGGATCCACTCCACACGCATGAATCAAAAAAAAATGAATTAACGAAAACTGGCAAAAAACCCAGGACGAAAAAAAAAAAATACTTTGTTCATTTTTTGAGCATGGAAGCGACTCATATCTCATCTGCAACGCATCATTTTTTTTCTGCATAATAAACTGATCTGGAAATCAGCATTGTGCAGTTGTCATTTTTTTTCATTAATTAAGCATGTACATTTTTTTTTTTATCATTTCCATTAAATTCGGTGGCTTGTTTAATTAATTTTTGTTTGTTTTCATTTATTTACACCTTGTTCCAACTTCTTTTTCTAAATTTTTCTTTTTCTTTTGCAGGACAAGGTAAGTTATCGTCTTCATAAAATTTTCTGATTGCATGACGGCCATTTTGTTTTGTTTTCTTCGTACAAAGGTCGATGACCAACTCATATTTTTTAATTAGGCGCCGCCTAAAAAATTCCCTTGAATTAGCGATCTAATTTGTATTTTGTAAATAAAAAAGAATCTATAAAAGTCAATATTCAAGTTTACGGTAAAAAAAAAAATCCTGTCAAAAAACATTTCTCCGATAAAAACTGGGCGGGAATTATAAAATAAACAAAACTTGTTTTTGTGACATTTTTTTTTTAGATCCGTTGCGTAATGCGAAATTATTTAAAAATTCGTTTCAACTTATCAGTTTTGTTTTTAAGTCTTCTTCTTTTATCCCGTGAAAGCTTTTTTTTTTTTTTTTTTTTTCGGTGCATAACTAAAAATAGATGTCACTTTTGCCTACGTGACTGGACGCGACCGCTCAAGGAAGTCAAGTAAACATTTCGGGTTGATAAACAGGATCAACATGTTATGCAACATATTAAACCTGAATTCATTATAAAGGTTTTCGACACCGAATACTCAAAAAATAATACTCTGAAGGTTTTTCCCCCTTTCCTTTGGGGACAACGCCCCGAACTGAAACATTTTGCCAAATAAAGAAGGCGTCGTCATACGCTCTTTCATTATTTTCATTGCACAAAACATTTTTTTTTTTAATTTTGCACTTAAAAAATAAAAAAAATAAAAGGAGCGAAATCATTTTTCATTAACGTAAACACAATCATGCCTTTTTTGTTTTATTATTATTATTTATTATAAACTCTTCCTGGACTGTCTGTTTTGATGAAGAGAGTGCATTTTTTTTTTGTCTCATTATTATTATTATTTTTGTTCATTATTGCACTTTGCACTAACTTTATATGGCTTTGAATCCCTCTTTCCGAGGGTTATTGAAGATTTTTGTCCTTTCCAAAAATATTTTTGTACTTTTAATTTAAAAAAAAAATTTATTATATCTGATTTTTAATGGAACCCTGTTTTATTTTAATTTACAGAAGGAAGGAGAGAGAAAAAAGAGGGAGGACAGCGCTCTCTCTGAGGCAGCGTCCGAAATTAAAGAAGTGCGAGTACCTTTTGTTCCTTCCGAATCAGAAAATGATTTACAACCTGCGGCTTCTGAAAGTAAGTATGACTTGTGTCTAAGTAGAATATAGGAGGCAAGGGTCCAAAGCCGATGCCGATGCCGATGCCGGTGCCGATGCCGATTCCATATTATTTATTTCACTCCCGATTCCGATTCCGGCACCGACATTCGATGCTGATGCCGAACCCACCAAGCATCGATTATATCCGAGGCCGGCGCTGAGTCCGATTTTAGCGAAAAAAAAAAAATCACGGCCATTCTAGACTATTTTTAAAATCAGAGGTTCAATTCCGATGCCGGTGCCGATGCCGATGCTGATGATGCCAGCACTAACAATTTTGTAGGGCCGATTCCGATGCCGATGCCGATTTTGGATATTAAAAAAAATCCGATGCTGCTGCTAGTATCGGCATCGGCCAAAATTTTCAAGTTTCGGACCCCTGGTAGAAGGTGATTGGGGAACAGCCGTTTGACCCGATTTTCACTTAAGTTAAACAAATAGGGTTGCCCTTATTTTTGGAATTTTTGAATTTCGGTGGCCGCATCCTCTATACTTTTATAGTTAACCTAAATGAGATCACCTGAATTTTTAGAGCGCCCGTGGAGTTATTTATCTCAAACTGTTATTGGGCTAGAGGACGATAATATGAGAAATTTTTTAAAAAATTGAGACATTTTTTAATCATTTTTTCACTTTTTTTTTACTCTTTATCATAGAGACTCTACGACGTATATAATGACTGTGACTGTAATTTCGTGATCTGCATAAAAATCCGAATAGGAAACGGCCATTTTTACATAAAAAATAAAAATTTTTGATTTTTCGGACTTTTCGGGAATCGGAAACTTTAAGATCCCCGTGAACATCCGAAAATCCGAAAATGACCATAAAAATTCACTGGTGAATTCATGATTTTTTTCTGAAAACGGGGGGAAGGGGCTAAAATTTGAGACTCAAGGTATCAATTTTCAAAAAAAAAAATCGTATTCTTAGCGGAATAAAAAACTTCTTTTGTCCCCGTAGATTTCCTTGGCCACGTATGGACACGCTAATGAGATTTCTACCATAACATTATTTCTTTGTAAAGCAACCAGTTTACCCAAGCATCTCGGTGCAGCAAACTGGTAACGCCTCTTTAAAGTCAGCATACTATATCACGTAAAGCATGTGCATTGGGGTTGGAAAAAAAGCCCTTATCCGCTAAGGTCCTTTCGATTTGTGGCGTGGAGTTGGTTTTGACAGTGGCCTAATGTGCCTAGATATCATTTTCAATCCATTGGACATCCTGTGGATTGTCCATTAGATATCCAAATCCATGGAATATCCATAGGACGTCCAAAGGACGCTATTTGGGTCAGTGCGGACATAGGTGAATCCAATGGAGCCAATTAATAGGCTCATGACATCTTGAAGAATAGGGAAGTTAAGTGTTATAGCAAGTGAGGAATATTCTGGTTAAAATGAGTTCTTTACTTCATAAAAATATTATTTTAATGAAAATCAAGAAGGGTCAATGAAACAAAGTCGGAGAAAAAAATTCCAAAAATTCCGAAAAAAATCTGACATTTTGAAAAAATTTAAAAAGCGGCAAATAAAATTGTGACGTCATTGTACTATATTTTGAATTTTAAAAGTTGGTTTCCTGCTCGCGAGTCTTTCTTTTTCGTTGGAAAATTACAAATCAAAACATAAACAAAAAAATTGCCCATTCACGGATCAGTGTTACCAAACTTCTTTTTTTTTTTTATAGTACAATTACGTCACAATTTTTTTCCCCGCGTTTCAAACGACTTTTTTTTACATCAAAATTTAACAATTTTTTACTATTATTTTCGGTATTTTTTTAAAGTTTTACATACACCTCGGTTATTAACTCATATTTAGGGATCAAAATATAAAATAAAAAAAAAATGCTTAACTTCCCTATTCCTCGGGATTGGATAGACTTATGACATATTAGGACAATGATAAAGATCGGATGAAAGACAAAGCACGAGTTTCCTCAAACCTGTAGCGGATAAAAATCTTTGTCCCGGGTTGGATATTTGGGTTTAGGGCATGAAGACAGCTCACAGCTGAACTAAAAAGACTCACTAGCGAATCCAGAGGGGGAGCGTCTGAACTGAAACAATTTTACACTTGATAAAATGCAATTTTTTTGGGGGATTAATTTTACACTGCAAAGAATTCGAATTTTGGGGTTTATTTTAGGCTTGCGTCCCCCCCCCCCCCCCCCAAAAAAAAAAAATAAAATTCTGGATCGACCGAGCCGGTGAAGAGTTTTTTCGGGAATTTGAGAACAAGATCCAAACCTTTTACTTAAAGTTGATCTTTCGATCCCTTCCCTTCTTCTTTCCTCCCTTCCTTTCCGAAAAAAATTTAGATATCGCTCGAGGGAGGCTCTTCATTCATTTCTCAGGCTACTAAAAACAAGAAATTTTTTTTTACATTTTTAGGTTTTTTTTTCCTGACTCACGAAAATGCTATTAAACTCCCGAATCAAAAGATTGCCAAAATCTTATTTCTTACTCATATGCACCTGTGTGACGTCAAAATTCAGGTTCTGGGTTTTAACACTGCTAATGTTTCTTTATGGTCAGTCTAGAGATCTGGGTTATATTGCAAGTTCTACTTTTTTTTTTTTTAATATGTATGCGATATGGTTTGTCCATTGCTTAATTAGGAAGGATGAGGCGGATCGCCTACCATCGTTATAGATTTACTTTTTCTAATTTTAATAAATATCTCATTTTTTTTCGCTTAATCTCTCGCCATACGCTTTTTTCGAATAAAATGTCTGGATTTGTTTGGACAGGTACTGACTGACCAATGAGGCTACCGCCCGGTATCGGCATGATATTGAGGACCTATCCTCTCCTACCAATTTACTGTCGGGATATGTAACCTAACGAGTCCCCTAACTCGTTTAAGAGTCCCCGCAATAATTTTCCCTTAGATAAAGAAATAAAGCAGATTTGTCAACCTCTCCTTTCGCGAAAACGAGAAATCGTCCTGTAATTCGGAAATACTAGCTGTGGTGCAGAGGGTCAGACATGCAAAAGGGAATCCATCCTGTTAAAGAGGAAATTTTGTTCCTTTTCGGCAAGCCCGTAGCCAGAACGAAGAGTCAGGGGGGCAGTTGGGCTTGCTAGGGGGGCAATAGGCCTTCATTCCCCATATCTGTCATGTTTAGCCAATTTACTCCAGGGGGGCAACGCCTCCTGGCCCCCCCCCCTTGGCTACAGGCCCACTTTTCGGAAGGAAAACAATTCGTTCTCTAAATGAGTATTAGGATTGGACCGTGCGGTCTAAAACTGGAGGAAGAATACCACTAATAGCCAAACCAAAAGTCAATCTTCAGCTACTGTTTAATTACACTATCAAAACCTATGGTTAAGTTAGGTTAGGTTTTGTTGGGTTAGGTTAGGTTAGGTTAGGTTAGGTTAGGTTAGGTTAGGTTAGGTTAGGTTAGGTTAGGTTAGGTTAGGTTAGGTTAGGTTAGGTTAGGTTAGGTTAGGTTAGGTTAGGTTAGGTTAGGATAGGTTAGGATAGGTTAGGATAGGTTAGGTTAGGTTAGGTTAGGTTAGGTTAGGTTTAAACACTACTTAGTGTCTAGCCCCAAGATTATTAGAAAATTAAATGTCGACATTGGATTTAGAGCAGTGCTGGCAAATTGAACCGAATCGAAAAAGCCAGATCAAGCTAGGGATTTTTTTATGGTTTTGAACTGAAGCGCACGAAAAAGTTAACCACGTAAAACCGAACCAGACTCCGAACCCGGTTAAAAGCCACAAATAACCTGAACCCGAATACCTGATCACCGAAGCGTAATGGAAGTTGGGAGCGTTGGGGACGTTGGGGATCGTAATGGAGTTTAAAAAAAAAAAACCGAAGCCGGGTCGTTTCCAACTACTCTGAAAAAACCGAAGCCAAACCGAACGAAGTTCATAGGTCTTTCGGGTCAAACATAACCCAACCGGACTTAACGCAAGGGGTCGTCCATGTATTACGTAACGCAAAGTAGGTCACTTTTTGACCCCCTCCCCTCCCCTCCCCCCACCCGTAACGCAAGCTGTAATCCCCCTTTCGTTATTGCGTAACACGGGTTCTAATCCCCCCCCCCTGAAAAGTATTTAAATTTCGTTTTAAAAGTCAAGAAAAATTTTAGTTTCATGATAAATAAATCAGTTTTTACGAGTTAAAAAAGAATTTTTAGTTTAATTTTTTATTTTTCTTATTTTAAAGAATAACCGGGAAAATGTTTTTTAAAAGAGTCGTAGAAAATGAGGATTTCCGAGGGAAAACTTTTCCCCTTGAGGCGCTGGATGTCTTTAACGGTTTTTCGGCTTTGTTCGCTTTCCATTTAAAACAAACTGCTCTTTCGGCCATGTTTTTTCTGCTGGGAGTATTTTGAGTTTGATAAATAAACAAACCTGTCCAGGATTTTTAATGTATCTTCAGACACACGGAAATTTTTCCTTGGGAGATTCATCTTTTGGAAATAGAAATCCGCCTTACAATATATTGCGGAGCATATACTTGGCATTATAAGTTTTAAGAAAAAAGACTTCCGAAACCAATGATAACAAATAATATTTTTGAACAAAATGGCGGACAGGTTTGTTTATTTACCAAACTCGAAATACCCTAGCAGAAAAAACAAGGCCCAAAGAGCAGTTTGTTTTAAGTAAAACGAACAAAGCCGAAAACCGGTTAAAGACATCCAGCCCCTCTAGCGGAAAAGTTTTGCGCCGGAAATTCTCACGGAAATAATTTTATTATTAAAATTACGTAACACATAACCCAACTAATCCCTCGTAACAATGAGTAACACCTCCTTGGACCCCACCCCCCCCCCCCCCCCTCCCTCTCCAGCCGTTACGTAATACATGGACGACCCCGAAATGAACAAAACGTTATTTAACCTAACTTTTTTGTTGAGGTGGGAAAAATCTTGCATAGACGCCCGTGGGAGACCCATCTGGGTTTCCATCGGGAAGTGTCAGACTACTACTAACTACAAATACCGCTACAATACAACCCCCGGGATCCCCCGTGGCACTATACCTCGAGGACAATTGCTCCTTATCGTCCTAAAGCTCGTTCATATTTCTCCTTACTTTTCATCGTGCTTATGATGAAATCAGCAACTGCCCCAGTTTTTTTTTTTTTTTTGAGACAAGCATGGTTTCAACTATGTTGTCCGAGAATGGTTTTAACCTAACCTAACCTAACCTAACCTAACCTAACCTAACCTAACCTAACCTAACCTAACCTAACCTAACCTAACCTAACCTAACCTAACCTAACCTAACCTAACCTAACCTAACCTAACCTACCTAACTAACCTAACTAACCTACCTAACCTAACCTAACCTAACCTAACCTAACCTAACCTAACCTAACCTAACCTAACCTAACCTACCTAACCTAACCTAACCTAACCTAACCTAACCTAACCTAACCTAACCTAACCTAACTAACCTACCTAACCTAACCTAACCTAACCTAACCTAACCTAACCTAACCTACCTAACCTAACCTAACCTAACCTACCTAACCTAACCTAACCTAACTAACCTAACCTACCTAACCTAACCTAACCTAACCTAACCTAACCTAACCTAACCTAACCTAACCTAACCTAACCTAACCTAACCTAACCTAACCTAACCTAACCTAACCTAACCTAACCTAACCTAACCTAACCTAACCTAACCTAACCTAACCTAACCTAACTAACCTAACCTAACCTAACCTAACCTAACCTAACCTAACCTAACCTAACCTAACCTAACCTAACCTAACCTAACCTAACTAACCTAACTAACCTAACCTACCTAACCTAACCTAACCTAACCTAACCTAACCTAACCTAACCTAACCTAACCTAACCTAACCTAACCTAACCTAACCTAACCTAACCTAACCTAACCTAACCTAACCTAACCTAACCTAACCTAACCTAACCTAACCCAACCCAACCTAACCCAACCCAACCCAACTCAACCCAACCTAACCCAACTTAACCCAACCTAACCCAACATACCTAACAGTTAGGAATCGAAACCAAACATAACCTTTTTTTTTCGATGAGGTTACCAGCACTTATTTAAAGCTAGTGGTCATCTGGCTACCAACAGATGCCTTTAGATCCAGAAACTAGGCCTCTAAAACTGATTTTTGAAGAAAAAAAAAGAAGGAAAGAAAAAGAAAACAGAAAAGCTAAATTCCGTGCGTCGGAGATTAACTAACGTATCTCCATCGTAAATATGATTGGAGATCGTCTTTTTCGACATTTAGTGAAGTGTCACGTGACCACAAGTTTACACCAACACGCGCGTGTACACTTGTAGTCACGTGATCTTTACAAACCGTCGAAATATACCATCTCCAATTATATTTACGATGAAGATGCGTTAGTTCACCTCCGACCCACTGAATTATTTTAAGCTTTTTCATACTGTATTAATTAACATAATTTGCTTTTTTCCAGATGACAACGAAGAAGCAGAATCATCACAAGAAGAACTTAGCGAAGATATAGACATATCCGAAAGCGAAGAAAGCTCACGGAGTAAGCGACTAGGTGTTTTCGGCAATTTGTTCGGCGGCGGCGGCGCATCGGGAGGCGGTTCTGGAGGTGGTTCTGGCGGCGGTTCCGGCAATTTCCTATTCGATATAATTAGAGTAAGTGGATTCGAAACGTTGAAGTAGAAATAAATAGTTTCGCAAAAAACAAAACCAAAACAAAAAAAAAAGGGTTTTAAAAAATAATTATTTAACATCGTGATTGTTTCTCTCGCCGAGACAAATCACTTGGAAAACGAAAGTTATGTCCCATGTTATTATGCTTCTTAAGTAACAATAAGAAAAATTGTTTTAATTATTGTCGTTGAGCGTCTTTTTGAGGATTTGAAGAGAGAGAGAGAAAGAGAGACTTCTTCCGTTTGGGTTTTTAAAGGATTAAGCTGGATGCGTTTGGGTTTTGAGATGGAAATTAAAAACGGCCGATTGGAATAAAAAATAAAATCACCCCTAGCGATAGGTCATGTAAACTCAAATATGATTGCAATAAAAATCAATTACGTAATATTATCTCGGATACGGGTCTTTAAATAATTATTACTCGAATATAGTCTAGCATTCTTGAATGCTGGACGTTTGGACACACTTTTGTGTTTGAGTTCGTGCAGTTTTGCTTGGGATTCGTTGGTATAGATCTGTATCTCAATTTCTTCCTGTTCCTCAGGGCTTTTTCGATAAGTTCGAGAACGTATTTTTTAACAAAAAAAAAATTAATATTAAGGAAACGTTAAAAAATTTGAAAAACTGGAATATTGACATTTTATAAATAGGAAGGAAATCCTGGATTAATTATTTGGAATCTTGTAAAGAAAGAGGAGAACCTGTTGACAGGATGAGATGATTCATAATGAGTTTTATCGATATTTAATTGCGCGGAAGCCAATTATGTTACTGTTCAGGTTTTTGTTTGAATTTGAAAAAATTAAAATAAAAAAAAAAATCGTGCCTTGGAAAGATTTTTTTTTTTTTTTTTTTTTTTTTGAAGGGGCCATTGGAAATATAATAACTGTGATTTGCTACACTTTTGTAATATTGCAATCATGTAATTTATCGACACGGAACTGGAGTAGTTAATTCTGCGTTTTTTATTTTTGTGTTAAAGGGATTTTTCGGATGATCTACTTTTTCTTTTTTCCCTGATGAATTGACGGGCGTTTCGTGGAAGAGATTTTTTTTGGAGAGGGAGAAGCGGAACACCGGGGGAATGTTTATAAGAGGCTTATTTCGGAATTTATTTACTTTGCATCAATTTGGGAGGCCGTGGTTTGTGTACGTGCCTATAACAACTGCGTCACCTACGTAGGACTTTTTGAGTTAATTATGTTGTCGGCGGACCTCAAGGGAAATCTTTTTACCGGAGGATATTAAAAAGTGGAGGGGCTCAGAATGTGCCATATAGGGCATCAAATCGCACCAATGGAGTGAAGGTATTTTGGTATTTACCAGAACTGGATCAGTGAAATGTCTACTATCACCTACGCTCCAACAATATGGCGCCCGAACAGGGAGTCAAAAGAAGGAGGCTTCAGGAGAGCCGGAAATCTAACTAGCCTTCTCCTCTTAGCAACTCAGGTAGTGTTTTCAATACATTGGACATCCTGTGGATTGTCTATTAGATACCCTCAGGATCCACGGGATATCCATAGGAAGTCCAACGGACGCTTTTTGGATCAGTGCGGACATAAGTAAATCCAATGGACGGGTTGGGCTGGATAGATTTTGCCATTTGGGAATGAGCCTATGAGGCGTAGAGACTTTCAATTGACTGCAATTCTTTGCTTTTTGGCGGTGCAAATAATGGTTTTCGTTGAAAGTAGAGAATGCAAGACTCTTTAACTTATAAAACAACAATCACCGATAAGGTGGGCAGACACATTCAGAGAGAAACAAATGTATTGTGAAAAGAAGAACTGATGGTAACCAGTACAGGCAACTCCTTAATGGGCATGGGCATGACTTCAGTCAGCAGACGAAACTGATTTTACTATTGCTGAATGTCGGTAGCCATCTTGAAACATTTCTAATCAGCGGCGGTGGCTGTAAAATATCTCAAACAAAATATACTTATCCGGATCCTCTACAAAACGTCACTACAGTTTTTATGTCTCTTATGTCTTTTGTTTGTCTTGCGATGATGTCCTTGTGGAGAATTATATGGTCAACGTTTATGACTTCGAAGTTGACGGCCGGATTGTTGATAATCGGTTAGAAAGTGCAGCCTATTTTTCAAAAGATGTAACTAAAATTTTCAGATGTCTATAAGACATATAGGAGAGATTGAAATTTTTGGATAAATTATAAAAATGACGGATTTCTCAAAATTCAAAATTTTTTAATTAAAAAAAAAAAATTATCGTCAGCTATTGACTTTTTTTTTTTTTTTTTGGACAGCTTTTTGAAGGAGCTAAATGTTTTTACAGTCTCCCTTTGCACTGAAAATGACAGGGAAGTAAAATAGAAGGATGAAGAAAATAGACTTGTACAGTGACGAGAAAAGTGAAAATAGCTTACCTTTTAGTAGATCACGATACGAGCTTAGAACACAGAAGAGATGTTCAGAGCGTAGCGAAAAAATTGAATTTTGGAAAAGTTAAGGTTTTTGCAAAAGTTTGGGTAACGAAATAAATTAGAGGGACGCAAAAGTTAAAGTTAAGCAAAAAATTCGTCTAATGAAATTGAAACCATGAAATTTTGGATAAGCTAAAAAAATATTAAAATTGATAAAATATTTTGTAAATATTTTTCAATATTTTTCAATATTTCAAAAATGTTTGGTAAATATTTTTTCATAACTCATCGATGGGAAGAGCCCTTTCCCATCGATGTTTAGCGGGCGGAAAGGCCTTTTTCCCTTTTGGAACTCGCCATGTTTAGCCATGTTCTTAGTGCTTGTAAACAAACAAATGAGGTTTTTTTTTTTTTTTTAAATCACTTAAAAAGTTATTTTTATTCGTTATAAAAAGTATCTTGTTATTCTAGGGTGTCAAATGAATTTTCCCCGCTCGGTTTCCATTCAGCCCTCGCTTCGCTCGGGCTGAAACGGAAACCTCGACGGGAAAATTCATTTTCCACCCTAGGTTAACAATATACTATTTAACATTTCAAAAATGGTTTGTAAATATTTCTCAAATATGCAAACATTTTTTTTAAAACAAAATACAACGGAAACATTTTTAAAATCTTTTGGCCTGTCTCCATTGGCCAACTAATCGAAGGGTACAATTAATTGCACCCCAGGAAGAACTGTATATTTTTCGACTTTTTTCCTCTGCTGCCACTTTTTTTTTCGTTCTCATTATTTTTAGTGTTCGAAAAATTAATCAAAACAATAAAAAACGTCCACTCGTCGAGTGCCTCTGGTGTATTCTTTTACTGAACATCTTCCCGGTTCCCTCTTTATGATCCATATACCGATAACCCCAACTGAGTGAATTACACCCCCCTGCCTTAAAGCAGTTTTTGGTTTGTTGGAAAAATTAATTAAAAAAAAGTGTTAGCAGAAGAAAGAAGTCCAAAAATATACAGCATTTCCTGTGGTACGATTAATTGTACCCTTCGATTAAGATGAATCATCAGTTATGGGCAGCAGTCTAATCGTATTTTACTTGTTACGTGGAAACGAAAACAAATTTCGAGAAAAAAAAGATTAGGGAATTTTCGGGAATTTTTTCTGAAAAGTCTTTAATATTTTTTGTTTCAAAATTTGTTTTCGTTTCTCCGTAGAAAGTAAAATACGATTTGTCTGCTGCCACGATGGTGATTACTCTTAATTGGCCAATGGAGACAGGACTTTTGTCAACATTTTAAAAATATTTTGATTGTTTTTTGTTTCAAAAACTTATTGCGTAACATTTTTAAAATATTGAAAAATATTTACAAAATATTTTTTCATAAATATTAATATTTTTTTGCTTATTGGCCAAATATTAATGTATAATATTATAATATAAATATTATGTTTTTTTGCTAAGCTGACCAAACTTCGGTTTTTTTTAAAAGTATAAATTGAAAGGAGCTTGTAAAACATCAGAATTTGGGAATGGTTTATGTATGACAACAAAATGACAGGATTCTTAAGGGGGGAGGGGTGGATTTTATCTCATGCCCTTAATCATTTAATTAATCTGGCGGGGGGGGGGGGGGGGGGTAAAGAAGTAACTGCGTAACAACTCTTTCAGTGTCTCCAGATTCGTTAGCATCACTTCATACATGGCATTTTTAATTGCAGAAGAAAAAAAAACACTACGAAGTAATTTTTTTGGCGCCTTCTTCATTTCATTCGAATTAATTATCGTCTGCCATAAACGGCTCATCGTTAATTAACAAATTTTAAGCAACCGAATTACGTAAAGAAAAAAAAGATGATTTAAATGTCTTGGATGGACCTACTGCACGTAAAAATAAAATCAGAAGCTGATTTTCAATTTTCTGGGAATAAAATCAACAATGTCTCAAAGTGCAATAAAATTACGTCAAAAACTTGAAATAATTTTTCAAAAAGAAAGAAATGCTCAATATTAAATCATCGATACATTTCCTTTTGCTCTGCATTTTAGCAAATGTAAAGGCATAAAGTAAGGAACCCGTTTTTGAACCGTCATCTTGTCACTTTCACTTTCATCAGACACGATCCATTGTTGTATATTTGTTTTGTCCTTCTGTGTTTTCTAAAAAAGAAATTTTTGTTGTTTTTTTTTCCGTTATTTTTTTTTTATTTTTTTTTTAAATTTTTTTTGATATCAAAAATTTGTTTTTGATTGATTGGCTCTCTGTTCAGAGAACCGCAGACGGAGCGGCGCGAGCAGCAGGCACCGTCTATCGTTTCGTGGCAGGAACAGAGGACCTTGGCCTTACTAACTATAACAACGAATTGACGGTGCCAACTGTGGCCATTGCAATGGCGGCTCAGTCCCCGGCAGCGGCGTCGGTCCCACCTCCACCTCCACCTCCTCCGCCACCTGCAGCAAAGCCCAACAGAACGGTAATTTTTTTTTCGCCTGGGAAAAAAGAAGAACATTTTTTTTTTTTTTTTTTTTTTTAGTAGCGAGTTGGAAAAAATTTGTTTTTTTTTTGGTTGGGCGTAGATTTTGTTGTTTTTGTTAAAAAAGTAGTTGCGCTGCATGGTTATATATTTCTTTTGAAAGAATTAGAAGATGAAAACGGTCTTCCGCTAAAAAAGTTATGAAAGTCGTAAAATCGCTCAGGTCCTAATTATCCGAATGACAGGTTTCAACCGTATTTAATGCTCAGACGATCATTGAATCGAATCATATAAAGAATGACGAAGCTTATTTTTTTTTTAACTTTTTTTTTTTTCTAAAAGTTCGATTCCTTCCGGACTAAAACGTAAATAATCCGTCTTTTTTTTTTTTTTTTTTTATTTTTTTTTTTTTTTATTGCAAAACCACGTGAAAAGAAAGCGAAGAGGCACATTCCTCGCATTTTGTTATTCAACATCGGTAACACGCAATGATGACCTCACGTTTCTCATGATAATTATTGTCAAGAATCTTCTGATGATGGATGTTGATGAGCTTCCAGGCATAATCGTAGATTTTTTTGGGCGTAGGATTTTGATTTGAGCTTTTTTTTTAAGTAGTTGGAAAATTCGTTTCTTTTGCACTTTTTAGCTTTTTGTTTTTTTGTTAATCACTTTTAATTTTTTTTTTCTTTTTTAGATTTTAATTACTTAAGTATACATGATGAGTACATCTTTGTACATATTTTTTTACGCAATGTTTTTTTTTAAACATTAAGAAACAAGAAGAAATGTGTGTTACATAAAAAGTTTGGTTTTTTTTTTCAGCCGAATAGTATCATCACTTAAGCTTATTGCCAAAATAAGTTTACATTTTATTTTTTTTTAATATTCTTGATAAACTGGACGGTTTTTTTTTTCGGGTGACACGTTTATAATTGTACAAGTTATCAAAGATCATGATGACTTGAAACATTAAAAAAAAATGATTGTTAGACGTATAACATTTACCTATATATCGCACGGTTATGAATTTAAATGTTCAGTCTCTTTTTTTTTTTTTTTTTTAGTCACGAGGTGAAGAAAACAATGAGAATCAAATTAAACTTTGAAAAAATTGAATGACTAATCAGATTTGATTGACTAATTGAGTTATTAATTTTGTAAATTATGAGTTAATACCGTTTAAATCTTATTAGGGTAACTGACATGAGCTTCTGCTTGAGGCGGCAATTATTTCTTTTCCGCTGCCCTAAAAAAAAAAAAAGTAATGAGATAATTTAGAGAAGCCAATTAATTATTTGCCGCTAATAATTTCATTAAAAAGAATTTGGTTTAAGGAAGCGCAAATTTAAGTGACATTTTTTTTTAAAAGAAATAGCAGAGGGTGGAAATTAAAAAAAAAAAAAAATTGTGTCGAGTGAAGTCGAATTGAGGACTTGATTGAACCTCGGACCTTGCGATTGCCGGTAGACTGCTCTACCTACTAAGCTAACTCAATATTATTATTTTTTTTAAATACGAAAATCTACAGCACAAGCACAACAACATTTTCTCAGACGTACATTCTCAAATGCAGCACAATCAGCAGTTACTCTGAGAATTCTGATACGAAATTACTCCACCAGATTCGTGAAAAACGTGTCTTGGGCATGTTTGCACAAGTTTGAACAAGTTTGAACTTGTCTTGTGCAATTTTGAGCAAGTTCGAACTTGTGTCGAGTCTTGTGCTACTCTGAGCAAGTTTGAACAAGTTTGAACAAATTTGTACTTGTCTTGTACATGTTTGAGCAAGTTTGAACAAGTTTGGACTTGCCCTTTGCAAGTCTGAGCAAGTTTGAACAAGTTGGGACTTGTCTTGTACAAGTTTGAGCAAGTTTGAATAAGTTTGGACTTGTCTTGTAAAATTTTGAACAAGTTTGAACTAGTCTTGTGCAAGTCTGAGCAAGTTTGGACTTGCCTTATGCAAGTTTGAACAAGTTTGGACTTGTCTTGTGAAATTTTGAACAAGTTTGAACAAGTACTTTGAGTAAGTTTGAACAAGTTTGAACTTGTCTTGCGCAATCTTTTATGATACCTGAGCGGTCCCCAATCAAGGGCAACTAATTTTTTGAAAATAGTTGCTCCCCAGCTCTTCTGGGCTTCCGCAAAAATCAAGCTCAGTTCAGTTTTTTTATTTTTTTTTTTATGAAGCACTATAGGTCAATGGTAAGATAGACTTTGGAATACAGAGACCTTTTGGTCGATATATCACTTTACTTGATTCATAATTTAGCGTGCCTTGAAAAAAAAAAATTTTTTTTAATGAAATTATTATCAAATTTTTATAATTTTTTCCCCTCCTTTTTTTTATTTGTTTATTTCGCATTTCAAGGTTAAAACAAAAATCTTATTTCAAATTAAAAAAATTTTCCAGAACTCATATAACACGGATATTTCTTTATTTTACATAAAACACAAAAGGAAATGACCGCGAAGAAATAAAAAAAAACTTCCTGGAGAATCTAAAGAATTTATTTATTTTTTTCCATTAAATTCGAAGGAGTTCAAAAGTTCACGTAGGCCGTCATTGGCTACGAAGTGAATACCCCGCGTACAAATGTATAGTAATACGTGACCGTTTTTCTGACTTGTGTCGCAATTCGCATAATTCATTTCCATTTCCCGATTTTTTTTTTCTTTAAGGTTTATCAAAAGAATTAAAAACGAATACGCGATCCATTTTAGAAAAAAAAAAAAAAACGAAAAACAGAGCACCTTAATTAAAGACAAGTTCTAATGAGTGAATGACAAATTACGTAACGGATTTCTACGTTCACCGCAAAAACTTTAAAGGTTGCTTCATTTTTCTTTTATTTTTTTTTTTTTATTTTATGTTTTCAGTTTGCGAGTGACATAACAGGCGAGGAGAAAAAAAAAAAAAAAAAAAAAGACACGAGACTTTAATGAAGAGTACATGATTGGTCAACGGACTTTAATTTCGATTAGAACGGCTCATTTAATTCTTTTTTTTTCTTTTTTAAGTTTTATTTTCTTTTTTTTTCTGCAGTTGGTAGCTGGTAGCGGAGCAACGGAACAACAGGACGAAAATGCAAACGCTCCCCTTGCCCCAGCCGATGGAAGTCAACAGCCAGCACAGCCAGCCCAACCCGCTGATGACGGATATCAGGCCGGAATCCCAGGACCTATCACCAGGCTTTTCGTAATTGCTAACCGAGGCATTGCTAATCTTATTCAAGATTTGATATTGGTAGGTCTTGCCGTTTTGGCTTGTTCGGCTGCTAAGGCAGCAAATCATGATTAGCACCAACAAGCAAAGAAATATTAATATTTATAAAATATTTTTTTTATAACATTTATAAGTAATTTTAAATATTTATAAGTAATAATTGTTTATTAAAAGTTATAACTATTTACAATACTTATAAATGTTTATAACTTTTAATACATACTTACAACTTTCAATAAATATTTATAACTATTTACAATTAGCTATAAATGTTTATAACTTTGCATAGATATTTATAACATAAGTTATAATATAACATAACTTACGTCATAAATATATAACGTACATTATAATATTTAACTTATGTTCTAAATATAACATAGGATATAAATGTATAAACATTTATAACATAGTTTATAAATGTTTATAACCTATGTTTATAACCTATGTTTATAACATATTTATAACATAGGTTATAAATGTTTATAACTTTTCGTAAATATTTATAACATAAGTTATAATGATTGTTATAAATGTTAAAAGATTTATATCCTATGTTATATTTAAACTTATATTATATTTATAACATAAGTTATATATTTATAACTTATGTTATTAGTATTTATGGAAAGTTATAAACATTTATAAGTATGTTTAAGTAGTTATGAATATTTATAAATCACTTACAATTGTTTATTAAAAGTTATAACTATTTACAAAATTACTTATAAATGTTTATAACTGTTCATAAGTATTTATATCTTATTTTAATAAACAATCATAAGGTTTTACAAATATTTATAACTTTCAATAAATATGTATAACTATTTTCAATTAGCTATAAATGTTTATAACTTTTCATAAATATTTATAACATAAATATTGTTATAAATATATAAAGTAAGTGACAAATATATAACTTACGTTATAAATATAACATCAGTATATATATTTATGTTATAAATATAACATAAGTTTTAAATATGACATAGGATATAAATGTTTATAACTTTTGGTAATATTTCTTACATACGTTATAAAGATAGTTATAAATGTTATAAATGTTTAACATTTATATCCTATGTTATATTAAACTTATGTTATATTTATAACCTAAGTTGTATATTTATAACTTTTGTTATAAAACCTTATGATTGTTTATTAAAAGTTATAAATATTTATGAAGTTCTAAACATTTATAAGTAAATAGTAATAACTTTTAATAAACAATTATAAGTAATTTATAAATCTCTTTAAAAGTTATAACTTTTCTTAAATATTTGTAACGAAAAGTTATAAACATTTATAATATAAATATTTATGAAAAGTTATAAATCACACTTTATGTCAGAGACAGTATTGAGATTCTTTTTCAAAATAATCGTACTTTTAGCGTACTTTCCCTGCCGTTTTAATCATTTAATTTTTAAACCTTTTCCCAATATTTATTTTTATTTTACTTTATAATCATTTTTTTTTCTTTTCAGCGTTTGGCCCAAACAAGCGAGAGAATAGTCAATTTCAAGGCACGACTCATCACTGCAATCATTAAATAGAAAATTCGAAAAGAAAAAAAATCAATCATTCAGTTTTTTAATTTTTTTAAAAAAAATGCCATTTTTTTTTTCGGATCGTCATCATTTTCATCGTTCACTCATTAGCGATGACTGAAGAGCTTTTCATCTAAATTATTACCGAAACCAAAAAAATTCATCGTTATTTTTCAAAGATACGTTTCATCTTCTTTTGTAACTCTTCAGTCATTGGGAAAAAAAAATCGCTGATTCGAGTTCCTATAAAATTTAATTCGGTGATGAGAATTAAAAGAGAAAAAAAAATAAAACAAAATAAAAACTTTTGTTTCTTTTTTTTAAAAAATTTTCACAGGAAAAAAAAAAAGAATCAAAACGTTTTTATCTCGAAAGAATTTTTTTTTTTTTTCGATTTTGTTAAAATCGTATTTAAAAGCCGCAATTCCTTCCTTTTTATATTTACCTAAAATCGCGTGCTTTGAAGTTGCGGAAATTAGACCCCATTGGGGAATTTTATTTTTTTTTTTTCTTGCTCAAAAACAAATATTGGACATGAAGTTACCAAGAGGCCTAGTCAATACCATGTCATTTATCGCGCAAAATCATCCATCATTTTTAAAAACTTTTTTTTTTAACATCGTAAGCCATTTAAAAAAAATCGAAATCGTTGTAAATTATTTTCAGATTCCGGGGACCGGGAAAAAGGGACAATGTTTTATTTTTAAATAAAAATTAATTTAGATTATTATAAATTTCATAAATTTTATATCATAGATTTTAAGGTCAGTTTGCAAAAAAAGAATTAGTTGATTGATTTAATCCCTTTTTCTCATTTTTTACCCTAAATAGTATAATTACTTGTGATTTTTTTTTTTTTTTTTTTTATAAGTGAAAAATTTAATACTCGCACTTCTTGTAATTGTATTTTTTTCTGGTAAATATATTATATTATAATTTGTTTTAAGTTTATGAACGTTGTTTTTAATACTTTTAAAAGCATCCTTAGTTTTCCCTTAAACCGTTTAAACTTTTTAATATAAAAATTATTAGCCAGGCCAAATTGTTGAATGGCAAATCCTTGAACACAAAGTGTTCTAATGACCGTTGAGAGACCATATCGAACCTAACCTAACCTAACCTAACCTAACGTAACGTAACCTAACGTAACCTAACCTAACCTAATCCCAACCTACCAAAGTTTCGAAGATTATATCAATTAGCTCAAGATTTGACATTTATGGAGCTTGTCGTTGTATTTAGGAGCACATAAATTTCACAACCCAAAACTAAGTTCATTCCAATGAAAAAGGTGACAAAAAAATGCAATCACTATTTTTTTTTATTTTTTTTATTGTAACGCTTTAACAAATAAACATTTCCTAAGTTTTCACCTTCCTGCGTTTTTTGGAGATCTATCTTGTAATTCTTCATTTGTTTTACCAATATAATCCTTCCAATCGGCACCCAGTAACGGATGCCTTACTTTTAAATCAGTTGGAAAGTCAATCTTATCATTATCATTATCTCTATCATTATTAAAGTTTACATCTGGTATGTTAACATCCTTATGAATAATAATATGCCCACCTAACGGAATTGCTTTCAACCTGCATTCTTTTTTTTTGAAGGCAATGCAAATACAATTTTTGACTGGTTTTCAAGAAATCGAACATTAAAAACATCACCTGATTTGTCTTTTATCTGATTCACTTCATTAAAATCAAGTTTAATATTAGTTAGAGTTTCTGTAGAAAAACCACTGGGAATTTGAATAGTCAATAGTTCATCGTCTGAAGACAAATCTTCTAAAAAGAGATTTGATTTAACGTTTTCCTTACGGTTTTCTCTTAAAGAAGAATCTGAGTCATCTGAGTTGTTTGATTCATCTGAGGTTTGTTTCCTCCTTTTGATGGACGATTTCATGTTCAATTCTTTATCACTACCGACAGCTTCTTCACCATCTTCACTATCGGAAATCTGATCCCGAGTTCTTTTTGGCATTTCTAAAATACAAGACTAAAAGTTAAATACATATTAAATTATTATATGGAAATGGAAATGATAACATACCGATATTCTGATAAAAGCAGCAGTCCACGTGAAAATTATACGAAGAACGTTTGTTTACTACAAGCAGCAGAAGACAGGAGTCGAGCTCCGCAATATCACGTGATGTGATGTGACAAGCATAGCAGTGGATGAAAAATGGAGAATGTTTTTAGCGCGGCAAATTTCAAAAGTTTCAAAACTTTGTTTTAGATTTATTTAAGTAATTGATAGTTGATTTCCAAAAGTTTTCAAGAATTTCTGGTGTGAATTTTCAAAACTTTCTGAAGGGCTGGTAAAATTTTAAGAATAAAATGTAGATATTTGTAAAATTGAAAGTTTTAACGAAGAAAAATATTAGTCTTCCAAAATATCAAAGAACATTTTTGTTCAATTAAATGTAAGACAACTTTTAAAACTTTTGAAATTTACTGCGTTTAAAACAGATTTCATTTTCTATCCATTATGCTAATCAGGTCATGTGATTATGATTAACCACTCAAACTTCTTTAAAAGGAAAATCTGGGAAACTACAAGGTTTTAAAAAAAATAAACTAAAGTTATCACTGTGGAGGATAAATATATTTAAATAATTACCCAACTCCGAACAACAATACCTAAAAAACTTACAAAAATTATTATTTACTTGATGTTTTTATTTATTTTTTCCTATTTAGAAAATAACCCAAACCACACCTTGCTTTGGATCAGCTATTGATTGCACTCTTTTTTAATTTTTGCGCGACTTTGAAATGATTTTCTTTAGCCACTATAAAAAAAATGAAGTTCACATTTAATCATCAAAGTCGACAAAAATTTATTTAACATTATACTTCTAATTATTTTTCTCGTAAATTACAAGAGAGAAACGGAAGTCATGGAAAACAGAAAAAGATGATAAAACAGTTTTAAGAAAAGGCAAAAAATGATAAATTTGCTGCTAATGCTACAAAGTATTAAAGGAAAAAAAAGTAATAATCGTTAAATAAAAAAAAAAATTGTAGCATCAAGTTTTTTTAAACTTTAAAGTTTTTAAAATTTCTTAACGTAAATAAATAATTAAAAATTTCATTCGTGAATTGTTTTTATTTTTTTTAATTTCGTTTTTTATATCAATTTTGATCGTTAATCAAAATTAAATATCAGACTTTTAACTCAAGACCTCTCTCTTCCTTTTTTTTTTTTTAAATTCAATCACATTTTAGCAATTACTTTAAACAATTCAAATTTTAATTACAAAAAAAAACCTCAACTCTTTTTTTTATAACATCTTAAATAACTATAAATAAAATTCATGAATATACAAGCTTCATCACTTTTTTTTTTTTTGCAGTTTCGTTCGTTGTTATCTCGTAGTAATACAAAAAATGAACTAAAATACTAAAAATATAATAAATTTGTACAACTGCAGTAAATTAAATAATTTTTTTTTTTTTTTAAGTTTTTTTTTTAAATATTTACAAAATTAAGAGACTGACGCTACTTAAATATAAAATTATGATAAACTTAATTCAAAATTCAATAAGCCGTATTTTGAATTAAGCCTGTATACACATTCTCCTCAACGTAATACTAAATAAATCAACATTACTAATTTTACTTTCTCCTAAAGGAAAAAAAAAAGAAATAATTATACAATAAAAAATCTAAATTTGAGTACAAAAATTTTTTTTAAACATTTTTTATAGTATTGGTACGTTAAAAAAAGTGTAGAACGAAAAAAAAATCGGAGCATAAATATGAGAAATTGAAAATTTCCAATCTCCAATCCGGAAGGAAGAAAAATTAAGGTACAAATATTTAACAAAAAATGAAAGAAAAACACAACCCTTATTTTCCTACCAATGGAAGCTCTCTTGATTGTTGTGTTTAAAAAAAAAAAAAAACTACAAACTAATAATTAAATAATAAAACAATATTTAGCGTTAAAATTTTTTTTTCTGTAATTAACCCGTAGAATTTATACAGAAAAAATTTACACATTTTAAATTAAAAAAATTGTTTCAAAAAAAATTTTGATCGATTATTAATGCCCTAAAAAATTGCTTATTTTTTATAAAAATTTTAAGTCGTTGGATTTCATTTTAAAAATAGTATGAAAAGATTGAATAACTTTTTTTTAAAAAAAAGCACCTATGATTTTCGTGAATTTAAAATTTTGAAGGATTTAGTCGGGAACGGCCGAAACGAACCAAAACGGGCAAACTCCACTCATTACATAAAATTTTAAATCCGAAGGGGAATCAGGAAGTAGCCTTCAATTCGGGCCGGTTCTGGCAAGCCTGTAATAACAACAAATAAAAAATTTTGTTGGATGAAAAAAAAATTTTAAAGGTCCAAAAGAAAAATTTAATTCACATTTCTTTTTAAAAATTTAATTCACATTTCTTTTTAAAAATTTGATCGAAATTTTTTTTTCTTTTTTTTGGTCGTAAACCAAAAACGTTTAGATAAACTCCGGCATCTTGGAATAAAAAATAAATTAAAAAAATAAATACCCGACTAAAATTTTCTTCCAAATTTAAAAAATATTTCCGTTTTACGAAAAATATAAAAGTAAAAAAAAAAAAAATTCCCAAATTAACCAGATGCCAGAATTATCTCTCCCTGATTTCACTTTTCTTATAAAAACTAAAGTTTTAATGCCTTACTTGAAGGAGCATGTTCGCGAAATTAGAATTCGTAAATTTGAAATGTCTTTTATCGTAGAATTTAAGAAGAGCTGGGCTGTATGGGTGTCGATCCTTGAGATGTAAATAATGAACTTCGGGTTCGTTTGTCGTGTGTCCGCATTCCTCGCAAACGTACATCTGTAATATGGAATTAATTAATTAATTAATTGTTCAATACATATCGTTAAAAAAAAAAATTAATAAAGAGTCCAACCTTAGTCCTCCTTTCTTTGTAAGCATATTGATGTTGCACGCCGTGTACTTTGAGACAGTGGGACTCCAACGAGCACCTTTGAGTAAAACTTTTCTCGCAAAGATTGCATTTGTACGGCCTAACCCCCGTGTGCGTTCTGGTGTGCCTCTTCAAATCGAAAGTGTCGTTGAAACCTTTCCCGCAAAACGTGCAAAGGTACCTTTTGACATCTGAATGACATTTCATGTGTCTGTTGAGCAGTCTTTGTAACGTAAACGATTTAGAGCAAACCCTACAAGTAAACCTAAAAAAAAAAAAAAAAATCAATTAATTTTCAATTTAATTAAAAAAATTTTTTTAAATAAATTTTTTTTTTCATGGGGCTTACTTCGTCTCTCCGTTTTCCTTTTTTACGATAGCTACTTTGCTTGCTTTTTTATCATCTAAATGACCTCGGCCTGGTCCGGGAGTGTGATCATGATTAGCAAGAGGATTTTTAATACCGTGACCTCCGTTGACAAATTCGATATGGACGTCCCCAGATAATCCCAACTGAAAAATTGAACAAAAGGTTAAACAAAAAAACATATTTTTCTGTTCGTCAAAAATAATTTAATGCATTCAGTTAAGAGGTATCGGTTAACCATTATTTTTTTTATTAAAATAGGTTAGCTAGGACACCCACCCTAGACTGAATACTCGCCGTTCTGACCTGTAGTGCTGAAGGAACGATGCCCGCTGGATCGCTGCAGCTCCCAGCGGAATCTCTTCGACCGGTTACTGAACCAGGAGATGAAAGGCTTCCGTCTATGCCGTTGTGATCCACGCTCCCTGAATTTAAAAAAAAAAATGTTAGTCAAATCTAAAAAATTATTTAAAAGGTAAACGTTTGGTTTTTTTTAAAAAAAATTGTTTACTAACCTCCAGGAGATGTGATTGACATAGTCGGACTTTCCAAACTCGTACTATTAAAAGACAACCCAGGGGAAAGAAGCGAATGACCAGAATTACTATTACTACTATTATTATTATTATTACTATTGTGCTGTTGCAGCTGGACTTGAATTTGAAGCTGCTGCATTTGCGATTCATTGCTATATTCCTCGCTGTTAGCGAACACCGAATTTTTAGCGAAATGATTCGGTGTTGTAAAACCTCGGTTTGAATCGTACGACCTCGGCAAGGAACCTTTAAAAAAAAAAAAAGAAAAAAAAAAATTAATAATAAATTTCTGTTTTGTGTATAATTACTTTCACACTTTAGGGTGTCTATCAGAAATTCTAGGTAAAAAAATTTCGAAAAAAAAAACTGGCAAGAAATTTTAATAAAAATAAATGTTCACAAAAATATTGAAAAAAAATTATACTGGTAGATGGGGACATATCCCTTAGTAGGACTTATGTCTTTGGCTACTGTCCAAATATTGCTAAATTTAACGATTAAAAAATTTTAAGGCATTTTTTTTTGCTTGTTTTTGGTCAAAAAATTCGAATTTTTTGTTAAAAATATAATTTCATTTCCTGGTACGAAAAAAACTTAAAATTTTTGATAAAAAAAGGTCAAAAGTTGAAAAAAATTAGTCAAGATTTTAAAAAAAAAGTATTTAAAACAACCGCAAAAATTTAAAAAAAAAGTTAAATAAAATTTGCAAGAAATTTTCTATTTCCTTGCTTTCGTTCATGTCGTCTAATTTTAAAATAAAATTTTAACTTTTTTCTTGTAAATTTTACTTTAAAAATTTCAAGTAATAAAATTTCTTGTAAATTTTTTTAGAAAATTAAAAAAAAAAAATTTAAAGTCTTCAAAAATTAAAAAATTAGTTCAAATTTTAATTAAATTTTTGGTGCGAACAGTGCGACACCGGACACCTGGACAGACAGATTTCCCCAGTACCGAGCCCCAAGACATAGTCTTACGTCAACAGTTAAATAAAATTTTAAGAAATTTTTAAGTCCTTGCTATAGCAACTTTAAGTTTCTTGTAAAGTTACGTTTCTTGAAAATTCACAAGAAATTTTCTTAGTTCTTGCTTTCGTTTATGTCGTCTAATTTTACTATTTAAAAAGGCCAACAGTTTAAAAAAAATAGTCGAAATATTATTTAAAATTTAACTTTTTTTTAAAGTAAAATTTACAAGAAATTTATTAAGTCCATGCTTTCATTCATGTCTAATTTTTAAAATAAAATTTTAACTTTTTGTCAATTTTACTTTAAAAATTTCAAGTAGTAGCCTAAAATTTCTTGCATTTTTTAGAAAATCCATTTTAATTTTTTTAGCAAATTTCTTGTAATTTTTTAGAAAATTAAAAAAGTCTTAAAGGTCTTCAGAAATTAAAAAATTAGTTTAAATTTTAATTAAATTTTGGTGCGAACTGTGTGACCCTGGGCATCTGGAGAGACAGATTTCCCCAGGACCGAGCCCCAAGACGTAGTCCTACGTCAAAAGTTAAACAGAATTTTAAGAAATTTTTAAGTTCCTTGCTTGCATTAAGTTTCTTAAAAATTTACGAGAAATTTTTTAAGTCCTTGCTTTCGTTCATGTCATCTAATTTTAATATTAAAAAAGGCCAAAAGTTAAAAAAAAAAATAGTCAAAATATTATTAAAAATTTAACTTTTTTCAAAGTAAAATTTACAAAGAAATATATTAAGTCCATGCTTTCGTTGATGTCTAATTTCTTGTAAATTTTATTTAAAAAAAAAATAAAAACAGAGAAAATAAAAAAAAAAAGGTAAATAAAATTTACAAAATTTTTCTAAGTTCTTCTTTCGTTCATTAAAAAAGGCAAAAAGTGGGAAAAAAATTGTCAAAATATTATTTAAAATTTTCAAAGTAAAAATTCAATAAAAATGATTAATATTAATTTTTGGTGCGAACAGTGCGACACCGGACAGATTTCCCCAGGACCGAGCCCCAAGACATAGTCCTACGTCAAAAAATTTTGGATATAGACAAGATAATAAACTTTTTGAACAAGAAGCGCTCATGGCAAAAATTTCAAAGTAGCTTATCTTCATCAAAAAAAAAAAAAAAAAAAAAAAATGAAGAAAAAATAATTTTTAAGGCAGTTAATTTCTACGAAAGAAATCAAAAGGTTCATAAATTTTTAGGGCTGGTAGTCTCTATACATACCTATAACGTTATTATTACAATGCTCCGAAACGGTTGACGCTAGGTTCAACGGGCGAAGGCATGTTCACCTCCCCGTTGGACCCGATCGAACCGATCGGGCTCATATCAGGTCCCATCGGACTCAGCGATTCGTCCTCCAGCAAACTCTCCCCCGTAGAACCGTAGCTTTGCCTTATCTCACTCATCCTACCGGATTTCAACAATTCGTTTAAATTACAATTCATTTTACTATCTTCGTTTAACATCGCTAAATCGTTTGCTAATTTAACCGAACTCAAGTCCAGTTTATTGTTATTTAATTTTTGATTTAACATTTCGTCCGGTTCGATTTTCAATTCCGTATTCAAAAGTCCTAGTCTCTGAGTTATTAAATCTTGTTCCGATGGGAGGAGGTTGCTCGCATCCATGTTCGCCACCTGATTTATCTCTTCCTCGGTCGGCAAACGCTGAAGGAATAAATCCGCGGCGTCCGAAAGGCTTTCCAACAGGGCGTTGTGATCCGCCGGGCTGGCGAAAGTTAACGTCGCCGTGAATTGCAGGGGATCGACAACGGCACCCGTCGCCAGATCCACCATCATGCTATCCGAGAGGTCGTAATTTGAACCGGGTAAAGCGTAAGCCGCCATTTCTAAAATATCAAAAAAAAAAAACAATTTTTTTAAAATTAGGTTAGTAATTCATTAAATTTTTTTTTTTTTTTTAATGTCAGTTGCCTCGTTTAGGCTGTCAGTTTGATAGAATGAAAAAGTTAAAATTTAATTAAACAGAAAAGTGTAATAAAATTTTTTTTTTCCAGTTTTCCTGAGTCCCTGAAGAAAACAGAACTCCGCGACCTTGACCAAATTCCGCCGCATCCGTCACCCAAGCCCATCGCTCAAAATTACGACAGAATCTCACCTAAATCATCCTCATCCTTCATTGTGACAAGCCCGTACGAGGCACAAACATTTTGCAATAGCGAATACTGTTTAGGAGAATTGGGACCTAAAATACCTTGTAATAATTCTTGTCCTGTATCGCAATCCATTGGCAGTGTAGGACCTCCCAGGCCGTTTACCGCAAATCTGCAAGAGAAAGAGAAAAAAATATTAAGGCTATTTATATTTCTTCGAAATCACGATGTTGTGCGCTGCAAAATTTAATTTCAATTCTGTTCAAGAACAAAATTTTACCAGCAGCATTTTCAAAATTAAAAAAAAAAAAAAAAAAAAAAAAAATTGAAATAGTTTTTTTAGATTTTAAATTTCAATAACTGATGAACAATCTAACAATCCTTTTGCAGCTCTAAATGAGTTGCTTCACTGAAACATCTTTAATTTTTTTTAAAGCACTTACCCGTTACCCAAATACTGTCCAGGATTTTTTAAACTTTCGTAAAACGGAGGCAAAGATCCTGTAGGAGGACTTGACGGGCCGTAGTTCCCTTTATTCGGTCCGCCTGGATTCAAGCCTCCGCCGCCCGGGTTCAGTCCTCCACCGTGTCCGCTGCCGGTACCACCTGATAAACCTGAAGCAAAGCATTTTCGTTAATTTAAAGTAGGAAAAAGAACTAATTACAATTTTAATTAAATTGTCATAAAGAAAAGTGTTTTCAAAGTCGATCTCTACTAATTACTGTATAAAATAGCTGTAAGTCCGTTCATTTTCTCCCTCTTTGTGGAACTGTTCCTGTTACTTTGTTAGGATTTTTCCTAAAAAAATAAATTCCTAATCCGTTTTTCCCAAAAAAATAAATTCCTAATCCATTTTTCCCCAAAAAATAAATTCCTAATCCATTTTCCCTAAAAAAAAATAAATTCCTAGTCTATTTTTCCCCAAAAAATGAATTCCTAATCCATTTTTCATAAAAATTTCGATTTCTAACATTTTTTTCCAAATTTTTAATTTTCCTAAAATTTTTTGATTCTTAAAATGAATTTTTTTTTTAATTTTTTGAATCCCTAAAATTTTTGTAATAATTTACTAGGCCTATACGAATTTCGGTTTTTCTATTTATTTTTGTTCTTTAAATTCGTCGGTAACGAAGTTCTTTATTTATGTCATTCTCAAAATTCTGGTTTAAAAAAAATAAAATAAAAAAAATAGGCTATTCAAATTCTCGTTTAGACCCAAAGTTTTGGTAAATATAGTAATCAAGTCAAAATGTTTTTCATATTTACAGTTTTATACATTTTTTTAAAATTCTTGTATATTTATATTTTGTATACTGTATATTTTTATAGCTGTATTTTTGCAGTGATTTATCAAAAAAACAAGAATAAAAACAAAACCCGAAATTCGCAGCTTTGTCTAGTAAATTATTACAAAAATTTTTGGGAATTAAAATTGCGAAAAATATTTTAGAAATTTTTTTTTTAGAAATCAAAAAATTTTAAGTAAAAGCTTTGAAAATTAGCTTAGAAAAATGTTTAGGGAAAAATTTTAGGTAAAATGGATTAGGGATTAATTTTTTTAGGAAAAACGGATTAGGAAAAACGGTCGGGAACGTTATCCTTTGGCTAATGCGGTCCGTAAATGTTTCTAACTGGTCTTAATATTTAAAAATTTTTTCATATTTACAGTATTTTCAAAACCAAGAGTTCTGGAATAAGCTTAATGTGTTATCATTATTCATTAAATCGATCCTTGTTCTCCCAACTTTTTTAAAAATTTGTTTTTGACTCTTAAATTTTATACCGAAAATCGAAATTTCAATTTAAACTTTGAGAATATAATACCGTCAACCGGGGCAAAACTGACCAGCGGGAAGAAATTGCCCTGCCTGAAAAAGATTAGTAAGCACTGTTCATTCATGTCGTCGCTTTCCTTCTTTCGATCCTCTTCTTTCCTCCATTTCGATGACATTTTTTAAAAACTTCAGCTGGGAGTACTTTTCTTTAGGCCGCGGCAGGTCAATTTCGCCTCAGTTTACGGTACTTAATAAAATTATGTCAAGTTTTCCACCTTTAAAGGCACATTCTTTAAAACTTCAATTTTTTTTTCTTTCGAGGAAAAGAAAAAAAAAATTTTTCAAAGGCATTTAAATTTCCAGTCAGAAAAAAAATATTAAATTAAAATCAGAGCAAGTTTATGTCGCATAAGTCACTTACTCTAATCCGAAAGCTGTCAACATTTAAGTCGGTCAGTGTCAACGTAAGTCACCACGTCAATTTTAATCTTGTAGTTTTTCGTTTTACCTCCAGAGGAGCCACCTCCACTCCCGTAATTTACACCTCCAGCACCGCTTCCGTTTGAGCTATTTGAACTGTTTCCGCCGCCTCCTCCTGCGGCTGAATTTCTGCTGTGTCCAGCAGCAGCTGTCATGATCGCCCCGCATGAACCGTTTCTTCGTCCTAAAAAATAAAAATAAAAAATTTAATTTCTCAATTTTAATTTTTCTTTTTTTAAATTAACCTTAATTTTTTTTTTCATACTTACCTGGGAAACCAGCCCCATTTCCTTTCTGAGATGAAAAATTCGAAACGTTATTTCTTTTCCTTTCCGCCGACGTAAGATAAGCTTCCCTCTCCGCAATGTAATTCGGTTGAGTCCTTTCGCTTCCGTAAAAAAGACCGTTCGTCGGTTTCCGATTTAAAAAACCTAATTCCTTAACGTTTTTCTGTTCGAAATATCTCCTGTTCAACCTTTCGTTCCCGAACAAAGACGGGATTTTCGTCGTCGGGCAACCGGCCAAATCCTTACGGAAACCCGGTTTGACGAATCTCCTTTTTTGATCTTGAAAAGCCGCAGCATTTCCCGGGGTTACTAAAAATTTCTGCAGCCCGTGGAATCGCTCCAAAAACTTCAACAATTCCTCTTCCGAAAGCTTCAATTCAGGTCCCTGATTTTTGTTCATTTTCTTATATTTTTCGACTATTAATTTTTTCAAAATAGGTATCAAAATTTTAATATCGTATTTCTTAATTATTCGAGGAGGGGGTGAGGGTTTCTTCGGAACGTGATAATCGATGGGCGCATCCTGCATCGGGATGTCATCCATTTCCATAGGTTCCTTGACGGCATCTTCTTTTTCCGTTTTCACGGAGGTCGTCTGCTCTGTTTCCAGTAACGGAGATTTCGTAGACGGTGTCCTCTGTATAACGGATACCTAAAAAAAAAAAAAAAAAAATCAATCAAATCAATCAATCAATATCAACAATTTAAAAAAAAAAAATTTTAAAAAAATTTTTTTTTTAAATAACTGAAAATTTTTGGGAAATGCTTACTTGCTGACATCGAAGAGCCGGTGTTGTCTTTGGTAAACTATCAGTTTCATCAGCATCATCCTTTTCAATTTTAATTTCATCTACATCGATTTCTAACTTAGATTCTTCTTTATCACTTTCGTTCAGGTACTCATTCTTTTCAACCTCCCCTGGTAAAGGGAGGTATTCTTTCCTTTCAGCTCTGGTCAGGACATGACCTCGACTGCCATAAGGAGCGTCCCCACCCAAAATCGAACTAATGAACCTGTAAAAAAAAATAAATAAATAAATAAATAAATGTTAAATAAATGATCTTCCCTATCTTCAAACAGGCACGAACTAGGTGCGCCGGGCAGCTGGGCAATTCCCCGGTGCGCCTTCTTCAAAAACGGAAAAATCCGCCCTTGGCATGGACATGTCAAGTTCACAGAGGATAACAAAAATAGATATCAGATATTTTGATATGAAAAACCATATATCATTGCTTCCGAGAATGACTCAAAAAGATGGAAGCACGAGCAAACAGGTCAAAATTTCTTGTCTGCTAAATTCTTTTTGCAACAAAATCGTTTTATGACATGATGACGTCTTTGTTATTATCCGTGCTAAACCGTTAATTCTGGGTTTTTCCTGGCACGAAAGGTCGGTGATCTCTAAAAAGGTTTAGAACTATAGCAACCCTCTTTTTAACAAAAGAAAAAAAATCAATCGGTAGGGTATTCGGATAATACTTGGATTCTGCGAAAAATTTATGGATGACAGTTATATCATAAATTCTAAAAATAAAATTTTTTCAGGCTTATAATGTTCGTTTTTAAGTTCTACGAAAAATACAGAAATAAAAAACTGAATAATCAAATAATAAAAATTTTAAAAAAAATTGAGGGTTATTTTCATTTGACGCCATATTGAGTCGCCATAATGGAAATTGAACACAAACAGACGATTTCGACTATCCAGTTTCGCAAAGGATTGTGGGACAAAAATGAGACAAACAAACAGATGACGCGTCTGTGTGATTCGTAAGTTAAGAACAGGCATACAGTGATTTTAGTTACTTCAACGTACTTAATTTCGAAAATTCTTATAATTGATGCCGGCTATTTCCATAAAAATAATTCCTAAGTCAAACCTAAATAATTTTTTCCTGGAACCGAGCAAAATGAATATTTAACTTCCATGTCTATACTTAGCTTACGGGAAGCATTATTAGAATGCACCCGGTCAGACAACACGATTTGCAATGCATCATGGGATGAAACTTCACTGCCGCCGAAATCGTCTATTTGAAGATTTCTCAGTTTCACCAACAGTAAAATATTGATTATTTTTCTCTTTTTTGCGCAAAAGTTGGTAACTAAAATGTTTTGTTTTGTAAACAAAACAGAAATTTTTTAATTCGACTTTCGCTTGTTTTTAGAAAAAAGCCTTCTAGAAATGTTAAATTCGAACGGTTTTGCTTAGAATATGGCGACCTTTCTTCTGCTCCAGGTGCTGCGTTCCCAACTTTAATGAACTATAGATGGGAGCACCACTTGAAGTATCTTATGAACTTTTAACATGGAAATATTTTTTGTCGCGCCTTGAAGAAATTTAATCGAAAATAAAATCTTTAAGCAGCCCTGAATCACCTCTAATAATTTTTTTGCATGCGGTGATGGCTGAAAAAAGTTTGAAGTAGTTAAAAATACATTGACTCTTTATGTTTTAAACTCCAATGTTGTGTGTCACTAGAGGTCGCGTCAGTCTATTAAAGTAGCGAATACGTTGCCATATTTGGAAACATGGCGTCTAATTTAGGGTCTCTAATAATCATTTAAGATGGCTCCGCCATATCGGATTTTTTAATGTAAACAAACCTCAGACTTTTATATGTCTGAAATCAGCTACTAACTTTTAAGCAAAATGTTAGACAATTCTAACAAAAAACCACTAAAATTTAAAAAATTTTTTCATCAGATGATATCTCAGGGATGCCCGGGTAAAAAGGGTAGTTCGTGCCTTTTGAATAATAAGCACTTACCTTCTAGGTGGGATTGCTTTCCTAGAAGTTTGTTCATCAACCGATTTCGGAGACGCTCTGTCTTGAGATCCTGTGGTTTCTTTATCATCTTGATTTTCTGTGAACAAGGAAAAATAAAAAACGATTATAAATACATGGTCGATGATTTTTAAATATCAAAAAAAAAAAAAAAAAAAAAATTGAATTATGACGAGACGTTGAATTTTATCAAAAACCGGAAAAAGAAAAACATGAGTTGCGTTAGGTTAGTTGCTGGTGACCGTAAAATTAAGAACAATCATTTTTTGCATATATGAAAAATTCATGCTTTGACCTAACTCTTAAATATGATCGTTCAATTAAATTTATATGCAAATTCTTCTGTTTGCAAAGAAAATCAAAATCACGCTTAAGCATTTTAAGTTAAAAAAAAAAAAAAAAAAAAAAAGAGTAATAAAAAATTAAGTAGCTATAGGACATAACAGTTCAAACAGTAGTTTTTTTTTTATTCCGTCTAAAAATGGACAAACGCTGAGTTTTCTGAAAAATTAACTTCGAACAAATTCCGAAAAGCTTTTTTTTTTCTCTGAAAAATTTTGTTCCTATGAAAAACACGTTAGTGTCAAAACGTCGAATTTGAAAAATTCAAAATGGCCGTTGTGCTTTTTTCCCGATAACAAACGGTTCATCATTTGGCTTCAAATTTGAAGTTTTGACTATAGCTCTATGGCACTGAAATTCCAAGTCTTACGCCTATTTATCAACTGGAGCTGTTTTGAAACTCGGAAAAGCTAAACATATGTTCGATACAGGATACAGGATAAATTTTTTAATAATCCTGCAAACAATTTGAAACGTCAGGCAAGAAACCCCGAATAATAATAACCAGAAAAGGGTTCAACCTAAACATCTTGCAACAAATTAGCATTTCCTATCCAAAAGAAATTTATGATCTAAACGAAAAAGTTGCATATTTCCTTATTTAAAAAAACAAAATTGAACTTCTAAGAATTCTCCACATGACTTTGACACGGTGTCAATGAAAGAGTCAAGTTTCGAGGCTCCGTTCCTGGCAAGTTTTTTTTTATCCTCTCTCTTTCCATTGTAAAAAAAAAATTTGTGTCAAACAAAAAAAAAAAAAACGCAAGTTTGTTTTGCGGCACCTCAACCAAATATGGCAAAACCAAATTTCTTTTCTTGTTTATCCTCTAGGTTCCCATATTTACTCTCGAAATAATAAAAAAAAAAAGAAAAAGAAAAACGGCAAATCTTGGAGCCGTTTCAATGATAAAAAAAAAAAAAAAAGAAACAAACAAATATAAAAAAGCAAATACACGTGTCAACCTTGACAAAATAAAAATGTTGGATGATGCGGTAGACTTGAATGGACCAATCACAGCCGAGAACCAGTTCGAAAAAGGGGTCAATGGCAGGTTGCTATAGGCCAAGTCCGGTCGACATCGGTACTGTTACGTGGCTATTATATAACGTCCTAGGCCTGATACATCTTCTCCTGGGTGAAAGTAAGTTGATACCTTTTTTTAGGGATCGCCGGCATTGATAATCCAATTATCAATAAAAGAAGGTAGCAAGTCAGCCAACAGAAGAACAAGTTGCAACCTGCGACGCGACGCCAACTCGGGGCGAACTGATACAGGAATAGATTTCATAATAATAACAACAAATTACGGCCTTTCCTCCTTGCTGATTTGTCACAGATATAGGAAGTTTATATTCTTTTATTAGATGAATGGAATCATATAATAATCAGTTTGCTGGGTGACCTTGATCTTAAAGAATCACAAGCATGGATGGAAAGTTATATAACACGTCGGTGAAAGTATCTTCCGTATTACAAGTTCACCTTGTTTAAATAATAACACCCTAAATTTCAGAGACAGACAAAAAAAAAGAAAAATCCAGCGATGGCATTTGTGAGGAGGCATGCTAAGCGGACGATTTTGTCCTGCGACACTAGCGCCAAAGTGGTCGGAGTACAGAACTAACAAACAGTGTAAACTGAGAACCCTTAAAATCCACGACCCCGACGAGTAGTCAGTTGGCGCAGACAGCAGGAGTCAGGGCTCGCGAACAAGTGGGTACGAGTTCGAAGCTCGGGTGTTGGGCTTTTTCATTTTGCATTGCAGCGCCCCTGGTGGTTGGATCACATAACTAACACCCCACGGACACGACGAAATTTTAACGGGGAGTTACATCTCTATTCTTCCTTGCTCTGTGCATAAGTAAGGGCGCAGCAAGCGCTGGACATACGAATCTGAACATTTATCAGACAAGTTCAGACCTGTCTCTTCCATCTCCCAGCTTCCTTCTCTCATTGGATGCAGTTCCATTACAGTTTTTAATCACGTAAAAAAAAAAATTGATTCGTCTGGATGAAAAGAAAGGAACATCATTATTTTTTGTTAAACAGTTAGGAGCATGCCATTGGTTACATTTCGGTCATTTAGATTGTCTAGAGGCGTACCTGTGACGTCATTCGTGCTTCAATTTCAAGGTTAACACCGAACTGACGTTGAATTGGTGCCATTTTTTAAGGCGAGGCTTTATTTTCCTCTCTATTCAGCTATTATTCCAATTGGATTCGAACATGACACCTTTTGTCTTTTTTTTTTTTCAGTTGTTAACATAAGGTGTGTTAGGGCACTGTACGTTCCTTTTTAGCATAAAAATTTCAACAGCGTATATTTATTTTCCCAGTGGTGGCCACGAGTTCCTCCGGAAACGCGTATTATTAGTCAAAAAAAATTTTCCACAAAAAAAGGGAAAATATAAAAAAAAAAAAAAAAAAAATATCGAATGACTTCATAACAAGGTCGTTCTCACGGCGAGGGAGGAATTTTTCAAAACTTCTTATACAAGTAAACAACATATCGTTTCAAAGGGTTTTTTTTTTTCGACTCTTCAACAAATTCTTTTCAAAATCTTCCGTTTCCTGATCGTAAAATTTTTTTTTCCTCCCTCTTTTGTCATACTCCAGATGAAAAATAATATTCACCCAATTTTATGACACAACAAGAGCAGGAAAAAGGATTGATTGAATGCATTGTATTTCGTCAAATAAAAACGTAATACTGGAAATTTGGATAAAAACATTTTTCTTTTATGCAATAACACACTGTTTTTTTTTTTCGGGCTTTTTCAACCCTTTTACGTGATACTTCCGTTTTTTTGGAAAAAAAAAAGGTTATAAAGACTAATAATCAATAGGGAGTATCTTTTTCCTTTTCAAAATTAGGGAATTTTTGAAAAATGATGTTGAACAGCTGTCATAATAATTTGATAAATAGATATAGCATTCTCGTTTTTTAGTTCATATGTCGATAAATGTTATTTAACTGATTAACGAAAAACAAATTTTTTTTATAAATCGTTTTCCTCGCTGAATTTTAAATTAAATTTTACATATCTGCATATATAGGTCGAGATTCATGACAAATAATTTTATTAAATTTTGTGACCCATTACTGTTACTTATCCGCAATATACGGAAACGGAATGGGATTCCTTACGCCGGAAGTCAAATGACGTATCTCAATGGCAAATATGAGTGAAGATAAGTCTGTTTGGACTGTTCCTAAAAATCATGTGACCAAAAGTTATGTGTTGGATTTTAATAAAATCTAAACTCCAGCTTCATATTTAAAATTAGCGCACCCAAATTTACGCATTTTGGTTACTTTAGGCCATTAGTTTGGGCCAAACTCTACCTTTTTTTCTACAACAGAAAAATACGTTTCTGGGCTATTTTTTTGCGTACTTTCACGTGGTGATAGCGAAATTTTGAACCAGCAGGGTCTTATCAGTAATAAAATTTTTTTGCAATTTTTATTATTTTGGCCATTAAATTTGGCCACTTTCGTCCTTAGGGTCCCAAGGCAAAATATATGGTTTTGGGACAATTTTTTGCGTACTTTCGCATGGTCAAGGCGAAATTTGGGTCCAGCGTGGTCTTCGTGGCGAAACGAATTTTTTGAGATTTTGGCCATTTTTTGGCCGCTTTGGCCATTGGGGAAAAAAACCAAAAAAATACGTAATTAGACCAGTTTTTTTGCGTACTCTCACGTGGCGATAGCGAAATTTGTGTGCAGCGTCATTTTAGCAGCCAAAAAAATTTTTTTAACTTTTGGCCATTTTTTTGGCCACTTTCTCGTTAAAATAAAAATTTAGAAGCACATGAACTTAGGCCAATTTTTGATGTACTTTTTGACTGTCATAGCGAAATTTCGGTCCGGCGACGCTAACATGAAAAAAATAATTTTTTTTCCCTTTCATTGGCCATTTTGGCCAATCAGCCATTTTTTAAAAAGTTAACAATTATGCCCTTAGATAGCCCTTTGAAAGAGCTTTTTTTTCGTTTTTTGGATTCTTCAATCGAACAACCCATTCTCGGCCAAAAAAATAAAATCTGAATTTGCACTTCCATCCCCGCCTCAGAAACGGCTTTCATTTCGACCCTAATATTTGGCCTAATTTACCCCCTAACTACGTCCTATCGACGGGTGAAAGTCCAAAAAAAAATTTAATTTTGGCACAACCCTTATGGTAACCCGGTGGCAAGCCTTTGCTAAATAAAAATTTTGCTAAAAAATAAAAAATATTTCAACTTGATCGCACGTTTTTGGATCCTTAAAATATTTCCTAGAAAAAGGAACTCAAAATATTTCCAAAAAAAAATTTGAAGACCTTTGAATCAAACCGCGGTTTCAAAACAGCTCATTACCCTTAAAAAAAAATATAATAAATAAATGGCATAAATCTGTTAGAAATGCCCAATTACATTTTTCCACCACTTTGAACCTCCAAAAAAATTATTTATAATGCATTTTCAATACTTTCAACAATTCCTTTTTACGACATGTCAAAAAAAAAAAAAAAAAAAAAAGTATAATAAAAATTTTATAAGCGCTTCACACTTTTTTTTCTTCACCGTAAACAGGAACTCAAACTTTCAATCTATTAAAATTTATACCCCCAAAACCATCAAAACAAAAAAAAAATATGACAAAAAAGTTTACCTACAAGAAAAAAAACATTTTTTTTTTTTTTTCTGGCTCTCTCCGTCCGCATCAACTGACCCACTATGCAAATGGAATAACATGTCCTGTACAATGACAGTAAACAGGATTGAATTTCGTTTCAGAAAAAAAAAAAAAAAAAATAGAAGACAATAAACCGGCCAATTTGTTTTTCCTTTCCGTTCGTCCTTTTATTTTTATTTCGGTATTTGTCGTAGCTATGCAACTTTTTATTTAAATGTAATGGTCAAGGTCGTTCTGAGAGAAAAAAAAAAAAAGAAAAGAATACTCTTAGCAACGATTAAGAGAATAATTCGCAATCAATATCCCACAAAACGTCGCCTAAAAAAAAAAAAAATGACGGGTTATTTCCCGACTAAAGAACCGTTAATTGATGACAAAGTAACCATCATCGCACAACTATCACGTGATAATAATGACATGATTGCTGAACCGAAAAGTGAAGTTATGCCTGAATCATGCTAATAAATAAAATATACGTCACCATGCGAAAAAAAAACCAGCAGGTTTGCGAAGAAAAAAAAAACTGAAGAAAACAAATAAAGACAGAAAAAAGAATCAATCAATGTTGCGGGGGAACCCGTGAGAATTTTTTTTAAATTTTATTTTCTAAACCCTTTTGGATGTCATTTTTACCTACCCACACAACGGTCAATAAACAAAATATGGGTCAGTATGATTTTCTGAAATACGAACGGGTGTGTGTGTGTACCTGCTAATTTTGTTTTTGTTGATATTTTTGTATCGATTTGATCTAGTTTTTCGCCATATTGAACCGAAGGAAAAAGGGATTCGGATATTTAAACATGTTTTGCAGAAGGAAGAAAAAAAAAAAAAAAAGTATTTCCCACGATGCTCAAATCGATTAAGATTGTTTGGCCAGGCAACTGAACTTGTTTTTATGGGAAAATGGAAGTATTTCATCATTTCTAAGAATAAGAATAATTTTCTGGGAAATGCGTCTGAAAAAAAAAAAAAAAAATATAGAAATATGGTAAAAAAAATTTTATAAATTCACTAAGGTAATTAACATTTTAGGGAGTTATTAAGCAAAATATTCCGGGGAAATTTTTCCACCTGGCGTTGAAACTTATGAAAGCAATGAATTTCCGTCTGCTGCCTGGCCAGGCACGGCCGGGAAAAAAAAAAAAAAAAACATTGTTTTAAAAATGAAGCAAATATTGACTACAATTCATCGAAAAACTTCACTAAATTTACCAGGATTAATTAGAAAATTCATAAAGGCATTTTGGTCGTGACAAATAACAAAAGGGCGCAGAAACATTACGAAAAAAAAATTTCAAATGACAAAACATCTTGAAAATCATGGGAAAACAATAAAAAATATCTTGTCAAAACACAACCAATCCGTTGTCGTCAAGCATTTTTGTTTTGCTGCCGAACATTCTAGTTTTGTTGCAACATAGAACTTGTTCAAAACATTTCCTTTTCTGACTGGACCATTTTTCCTTAATCCGTTTTTCCTAAAAAAAATAAATTCTTAATACATTTTTCCTAAAAAAAAAAAAAAAAAAAAAAATTCCTAATCCATTTTTCCTAAAAATTTTGGTTCCTAGAATTTTTTTTCCTAATTTTTAATTTTCCTAAAATTTTTTCATTTACAAAAAAATTTACGGGCGGGTCAAGATTTTTCCGGTAGCTCTGCGGTCCAGTCTATGTCTCAGAAAATCCCTGATAAGTAACATCAGCGCTAGATGACAATAGAAAGTCTCTTAAGACACTGATGATCAAGACCCTAGTGACCCTCATGGAGATAACAATCTTCCTGGAGGCAAAAGCAGATAGCGTAAAAGGGATAAAAAGTCGTTTTTTAAAGATTAATAAAAAAGGCCAAGTTTAGCACGAATTTAACTCAGACACTAGCATTTTAAGCCTCTTTCATAGGTATATCGTTAATTTTTTTTAAAATTATAGTATCGACTTCAATCTCCAATGTTCCCGACCATTTTTCCTAAAAAAAAAAAAAATAAATTCCTAATCCATTTTTCCTAGAAAAATAAATTTCTAATCCATTTTTCCTAGAAAAATAAATTCCTAATCCATTTTTCCTAAAAATAAATTCCTAATCCATTTTTCCTAAAAATAAATTCCTAATCCATTTTTCCTAAAAATTTTGGTTCCTAAAAGGGCAGTCTCCACTTGATGACGTTCACGGCATTCGCGTTGTCCGTCATCGCGGTTAACGTAATCGCACCGGAAGTACTTTGCAGGTTTTGCTCCCGTAAACGTTTGTGGCATAAAAAGAGTACCGTATATTTCATTAAGTATACAAAATTGGCTTACCCAGAATTTGTTTTGGAACAGATTTATTGTCTTCCCCATGCCCGAATTAAAACTTTTCTTTTTAAATCCGTAAAAACATCTTTCAAAACCGCCATTTTTAATGTTTGTAAATAGAAAAAAGCAGAAGATGATCAAAAAAATCGTGGTAAAAGATCCACGAAACTTCCGGTGCGATTACGTTCATCGAGAAGGCGGATAACGCGAATGCGGTGAACGTTATCAAGTGGAGACTGCCCTAAAATTTTTTTTCCTAACCATTTTTTTTTCCTAATTTTCAAAATTCCTAAAATTTTTTGATTTATTGAATAAATATATAATAATAAATATAAATATAAATAAATAAAAATATAAATAATATATAATAAAATATAAATATAAATATAAATAATAAATATTTTTCATAATTTTTTAAATCCTTAAAATATTTTAGAAAATTTTATTTTAGGAATCAATAAATTTTAGGAAAATCAAAAATTAGAAAAAAAAAAAGAAAAGCAATTCTAGGAGAATTGATTCTTACGGAGCAAGTAGAAAAAATGAAAGAGAATTACAAGGACCTTTTTGGAAAAATTAAGAAATGCGAAAGGGAACCAGTTTTACAAGGTTTGCTTGCCAGTTTTTTTGAAGAACTGTTTAGAGAGAGTGAGTTGTTATCAGCTACCAACACCAGCAGCAACACGTTACCTTTTGTAAATGGTCTCGCGACCAGTTCAGGTAGGAAGCCTGATCTCACCATTACACTTAAAGTAATTGATATGGAACCAGTTGAAATATACGCTGTCTTGTACGGTGAAATTAAACCAAATCTTCAAAAAAATAGCAACCTTGAGTGGTATCGAGCCTTTGGCCAAGTCCGAAACCATGCCAAAAATCTTCTTACAGGAGATGGATACATTGTGCCCCAAGATAGAGACCCTAAATTAAAATTTTAATTTAGGGTCTCTACCCCGAGAGAGTGTATTGGGCTTCATTTCGGACGGGATAGACTTTGATTTGTTCCGATTCTTCGTAACAGAAGACAATAAATTTAGGCACATGGAATTCCCGCTAACCCGTGCTAAAGCGCTTGATGTATTCATTAAAATGGCTCACTTTTATGAATTTAAAAGACCTGAAATGATGATTGACTTGCAAGATAACAGGAAGGTTAGAAAAACAATTCTAGGAGCCAAAATTCTTAAAAAAAATGGATTAATAATTAATTTTTTTTTTTTTTTAGGAAAAATGGATTAAGAATTTTTTATTCGGGAAAATGGATTAGGAAAAATGGCAGGGAATCTTTTTCACTGATTATCAATTTACGACTAATACAGAACAAGAACTAAACACAATCATTTCCGTTTTCGAGCTAAAAATCAGAGACCAAACCAGAATTGCAGATGGTAAATGGTCATCAACAGAAACAGACTGTACTTCGACTAATCCTGAAGAAGAAGAAGCTGGTCTGGCACATTTTATTCGTTGACAGGTATGAAAAATATGACGACTTGCATGCATCGGTGGTTAAAAAAACAAGCCTTAGCGGGAAATTCTATGAAAAAAAGCTACTGTTCCCACAATTTAAAAACTTGTTTAAATGTCAATTCCTCGTGATTTATTAAAAACACGAAATTGAATGACATTAAAGCTAACTCGTTACTTACAAAAAATCTCAAGACGGGGACACCGCTGTTTTTTTTTTGTTTTTATTATTGCTACAAATACTCTAGCATCTTGGACAAAGCACATACACTTACAAAATGAAAATGTTCTGAACAAGTTCTATCTTGCAAAAAAAAAAAAAATTGAAAGATTTCGTAGCAAAGCAAAAATTCTGCGCGACAACGGACATGTTGTTTCTAAACAAGTTCTGTCTTGCAAAAAAAACCGAAATGTTTCATAGCAAAGCAAAGATTCGTCTCGACAACGGACATGTTGTTTCTGAACAAGTTCTATTTTGCAAAAAAAAAAAAAAAAAAAAAAAAAAAACCGAAATGTTTCATAGCAAAGCAAAAATCAGGGATGATTGTTTTAAAACAAATTGGTTTAAAACACGATGTTTTAAAACGTTTTAAAACATTTGAATAAAAAACACCGTTTTAAAACACTAACGTTTTAAAACACTGTTTTAAACACCGTATTTTATTAAGTGAATAAAATACATTTTAAAATGCATTTTTAAGAGGCCCGAGCCCACAATTTGTCGCGCACGACTCATTTTATACAATCTATGGTATGAACAGATTGTATGAGCCGCTCATATTCATAATGGTTGCTTAATCGCAGGGATGATTGTTTTAAAACTAATTGGTTTAAAACACGGTGTTTTAAAACGTTTTAAAACATTTGAATAAAAAACACCGTTTTAAAAATTTGAATATAAATAGAAACGAATTTAAAACATTTTGAACGTGTTTTAAAACATGTTTTAAAACGTTTTAAAACATGGGAAAATCATATGTTTAATAAACATGTTTTTTATTAAAAAATGTTTTAAACAGCAACCCTGCCAAAAATTCGTCTCGACAACGGACATGTTGTTTCTGAACAAGTTCTGTCTTGCAACAAAAACCGAAATGTTTCGTAGCAAAGCAAAAATTCTTCGCAACATCGGACATGCTGTTACTTGACAAGATATTTTTTTATTGTTTTGGCATGGTTTTAAGAAAATGTTTTGTCACAAGGAATTTTTGCTTTCACATTAGCCATTTTTTTTTTTTTTTTTTCCTGTGTGCAGTCCTATGTAGTAAATACCTATTTGGGAAATAAAAACCGCTCAAGCCAAATTAAATCTGTTAGGAAATCTACAAAAATAAACGGAGATCATTAAATACCACCATCCAATGTCGCCAAACATTTGAAATCGAAATCGTCTACGTCCACTTTACACCGTAAATCGAGTGCAGAAAATTTCCTTTTCAATCGCCCGTTAACTCGTAAAACGTCATAAAATCAAACTCCTTATTTATTTATCCTAAAAGAAGGGGGAAATAGGAAAAAAAAAAAAAAAAAAGGTTTGACTGTACGATCCTGGGAATAACGCACAGGTGATTTCATTAAAAGGTTTTCCATTCATTCTTTACCTGAACCCGATCCAGCAACAAAAAGGTCTACGAACTTGATCGAAAAAATGGGGAGGAAGTTATACATTTTGATTACAATCGGTTTCCAGATGTAATTCGTTTTTAATGGAATACTATATCTTGCTGAGAGAGTCCAATTTAAAAGCAAACAAAAATCTCCCTTTTCAAACCAAACACAAAAACTCGTTTTTCTTTCCAGAAGATCGTAAGATTAGAGAAAACTTCCAACTTCAACAAAAAAAAAAAAAATAAAAATTCGTTACTCAACTTTAGGAAGCCTCGGGGTAATGAAAATCGGTTTAAACAAAGTCTTAAAAAAAAAAAAAAAAAAAAAACGTTTAAAAAACTGGCAATATTGCAAACAACAAGGCGGTGAAGACTCACCGATATGAACTTGACAATTCAAATTAACATGGAAACCGATTATTATTCTAATTGTCAAGGTCAATTTACTTGTTAGCGGTCATGTTTTGCGAGATTGCACTATCGCAAAAATTTTTCGTTAATTTCGTTCGGTACGATTTCCACCGAACCAACATTTTATAAAATACTAGGCACTTTGTTCTCCCCCCAAAAAAAAAAATATTTTAAAATTAAGATTAGTTTGCTTTTAAAATCCGCGACTTTTTCATTTCCAAGGCATGTAAAAATAACTAAAAATTTGCAAACAGGAAAAAAATTAATGCAAATAACGGAAGGAAATCCAACGATGCGTTGTATTGTGTTTAGCTTTTAAATCATAAAAAAAAAAACCGAAATACATTAATAACCGGCATTAAGTTTATTAAAATCTGTTGCAATCCGGCGATGTTTCAGGTTCAGGTGAAGCTTCGCTTGGCATCTGGCATGACTCCGTAATTCCTTTCAAATCTCGGTTCAGGTTGTTTTTTTTTTTTTTTTTTTTTTTTTTTTTATTATGACGTTGCTAAATTAGACCATGTGCTTAATGGCCAATTTTTTTTAAGTTTTAAGAGAAAAGTATATATTAATACAAAAAAAAAAAGTTGCCTAGCAACAAGTTGCGGTTTAATCTACGTAAAAAAGGAAAAAAAACACGATGCCACCTTGTACATTTCGCGATTTTTTTTTCTTTTTCTTTTGAGTTTTGTACGGGAATTGACTTGACTGTAGAGGCGATTATCGAGTTTTAAAATCGACCTATAGACAACTGAAAAAACATTTGCCCCGACGTCCGGCATATGTATAAAATATCAGCTCAATTAAAAATTTAAAAAAAGACACAAATTCGTTCCCGACCATTTTTTCTAAAGAAAATTAATTCCTAATCCATATTTTCCTAAATTTTGGTAACTAAAATTTTTTTCCTAACCATTTTTTTTTCCTAATTTTCAGTTTTTCTAAAATTTTTTGATTCCTAAAGTGAAAATTTTTCGTAATTTTTTAAATCCCTCAAGGGATTTTAGGAAATTTAATTATAGGAATCAAAAAAATTTAAGAAAATTCAAAATTAGAAAAAAAAATAGTTAGGAAAACGATTTTAGGAACCAAAATTTTTAGAAAAAATGGATTAGGAATTTATTTTCTTTTGAGAAAAATGGATTAGGGAAAATAGTAAGGAATCCCACAAATTATTTTTTCCAAGATTCATTCGGTGGTTTTAGGTCAAATATTTTATTTCGTAAATATATAAATTAAAATACCGCTTTTTATAGTCACCGCAGTATTTAGCGTCAAAAAGTCAACGTTCATTAAAAAAAAAAAAACATAATTTTTTCCAAGGGCGCATATCCGCTGCAAGCACATTAGGCCAATATTTTCCATTTTACATACATGGTCCAAAAAAAAAAACTGCAGTGCTTGACTAGAGCTTTCCAAAGCTTCCTTGGGAAATGGTTCATCTTAAAGGTTTATTACATTACCAAAAACAGATTTTCCGCTGTATTTTCCAGATTCTTTAATAAAACAATCATTGCAGGATCAGATGCTCCCCACCCCCGCCTCCACCCCCCGCCATAAGCAACCCAGAACTGTAACACGTTCCCGACCATTTTTCCTACACCGTTTTTCCCAAAAAAATAAATTCCTAATCCATTTTTCCTAAAAAAAAAAAAAAAAAAAAAAATGAATTCCTAATCCACTTTTCTTAAAAAAATAAATTCCTAATCCATTTTTCTTAAAAAAAATAAATTCCTAATTCATTTTTCCTAAAAAAAAAATAAATCCCTGATCCATTTTTCCTAAAAAAATTAATTCCTAATCCATTTTTCGTAAAAAAATATATTCCTGATCCGTTTTTCCTAAAAATATAAATTCCTGATCCATTTTTTCCTAAAAAAAATTTATTTTGGGTTCTAAAATTTTCCTCAATTTTTAATTTTCCTCAAATTTTTTGTTTCCTAAAACAAAATTACCTAAAATGAATATTTTTCTTAATTTTTTGAATCCCTAACATTTTAGAAAAATTAAAAATTAGAAAAAAAAAATTGTTAGGAAAATTGGATTAGGATTTTTTTTTTTTTTTTTTAGGAAAAATGCATTAGGAAAAATTGTAGGGAATCCTGTAACAATTTTACAATTTTACGTTTAACAAAATACAGTTTTTTGAAAATTATTTTTAAATCTTTACACGTGGATAAAATTCGATTTTTCGGGCACATTTTACGCTCTCACCCCCCCCCCCTCCCCAGAAAAATTCCTGGAACCGCAAGTACAAAACAATTACCCAAATTAAGAAACTCTTAAACAAAACAATACAAAAGCTCCTCAGCAATTTTCGATTTCCAAGTTTTTCAAAATTCTACCGGAAAGTTCGAAATTTTCTTTAGTTCAAATTCCGTCCAGGTCAGTTATTGCGCAAAGCAAAAATCCGACGACGTCATCGGCAGTAAAAAAAAAAAAAAATTAACATTTCAGTTATAAAAAAAAACTTAACGGTTAAAGTCATGAAAAGCTTTTTTTTAATACATGAATTCTAATCTTACTTATAGTTTTTTTTTCTTTTCAATATATATATACGCTCCATTATTATCAAAATAAAAATTCCTAATTTACCCGACGATTTTTCGTGACGATGTAAATAAAGTCAATAAACTGAAAATTTTAAAAATGCATTATTCCATATACAAAACAAGAACGATATCAAAGTCAATGATTTCTAATGCGTTTTCAATATGATCCGCTTTATTTATTATTTTTTTTTTTCTGGCTTCGCTTCACCTCACCACTTCTTATGAAATCGTTCATAAATCAAATACGGAAAATTATGAATAAATCATAAGAAAAAAACTTCCAACTTCATATTTTTTAATCCCAACCTTTTCGTAAAAAAAAAAAAAAAATCGTTTAAAAAAAATTTAAAATATGATGCATTTATTATTTTGCAATCCTTACATAACTTATTCATAACCATTTCCTCACCTGCGACTTGATCTTCAACCAAAACCGTAACCCCCCCCACACCGAAGGTCAAGGCTCTAATCATAATCATCTCATGTTTTTGGGGAGAATAAAATCAGTTAGTTCTCCAATTACAAATTATAATAATACAAAAGAAACGGTTTGAATATCAAAAGAAGAAACCGAAAAAAAAACCTGCAGGTAGTAATTATAATGAGAAAGAAGGTGAAGTAAAAGGTTCGAAAAAATCCAAATGAAAATAACATTAAATTCTATTAAATCAATTTTCAAAACGGGAACCTTTTCCCAAATTAAATAATACGTTCTTTAAAAAAAAAAAAAAAAAAAAAAAAAGCGTTCATTAAAACTGGAGAAACCATATGTCATGCACCAAAATCTCGACATCAGTTCAAGTTAAAAGGGAGCAAGTAAATACAAAAACATAATAGGAAGGACATCCTTTTGATATAAAAAGATTCATTTAAAGACGAAAAAAAAAACACAATAATCACTTTTCTTTTAATAAAAATATGACCTTGGATTATAAAAAAATGATTTTCGTCCGGTGGAATCGTTATTGGGGAAGAGGCTATTGAGATGGAACCAAGAAAAAAAACAGGTGTTGGATGTTTTAAGGTTTTTTTTTTTTTTTTTTTATACAATTTTTTTTTCTTATACTCAATTAATAGGTAGTGTGTATCGTATTTCGGTATTTTTTAAAGATTTCTATTATTTACGCCGGAAGACGTGATTCTGTAAGTTTCAAATGACTTCCTTTGATGCGATTTGCGACTGGGAAATAAAAAAAACTTGCTAAAAAGTGAGAATGGATCCTAAAACTGCAAGAATTATCAAGTATGAACACGAAACGATGCACAAAGAGAGATTTTGGAAAATCTTCCTGGATTATTTCCCGCTCCATTTTTCCTAATTCGTTTTTCCTAAAAAAAAAAAATGAAGTCCTAATCCATTTTTCCAAAAAATTTTTATTCCTAGAATTTTTTCCTAAAATTTTTTGATTCATAAAATAAAATCTCGTAAAATTAATATTTATCCTAATTTTTTAAATCCCTAAAAGTATTTTAAGAGTTTTCATTGCAGGAATTTTGGGAAATTTTATTTTAGTAATTTTAAAAACTTTTATTTTAGGAATCGGAAAATTAAAAATTAGAAAAAAAATAGTTGGAAAACGATTTTAGGGCCCAAAATTTTTAGGAAAAATGGATTAGGAATTTTTTTTTTTTTTTTTTTAAGAAAAATGATTAGGAAAAATGGTAGGGAATCTTATTCCCTACAGAGGTAAATGCGAAAATAGAAAATAAAGTCTTCGGTGACCTTATTACCGGTTTTTCAAGATGACTTTTTTTCGAGATATACGGATAACAGAACTAAGAATACAGGCAGCGGAAACATAACAGGAAACGATCTGAGAAAAAAAATTCAAATTTTATAAATGAAATGAATTTAAATTAAAGAAGCGTAAAAATCAGCCGAATAAGTATAACTTAAATTTTCCAGGGGCAAAAATTTTTTTGAAAATAAAATTCAGTGAAGTGGTTAGCAGGATGAAGACTGTTCTCTTTAACATATTTAAACATATTTAACTATTTAACTTTTGTGGGAAATAGTGGCATAAAATCAGTTGGAACTTTCAACTTCCACAGTCACTTTTTATTAAGCAATTGATATTTTTCCGGCTGTTCAAAAAGCAAATTTTTAGGTTCCCAATTGCACTATATTTGTAGTACCGTAGATTGGGGTGAAGTTAAAAGGAAATTCAAAACAAAATTCTAGGTTCATTTTAGGCACAAAAAATAAAATTTTTTACTTAAGTACTCCAAAAACAATATCCACTTAATGAAATAAAAAAAATTTATTTATATATATATTTATGATCCATATACCGATAACCCCAACTGAGAGAATTACACCCCCCTGCCTTAAAAGCAGTTTTTGGTTTGTTGGAAAAATTTAAAAAAAAATTTATTTTTAGTGCCTAAAATAAACCTAGAATTTTGTTTTAAATTTCCTTTCAACTTCACCCCAATCTACGGTATTTTTCTATATTTTAACCCTTTGTCCTATGTCCTAGGCTACTTTAATATAGGACGCCAAAAAAACTATATTTTCTACAGAGGCAATTTTATTAACCGATTTTTTTTATTATTATTGACATTGAATCTCAAAAAAACTTTCAATATTTTTGTATTTGTATCTGGATTATTTTGAAATACTTTAGAATAATTTCAGCGTTTTGATCAACTAAAATATTAAGCTTTGAGATTTTTTTCCTTGGAGATTTTTTACTGAATTCAATTGTCCAATTTCTTTGTTTTGTCCTAGCTTATATCTTGATGTTCAGAATTCAAAATTTTAGTCTATACTTACAAAATATTTTCTACCTTTTCGTTATCTTATTTGAAATAATTTTTTTTAAAAATGTTGCAATACATGTAAATGTGAAATATTAGGCTCTTTTAAAATAATTACACTCAATTTGACCGTCCTATGATTGTCCCATTATTTAAAAGTCAGTCCCTATATATTTTTTTTCAAAAATTATTCAAAATACTATATTTTAAAATTTCAGAGTTGGCAACCCTGAGTTGCTCCCTTTAACACTTTTTGAACGACCATCCCTATCATGTTTCCGCCATGATGCAAAAAAAAAAAAAAAAAATGCTGAAAGTCGTCAGTGCCTTGTGACTGTTATAAAACAAATGCCGGTGATCAAATAATACCGATCACTTTATTCATGGATTTTACATGCCTTTTGAATTTTACATCATCAATTGGAAATTTAAAAAAAATACGTTCATAATTTCATACGTAACCAAAACCAACGTGAATATTTCGGGTTGAGACAAGCAAAAAACTGCTCCTGCGCAATGCGCAGTTATCTCTTCTACGTGATTTCAATATGGCCGATGCTTTAATCGCAAAACAAGAGACGGTCATTTCGACCTGCAAAAACTCCAAATGCACAAAATCTTATCAAGTCAGTACGAGCAAACAATAAATTTACACGAATAAAAGAAAAAAAAAATTCCTTCCAAACAAGGCATAAAAAAACAATAGGATAGCAAAAAAAAAAATTAGCATCCCAACTAGCGGTTCAACGGTTGAAAAGCAACAACCAACGGGCAAACGATTCCCTTTGCAACAGGATTGAACAAGCCTGAGAGGTAGCCATGCGGAAAACTGACCGCATCGTTCCACGAAAAAAGAAAAAAATTTTCCCGAGTTCACGTCAAGTGTGAAAAAAAAATGATAATAATAATAGCTCAACAATAGTGAAAGACCATTTAAAGCCGTAAAATAAAAAAAAAAATCCGACTGGGTATCTGTAAAAAAGAGTGCACTGCTATACACCGGTTATTTCAAGGTGACCTTGAGGTATAATATAAGACAAAATGGCGGTTGTTGCCCCAGGCAACCAGCTAGAAACAGGTATAATTTGAATCTTGGGTACGTCAATCCGAATTTCCACAAACTCCTTCTCACCCATATTTAACTTTCGCAAAAACGGGATCAACTCACCGTGATCCCGTGTTCTATTTCACTTGAAGCTCCAGGTATTTTTTTTACAGAATAATTTAATCTCAAGCCACGCTTAGCTTACGTGAAATAATTTTTAACGAATTTTATCGTTAAATCTGTACATTTTATTAGATTCGAATCGATTACAAGCCGTGTGTATAAAAATCTGCACGGATTTTTTTCTTGTTTTTTAATAAGAGTCTGGAAAAAAAGAATCTTTTTTTTTGGCAACGGAAAAAATATTTTACAGGGATAAGTGATCTCATACGGGACATGTCATACAGGCATATTTTCTGAAGCAAATATAACAACGGAATCTGAGGAGAAAAAAAAAAAAAAAACATACAGAAAAAATTATTTTTTTCTCGAAAACTGTCTAAGGTCACGGTCGCAGGTGAATGAAGTTCTTGCAAAAAAAAAAAAAAAAATCACCTGTTTATAATATCGTTTTGCTATTACACTCAATAGCAGGACGCTTGAATGTCAAGAAACAATAGGATTGGCCGATCGCCTTTTAGTAACGCGAATCCAGGCTCCGCCTGAAAAAAAATTCGAGAAAACAATTTGCGCATTTGGAACAAAAAAAAAAATTACAACAAAAAGAAACGAAATCATTATCCTGCAGATTACGCAACAACCGCGACGAGCACAGTAATGGCGGCGGAAAAAATTGCTCTTCATTTTATTTGAATGATGTATAAAAATGATTCCGTTACCCCGGTATATGGCAACTCAACCTCACTTTCCATGATTCAGGTATCAAACGGAGAGGAATTTCAGGTTCCTCGCCGTGCCTCGGATGCTTCCAATCCCAATTTATATTCCAGACGGTAAAAATAACGTTCATTTTTTTTTTTCGGAGATATACACACACACGGAACATTCTTAAATGTCAGTGGTAATTGAAAAATCAACCTTAATTTTTCTAGGTACTTTTGATTATTATTAGTTTGACACTGACGGCTTGTCAGTCGTTTTTATTGTACGGCTGTTATGTCACTGGTGCGGTCAGATAAGTTTTTAAAAATTCAAGAGAATGTCTCCGAAGGAAACATTAAAGGAATACATTAAAAAGATGATTTATTGGAAAGAAACGTCAGGTTTTAAAGTCATTGAAAGTACATTTATTAATAGAAAAAGAGATAATTTGTAATGGAAGGTAACGGAAAAGTTAAATGAGACCAAAAGTCGAAATTTTTAAACGAGAGTACATTACTGCGACGAAGCTAAAAGTAATCTGAAAACGTAAATACATACATCACGTGTATATATATGTAAAAAATTTTCGTCGGGTACATGAGCCAAGTAGGAATCGAACCCACGTCTTCCGCTTGCCCGGCGGGGGTGACCACTTAGAAACGGTGTTAAATTTAGTCAGCATTCAGAGAAAAAGACTGAAAGTAGCAAAAGGAGAAAAAATTTCATCTCCAAAAATATTTATTCTTCAGGGAGACATATAATTTCCAACAACTAATTTCGAGAGGTTAGACCAATAATTTACCGTAAAACAAATAAAAGGAATAAAGGGCTCAAAGTATGAATCCCCAAGAATATTTGGTTCTGAAGAACGAGCACTTGGCTGCGAACAAAAAGAATCATTTTTCCTGAAAAAAATAAATTCCTAATTCATTTTTCCTGAAAAAAAATAAATTCCGAATCCATTTTTTCTGAAAAAAATAAATTCCTAATCCATTTTTCCTAAAAATTTTGGTTCCTAAAATTTTTTTCCTAACCATTTTTTTCCTAATTTTCAATTTTCCTAAAATTTTTTGATTCATAAAATAAAATTTCCTAAAATGAATGTTTTTCCAAATTTTTTAAATCCCTAAAGGGATTTTAGGAAATTTAATTTTAAGGATTTTAGGAAATGTAATTTTAAGGATTTTAGGAAATTTTTATTTTAAGGATTTTAGGAAATTTAATTTTAAGGATTTTAGGAAATTTAATTTGAAGGATTTTAGAAACTTTTTATTTTAAGAAATTTAGGAAATAATATTTTAAGGATTTTAGGAAATTTTATTTTAAGGATTATAGGAAATTTTATTTTAGGGATTTTTATAGAAAATTTTGGTTCCTAAAATTTTTTTTCAGTGCTAGACCCGAAAAGTATACTTTCGAGATCATGTAAACAAAACAAATTTCGTTATTCTCGCCCTGAAAACTACATTTCCAAGGCTGGACCGGAAAATTTCGATTTTTTACTCGGCCCTCTTGCCGATCCTCGCCTTCGGCTCGGATCGGCAACGGCCTCGTAAAAAATCTCACTTTTCGGGTCCAGCCTGGAAATCTACTATTCCCATTTTTTTTTCCCAATTTTCAATTTTCCTAAAACTTTTTGATTCATAAAATAAAATTTCCTAAAATGAATATTTTTCCATACTTTTTAAGTCCCTAATGCTGCTTCTCCATTATGGCTCAAAATTAATTTTCTAGAATTAATTTTCAAAATTTCCGGAAGTACTGTGCTTTAGTTATTCTATGAATTTTCGACCATGGATTAAAAATACAAAAAATGCAATGTAATAAAAATGGTCGACTCCATTTTTAAATCTAGGGTTAGAAATCCATAGAATAACAAAAGCACAGTACTTCCGGAAATTTTGAAAATTAATTCTAGAAAATTAATTTTGAGCCATAATGGAGAAGCGGCATAAAGCGATTTTAAGAAATTTAATTTTAAGGATTTTAGGAAATTTTATTTTAGGAATCAAAAAATTTTAGGAAATTTAAAAATTTAAAAAAAAAAAAAAACGGTTGGGAAACCAATTTTAGGAGCCAAAATTTTTAGAAAAAATGGATTAGGAAAATATTATTTTTTAGGAAAAATGGTAGGAAATTGTACAACTCAGATACGATTATCTCAGAACTGACTCATTTCTAGTTAAAACTTAACATTTATAATAAAAAAAAATCCTTTTGAATATCTATATGAGTAAACAGGTACGGGTACGGTCTACAAGTGGCATTCGTATTTATTCAGAAGATAACAGATCAAGGTTCAGCTAGAAACAAAACAATCTCGGCGGTCACTGAGCAACCCCTTTGGACTGATAAGGAATTCAGATAAAGCACTAATCGAATACATTGTGCTTATTCTAAATGTTCCAGATATTGTTGTTATTGTTATCTCTAGGTCTCTAGGCTAAAATTTCAGTTTCACTGCTACCCCTTTAAGGGATTAATAGACGAAATTTTACCTTCCAATCCAGAAAAATGAATTCGCCTTGATCCAAGTGCAAGGAATGTCGTTGTCTCAAATCGTAAATGATTCGGCTAGACGCGTTACAACTTCAACACAAGGGAGTGTTTGACACACTCAAATTTTGGTTCCTAAAACTGTTTTCCTAAATTTTTTTTTCTAATTTTTTATTTTTCTAAAATATTTTCATTCCTAAAATAAAATTTTTTAAAATACCTAAAATGAAATTTCCTAAAATCCTTAAAATAAAATTTCTAAAATCCCTTTAGGTACTTTAAAAATTTGCAAAATATTCATTTTAGGAAATTTTATATGAGGAATCAAAAAGGTTTAGGAAAATTGAAAATTAAGGGAAAAAAATGGTTAGGAAAAAATTTTAGGAACCAATATTTTTAGAAAAAATGAATTAGGAATTTTTTTTTTTCTTTAGAAAAAACGGACTACGAAAAATGGTCGGGAACGACCGTCACCAATTGAAAAGTGTCATAAAACTGCCCAGTCAGAATATTTGTACCAATGCCGCTTCTCCATTATGGCTCAAAATTAATTTTCTAGAATTAATTTTCAAAATTTCCGGAAGTACTGTGCTTTTGTTATTCTATGGATTTCTAACCCAAGATTTAAAAATGGAGTCGGCCATTTTTACTACATTGCATTTTTTGTATTCTTAATCAATGGTCGAAAATTCATAGAATAACTAAAGCACAGTACTTCCGGAAATTTTGAAAATTAATTCTAGAAAATTAATTTTGAGCCATAATGGAGAAGCAGCACAAGTTTTCAGAAGTAAAACTTCCGTTTTACACATGATTATTTTTATTAGAATTTCGTTCCCGATTATTTTTCTTAATCCGTTATTCCTAAAAATATAAATTATTATTACGTTTTTCCTGAAAATATAAATTCCTAATCCATTTTTCCTGAAAATATAAATTCCTAATCCATTTTTCTTTGTCCTAATTTTTTTTTCCAAATTTTCAATTTTTAAAAAAGTTTCTGATTTCTAAAATAAAATTTCCTAAAATGAATATTTTTCCTAATATTTTTAATCCCTAAAATGTTTGTAATCATTTTCTGGGCAAAGGTGCGAATTTCGGTTTTTTTAAAGTCTTGTTTTTTTAATAAGCCTTTATAAAAGTACAACTATAAAATGACCAACTATAAAAATATACAGTATAAAAACATAAACATAAAAGAATTTTAAAAAAATAATAAACATGAAAAAAAAAAACTATAAAAATAATCAAAAAAAAAAAAAAAAAAAAATAGAAAAACCAAAATTCGCAACCTTGCATAGGCCTTGTAAATTATTACAAAAATTTCAGGGATTCAAAAAATTAGGAAAAGTATTCATTTTAGGAAATTTTATTTTAGAACAAAAAATTTTAGGAAAATCAAAAAATTAGGAACAAAAAAAAAAAAAAAAAAAAAAAAATTTTAGGAACCAAATTTTTTAGGAAAATCAAAAAATTAGGAACAAAAAAAAAAAAAAAAAAAAAAAAATTTTAGGAACCAAATTTTTTAGGAAAAATGATATAGGGAATCATAGGATTTTCAAATGGTATAGCAAATCTTAGACTTTCGTCCCTCTCCCTTACCTCCCCAAAATCGTATTGGAAGCGGATTAAACCACAAAATATCTACAACGTATCGAATCAGAAAAAAAAATTACAATCCAGTATTTATATTATTGCGTCATTCAAACGTGACGCATTTTACCGATCCTGCCAAACCGGCGAAAGAGATGCACTCTAAATTATATTTCAATTCAGTGGAATTCTGAAAAAAAAATTTATAACTTTGAAACACAAATCTTTGCTCTTCTTTTAATTTGAAATAATCTCTTGATTAATGTGCCTGTAATGGCTAATTGCCATTTTTTTTTCTTAAGACATATTTTAATAAGGTGATCTTGGCATTTTTCCCAGGATCCTATAGGATCCTATAGAATGGAGAAAATTCAGCGTTGCTACGCGTGTCAAGAAGCGAATTTTTTGAATATCTGCATCCGAATTTTGAAAAGGAATATAATGAACGACCTGTCCACAATACAGCCACCCCGGTCATCATAGTCGAATTGTCAATATAACTTGTCATCTCCATCAATTGATTTTTATTTGGTTTACACTATAGGTACCTGTCTGTGGATGTTTAGAAAAACAGAAGATGGTATCCAAGTCAATAGCTGAATGTCGACGACCTGATTATTGTTCCATCTCAACAATAAGACCGACGTTATAACGGTTTTTGCTATTATATTATTTTTTTCTTTTCCTTTTTTTTAGGGTTTTCGCAGAATTTTTAGCTATAGGAAAGTAACAGGTACTCCGAATTTTTTTTTAGTATTATCTTTTAAATAAAAAAAAATATTTCCCTTTCTTGTATTTTAAATAAAAAAAAAATAATAATAAAAAGGGGTAATGGTATTTTTGGAAACATGGGAAAAAATTTTTTTTGGTGATATAAAAAAAAAAAAAAAAAAAAGATTTTCCACTTGACACACATAAAGGAAATTGAACTCGAGAAGTAAAAATGCCGTGACAAGGGGTGATCTAATTCCAGTATATGATACAGAGTCGGCAACCTAATGGATGTTAATCGATGTTTCATGTACCTGAAAGCCTGAATGACAGCCGAAGAGTCGTTTTTAACTTTTAGAATCCTATGCTATAAACAATTAACTCGGAATCACTGATCAAATATTGTTTTCGATTTGGCCCTGTTTTTAGGATTGTTCCAAATCACTACCGGCGGGGGAAAGAGAGATGAAAGGGTTCGGGAAATATTTTTTGACGTAGGACTACGTCCTAGGGAAATCTGTCTTGTCTGTGTGTCGCGTGTGTCATTAAAAAAATTAATATTTAATTATTTTAATATTTAAATTTTAACTTTGAAAATTTTAAGTAATATTTTGACTTTATTTTTTTTTTTACTTTTGGCCTTTTTGTTGCTAAAGCAAGGACTTGAAACTATCTTGATATTTTACTTAACTTTTTTAAATAGTACATTGTTATACTAGGGAGGGAAATGAATTTTCTTGTTGAGTAATTAAAAGGGGTTACACGTTTTTTTTTTTGTTTTTAAATATTAAAATTAGACTACATGAACAAAAACAAGAACTTAAAAATTTTAAATAAAATGTTCACTATATTTATTAATTTTTTCCTTTTTCCTTTAGCCAAGAATATAAGCTAAAGGAATGTTTTAATATTAAAATTTTAACTTCGAAGACTTTAATTAAAATTTAGACTAATTTTTTTCAACTTTTGACCTTTTCTATCAAAAATTATACGCTTTTTTCGTGCCAGGAAAAAAAATTATATTTTTATCAAAAAATTTGAATCTTTTGACCAAAAACGAGCAAAACAAAAGCCTTAAAATTTTTAAATCGTTTCAATGTTTAAATTTAGCAACATTTGGACAGTACACCCAAAGACATAGTCCTACATAAGGATATGCCCCCATATTCCAGTCTGATTTTTGATTTTCTATCAGTGATTGGAAACACTCATATAAGGGTCTATGTTTAGCTTATGGGAGTTCCCAGTCACTGTTTTCTAGGTATTAACCCGTTTCTTCCCAAGTGTACACTGAAATTAATACCCTTCAGTTCTTATGGCCAGTTTCAATGGCTGAATAATGAAATGATATAATACGAAGCAATACTAATCGAAAAAGTTATGACAACTAAAGACCAGATCCTTGCTTTTCATTTAAAAGTTTATCAAATTGAACAAATTCAGTTTTTAAGAGGCAGCAATTTTTCGGAAAAAAAAAAAATTACCTGGTGAAGGGGTTAAAATTACTATTTATCTTGAAAAACTTGACAGAATTTTAGTTCCAATTATGTATCAAAAATTAAAAAGAGTAACTCAATTCCAGCAAGAACTTCACTGGAGTCCGTATATGTGGCATCCTTTATAATCCCGCCGACGCAAATTCTTACATTATTTTACCACATATTCAAAGGGGCCAATAAAAAAAAAGAGACCACCTTACATATAACCGCCTACAGTCAACATAAGGGTTGAATTCCATGGGATATTTAATTATTGGTCGGTTCTCAACTCATCTCGAGCAGACAAAAAACGGTGTAACTGAAAATTGTTTTTCAATGTTTTTTTTTTTTTTTTTTTGAATATATTAAAAGTCGGTTAAATATCCTTAACCTTGAAAAAAATATATTAATAAATCAAAATAAAGAAATTAAAATTTTTGCAAATCGAAGCTCGGTTTTTCAATTGAAATATAAATTAATTTCTCATTACTATGGAAATAATAAGACACAAAGTAACAATGAAAGTGTATTTTTTCTTTTTTTTAATAATTCACACCAAAACTGAAAATTTCCGAATATCATCAACATTAAAAAAATAAATAAAGATTAACGGTAGGAGTGTATATCGTGTGCCTGTCCTCTATCAGAGGTCACCACACAACATTGAATGTTCAATTTGGTCAAGGTTGTTTTCATATATATATAAATTTTTTTTTTCGTATTCAGGCACAGAAGTCCTGTCCCGTGTTAAACTTTTCATTCCTCACCTTAAGCTTTTAAAAATTCGAAAAATATGTCGTTTGTTGACTTTTTATTACTTTACCACGGATAATTCCATTCTTTAAAAATTAAAAAATAAAAGTTCTCCAAAGTCGTTCCTGGAAAGGAGATTTCTGGCCCACCTGTTTCACCTTTGGGAAAAAAAAACCTAGATAACGTTTTTCTAATCGATAGTTTTTGACTTAAAAAGTTAATGTTGTGACTGAAAAATTTTTGAGCGTCAACATGACCATTTTTAAATTCATGACGTCACCTCGATATTTCAAAAAAATTGTGAAGTCGGCTACTTTCAAAATACTTTGCATTTATTCTTCAGTGGTAAGCTCTGCAAAAACGATGGTTAAGTTAACAATACTTGCATATGAAAACCGCTCACTGGAACAAGTCAGATAGTGTGTTTTGTTTTTTAAACCTTTTGTAAACAAAGTAGATTTTCAACCAAAACAAACTATCCGCATGGAACAAGTGTGCGGTTTTCTTCATAAGCACGTTAGGGTGGGTCGAAAATCAAAAATTTCGGAATTTCAAAATGCCTGATAGAAAAAAAATAATTTCGAAAAGGTAAAATTTTTTGCAATAGCTAAACCGCAGCGATTGCGCTAGCAGCCATTTTAAAAATCCAAAATTTTTGATTTTTGATTTTCGACCCACCCTAATGCACTTGCACTGGATATAAGAAAATAAGCTGGGGTGTTTAGGAAACGTTCAAGTATTACGTAAGATTTTTATGGGGGGGTCCGCATTAACCATCTTCGCCATAAGCTAAGTATGGCGAAATATCTTACAACGGGGGGGATTCAAATTCACCACAATCATGCTTACGTAATACTTGAATAGCCCCTTATCGAAAAAAAAATTGCTAATGCCAAACCCAAAATGAAAAATTCCTTGTGACAAAACCTTTTCTAGAAAATCATGCGAAAACAAAAAAAAATATCTTGTCAAGAAACAGCAAATCCGTTGCAGCCAAGAATTTTTCCTTTGCTACGACACATTCCAGTTTTGCTGCAAGACAGAACTTGTTCAAAACATTTCCTTTTTTCGAGCGAGCAAACGAAATCAAGAGACTAAATACGTCTTAACGTTTCCTAAAAAAATAAATTTCTAATCCATTTTTCCTAAAAATTTGGTTCCTAAAATTTTTTTCCTAACCATTTTTTTCTTAATTTTCAATTTTCCCAAAATTTTTTGATTTCTAAACTAAAATTTCCTAAAATAAATATTTTTCCTAATTTTTTAAATTCCTAGCGGGATTTTAGTAAATTTTATTGTAGGGATTTTAAGAAATTTTATTTTAGGAATCAAAAAATTTTAGGAAAATTGAAAATTAGGAAAAAAAAATAGTTAAGAAAACAATTTTAGGAACCAAAATTTTAAGAAAAAATGGATTAGGAATTTATTTATTTTTTTTTTTTTTAAATGGATTAGAAATTTATTTTTTTAGGAAAAATAGATTAGGAAAAATGGTAGGGAAATCACTTCTTAAAATCTCCTTCCTTTAAAAAAAAAGGGATTTTCTCCCGCTAACTGTATATTTTTTTTCCCCGTGCAAACGGCGCTAATAAGCGGATGATATTCAAATGAGGTACGAAAATGTAAATAGCGCGAACAGCTGCGCGCGAATATAAACAATCCCGTTTTTAAAACTCCGTATAAAAGCTTGTGATCCAGTCACTGAGCGATAAATTTCGACTAATTATATACAACTTTTTTTTTTCACGAAAATCTTCATAAGGGCCATCTAAACAACGTACTAAAATCCCACCGTTGGGTCATGTGCCGAAATGCCTTTTTTCGGCTATTACGCACGTAAAAAACACTGTAATCGCCGTTTTATGGCCCCAAAAGTTTTTAAACCAAAAATTTTCATTCCCACCATTAAACAGTACCAAAGCAATGCCTGAAACACAAAAACAATCCCCTTCACCAGATTGCCCTATTAACACATGCATTATGTGGCCCAAAATTGAATTTTTATGCTTACGTTTCCAAAGTATTATACGTAGAACGGTAAACCAAAAAAAATTTTAAAGTACTTTTGATCGAATTTCACCTGGGTAACGAATTATCACTTCGGGTCCCTTTTAAAGATGGTTATTTGCGGAAAATCAAAATTGGGCGGGGAGCCTGTTTTTTTAAATTTATCGACTCTCATCATATCAACGTCCTCACCGTAATTTCCCCGTTATAATTTGCTTTCTAAACCTTTTAAGAAGCTGTTAAAAAATATTTGGTCCAGGTGAGCTCCTCCGTTAAGGATCTATAGGGCTTTGAAATTTTTCTTTTTTCCGACGCAAAGTTTGGCAACGCCGAAGTTTTAAAAATCGAGATTCGTTCTGGCGCGTATTCCAAAACTTTCCCTTCAGGGAATTTTTCCCTTCTGTTTTTTTTCTGCTAAAAATGGCGGTTTGTTTGTTTGTATTTTTTAAATAAAAGATTTAGTGATAGGTTTTGTGTAGAGAGATTTTCCGTATTTAAGGGCGGTAGAAAAAGGGTTTAAAACACCTATGCAATAGGGTGTCTCTTAAAAATGTAAATATGGAATTTAAAAACGTTCGCCCCCTGAAAAATTTCTAAATAAATAAATAAAAACATGTCCCGAAGATGGGCTTCGTAACTTGTTTCTAACCCGTGCCTCTGAGGCCTTGCTTTTTCCCATATAAAATGCATGGGGATTTTCACGAAAATCCGATATTATTTTTTAAGTAAACAAAAAAAGTAGGGAAAATTCTGCCAGTATGGTGGATCAATGTCTATGAGAAGGGCTTTCCATAGGACCTATCCCGGACTTTCTCCCCTGACTAATAACGGAGTTCAAAATTGAATTTTTCTCATTTTTAGCCCCCATTATCTCCGCCTAACAAACAAGCAGTATTCATTTCCGTACAAACAGAAAGTGATAACAATTTCCTCGACCGGATAGGGAAGTTCGCTTTTTTTTTTTTTTTACTGGCAAAAAAAGAAAAAAAACGAAGGTGGACCATTTTTCGGATGTAACGCTTTACTATATGGCAAATCGGCGAATGGCCCTTCACAGGGTAAGGTACGCATGAATGCCCTGCAGTGTGTACCTGAATGGTTCAGCGCCTATCAGGCTTGAAATAATTTTCCTTCGGCTTTTTATCTTTTTCATGTAACTTCAAAGTTATCGTTTAAAAAAAAAAAAAGGTCGTGTAATCAAAGGATCAATCTACACTTTTTCTTCTTCCTCGTGCTATTACAACATACAGGAATTACGGGTCTTTGCCTTGGAATAATCCAACTCAAAATCAAAAGAAAATGGTGCACACACTCAGAAATGAATGAAAATCCAAAAATTTTGAGAATTTAAAAAAAAATTGATATTTTAGCCTCCCATCACAATATAGCTTCTACTACTTGGGATACAGACGCCAAAGCAAAAAAAAAAAAAAAAAAAACGTATAACTGGATAAAATCCATTATTTCCAAAGCAAGCTGTACTTCGTGCCACCATTATCTACTCCGTGAATAGATCAAGTTCGAATGATTGAAACAAATAAAAAAAGTCCTACCGGTGCGGTTACGAGTTATCAACGACCAAGACTTCTTGTTTGATGGAAATAGCACTGGCAAGTTCAATGACATCAAGTCTTCCAGGTAGGAGATGTAGACTTGTCAGTAGTTACAAGTACCAAGTTACACAATACAATTTTTTTTTCCATTTTTAAACGATTTTTTTTTTCAAGAGACCTCATTTTCAAAGCAACGGGATGACCAAAAATCGAAGGAAAAAAAAACGGGAATAAGAACGTACGGCAAAACACGAAGGAATGCACACATACAGGCTCAACCGAAAAGCATGCAGCAAAATTGACAAGAATATCAATTAACTAATTATAATTCATCAAAAGTAACCAATACCACAAAAACAGAATATATAATTATTGTTCCATTATTGTTTTTTTTTTTTTTTTTGCATATCAATGACGTCACATTGTTATAATTAAATAGTTCAACTAACTAACTGAATTATGATGAACATTCCATATCGAGCAAAGCTAGCCAAAAAGTCAAAGGCGTTTATATTTTTTTTAAAGGCGTCGAGGAAATACGAAGATAACTAACTTGATTTAAAAAAGAAAACACCCCTCCACACCGACAAAACAATCAAGTTCAAACTTTTATCGCTTTTCCGGCAACAACATAAAAATTTAATGGACGAAAAATTTTCAGTACACGTTTTGGCCAGAAAAGAGCATGTGCCCGGCAAAATAAGGTCCCAAGTCAAGATTTAAAAAATTGATCCTAATGCTGATTAGTCCACCCTTGTAAGGAAAAGAAAAAAAAATTTTTTTCGAGGTCAGGATTATTAAATATCAATTGACCACCATATGATGATAATGACGACTTAGCCACTGCCAAAATTTGTAAGAATCGAATAATAGCCGCCTAAAACTCATTAGAGTTGTTGTTGTCAGGATAAACAACGTGTTTGTTGGTTATCATAAAGCAAAGAAAGTTATCAATCGCCGAAATCCGTCACAACAAATGAATTTTAAAACTAATGAAAACGATTCTCTTAAAATGCCAATGATTGTTTTTCAGGAGGAAGCCACTTAAAATTTTTTCGGCCACCGATTAATATTTCAAATTGATTTTTCATTTAAAATGCAGAGAGGAGAATCCGACTTTATGTGGTACTGCTAGGGGCGCTGCACGTTCTTAAAATTATTCATCTCTTTTACAATCCTCCACTGGGATGTTTTAATAATATAAATAATCACTTAATATTCCAGGTAAATATCGTCTCTTTAAATGCTTGGCAGTTAAAAATGTAAGGGGTTTATACCGGAAGCTTTCCAGTAACTTATTTTTGGTTTTTTTCTTCCAAAATATTTTTCGATATTTTAAAATTATGCAAAAATTTTTTGAAACAAGAAACAATAAAAATATTTTAAAAATTTTGACAAAGATTTTAAAAATATTTTAATTTTTTTTGCTTCAAAAAATGTTTGAAAAATTTTGAAACACATTTTAAAAAATATTTTAAAAATTTTGACAAATGTCTTGTCTCCATTAGTTACTTAAATGGATGGTCGAATTAAAGCAATCGTCTATTTAAATCAAGCACCGGAAGTACTGTATGTTTCCTTTTCTTTCGACAAATTGGAAACTTTTTGCATGAGCCATAATTTCTTCTGAAAATGTTTTCTCTGTAATTAAGTACCTTTATACTCAGCTCTTTTTTTATTTAGTCGTTACAATTCACTAAAATTAATTTACAAAAACATAAACAAAGTCCCGGAGTTCTCCATTTTGAATTAATTTTTGAATTTGGAACGGTACAGTACTTCCGGTGCTTGATTTAAATGGACGATTCTTTAATTCGATCCTCTATTTAAATCACAAGTGGAGACAAGCTAAAAGATTTTAAAAACATTTTTATTGCTTTCTGTTTCAAAAAATGTTTGAAAAATTTTTAAAAAGATTTTAAAAAATATCTCAAAAATTTTGACAAATATTTTAAAAATATTTTTATTGCTTTTTGTTTCAAATAATGTTTTCAAAATTTTGAAAAATATTTTAAAAAAGATTTTAAAAATATTTTTATTGCTTTTTGTTTCAAAAAATGTTTTAAAAATTTTGAAAAAGATTTTAAAAATATTTTTATTGCTTTTTGTTTCAAAAAATATTTGCAAAATATTTTATAAATATTTTATAAATATTAATATTTTTTTGCTCATTGGGAGGGAATCATTCAAAAAGTTATGTGAGCAGGTTCGGAGGGAGAAGGTTTTCAAAACCTTAAACCAAAATTAAGTCTCTAAACGGTGAAGCCTATTTTGCTAACAAAAAGGGGTTTGAAACTGCCCAAACTGTGCTTATGTAAGACTTTAATTTACCCAGGTACGATATGATAAAAAAGGCCTAGGTCTTTTGGAATGGTAAAAAAAAATTTTTGAGAATCGGTGTTGATGATCCAAGTTTTAAACACAAGTTTTTCCTAAAAGTTGCTGCTACTACTGTTTACTTAATACAATTAATCAGGATAAGACAGTTTACAAAATTTGATGAAAATTAAATCGAACTCTATATTTGGATTTCTATGCAAATTTATCTGCAAAATTTTTATAAATTACATTAAATACCTCAAGTATTAAATACAACTAAATTTACTTCGAGTGTGTATTCTGTCTGTTTGATTTAAACTCGAAAGCAGGAACAGTTAGATAAAATAAAAATAACATAAGCCTATCCTCGAATTAATCAGACAAATATTACAGATTTTGTAAAGCCAAACATGAATCTCAAATCCTATCGTATCAGCCCTGGCTAAATTTTTTTCTTTTCACGAAACAAAATATGATATATTTTCATGCAAAATTCTGAATTTCCCAAGCTTTCAAAATCCTTACATCAACTACTAATCAATCCGATATTAATAAAAAAAACTCTTGAAATTAATCACATTTCAAAAATCCATAGGCCAGCCATACATTATGATTTGTCATATATTCCAAACTTAATATGGAATGACATGACAGCAAAACCTACGTTTTTATTCTTTCAATTTCCGGTCGTAAAAAAGCTTGACTAAATCCTTAACGGCATTCACTGACTTTTAAAAAACCGGCATCGAATCGCTTCTCGTTTTTACACTTTTCTTATCACTTATTAGCTCTAATCCTAACAAGTTGAGCACCTTGGATTACTTGAAATAGTTCCTCGTTGATACTGACATTCAAACATATAACATAACCGATATAAACGCCAGCGAGGGGGAATAATAATAAATATTGATAACCGCAACCTTAAAAAAGTCAATCGTGAGGTAATTCGATTCAGCTATAAAAACTGAAATGTTGTCGCTTAAATTAGGAATCATCAAAGGGTTAACACTTCAATGGGGGCCCCGGAAATTGTGCAATAAGCTGAAATACAAGTTCTATGGCACGGCAGGGAAGGGTGATAATCAAACCCGCATGTTTTGTTAAGGTGATTGGCCTACCTGGTTTTCATAGTTTTAAATCGACTAAATTTGTATTTTTAACATCTCATCATAATTTTAAATTTTTTGAAAGTTTGTATTTTTAACATTTTTTTAAACTCACCCTGTGATTGATAACGAACAATCAAAGCCAAAGGAGCTGCTTCATTTAACGGAGAAGGAGATCCCGGAGGAGTTAAAGATTCATTATTGTTATCCCCTTTGCAATTTTGAGACAGTCGCAACTGCTGCTGCTCCAAGCGACTTTTGATCAAGAATATTTTCGGCATTTTGCCTTATATCCAAAAATAGACCATCCAAAACAGCACAAAATCACAAAACACCACTGTTTCGTTAAGTAAAAAAAAAAGATTTTGATTTAAATCAAAAAAAAGTATAAATATCACGTGTAATAGTAAACGACATATAAAATTGACATGTCAACAAGTTTTGTCCCATTAAAAATAATCCAAAAAGGTTTATGATGCATTTGAAACTAGAATTAAAAAAGAAAAAAAATAAACAAATTGTTTAAAAAGTAGTTCTTGGTGATCAGAAAAATATGAAATAATCCAACAAAAGTTTAACTGATGATTTAAAATATTTGCCCCCGGGGGGAAAAAAAAAATTCAAATGCGAATTAAAACGTCATCTCATTAGCAAAATGCGAATCTTGGGCACGACGAAATTCCTGGGCCCGGCTTAAGCAGAACGCATTAAAAGGGGAGGGAAGATATTTTCAAGATTACTATAATATTCAGGCATGAACTTGCAACGTAGTAACAAACCTCTCCCCCAAAAAAATCTATAAAATAATTTTTAAAAAAATCGTCGAGTTAAAAATAAACAAACAAATTTAAACTAAAATCGAAATTAGAAATCCTCAACAAAAAAAGAAAAAAATAGCAGGCGAAAATCCCGTGGAAGATTTTGTAAAAAATGCAACGTCTCCAGTTTTCCGCGGCCATCTTGGAATTCGGCACTAAAAAGCTACTGACCACCAAGAAAACTCGAAAAAATATTTTCAAAAAAAAAAAAGGTCCCCCCCCAAAAGCGTTAAAAAAAACCAAAACACATACACTTTTACTATAAATATTAAAATAATCCGAAAGCACCACCAATTTTTTTTTTTCAAAAAAAATAAATAAAAATCTTTACATAATAAATAGCTGTTAAAGTTGTAAAAAAAAGAACAGTTATATTTTGGATATTTAGTTAAAAACACCACGTACAAGTTAGACTGACAACTAACCGACTCGAACTGAAGGAATACTCGGGGATACTCGGACAAGACAACCGATGGTACTCGGTTCGGTTCATGGGTTTCAGTGGAAAAAGATGATAACTCCGCATCGGAAATCACTTGTCATAGATGCCGGTGAGGAAGAGAATTTTTTTTTTCCCATGTCTTTTTGCACTAGGATATTTACAAATGCATAACCTTATGGTGCCGTTCCAGAACCGTAGGCAGATTCTCTAATCTTTTTTTTTTTTTTTTTTTTTTTTTTTGATAAAAAGTAACTGGCGGCAGCTTCTGTCTCGGATTTATTTTTATAATTCTTGGAATGCTACAAGAATGTCTGCAATTTTTGAAAAACAATGCAAGCAAGCATGTTCATTCCTGCATTTTGTGAACAATATGTCGTTGGGCTGATAAGATTATTTATTATTACTTAATTTATTTTAAATGCATTCATTTTTTTTTGAAAAAAATTGTAGTGAATTTTAATCAATACATTATTTACTTAATTCTCTAAAATTTGACTAAACTTGTTTTTTTTATTTTTAAATTGCAAGGAAAAAAACTTAAATTTTCGGGAATTTATTCAGGAATTTTTTAAAGCAGTAAAATTTTGTTCCAGGAATAGAATTAAGTAGATTTTAATTAATTATTTAACCTTTTGTCTTCCCATTATCATGGGTTTTAGACAGAAAAACTCTCCAGTTACATTGGTTACCGTATTATCATCAGGCCGAAATTTTTATTTCTTTTTTCTGTCTGGTGGTCGTCTTAAGTGTTATGTCACTACTTAAGAGAGGGAAAGATTTGCAAAATTCTGGCCCCAATGTTGAATCTCCATAGAAAGTATACTACTGTTGACCAAGAGGAGGAATAAAGGTTAAAAGTTGGTTGGCACATACTCTAAGAATATTTATTTTCAAAGAACTAAACTACTATATTTTAAAAGCCGCAATTAATTAAAATTTTTTAATTTCATAAACTTATGAACTTATGAACCTCTGAGCTTACTGCTTATTCTGCAGTAAAAATAAGTTCTGCACCTTGACTCAACCCTTCCCTTCTTTTTTCTGACAAGAACCCTTATTTATATTTATTTTTTTTTTTTTTTCCTGCCTCGAGCAGTCTTTTCCAATTCCTTCTCTTCAGTTACGATTTTCTTAATTATCAAATAAGAAAAAAAGGCAAAAACAGGTTTTTCTTTCTTAGGTTCCTAATTTCGTTTTAATCATTTTTTTTTTTTTGCCCCCTTTTTTGCTCCAACCATCGATTTTCTCTAACTGCTTTCTTTTCCAGAGTCCTCATTGTGACACTGACTGTTATTCTACAATTTAACCATCATCAACTACAACTCTATCCTTCCCTTCCCTTTCGCCATCATTATGACAAATGATCCATCCAGGACATAGTGAAAATCATAGAGTGCTCAAGCGCAGGATGTACCACGTGATTGTCTGACTTGTGAGGTAATATGTCAGACTATGAAAAGATTTCTTCTGCTCCATGCCATAAGTGCAATGTATAAGAAACAAACCGAAGCAGAAGAAATGGCTTCAAAATTCTGACATATGACGTCATGCGCGAGTCGGACGAATTTTCGTAGGCCGATTGAGCACACTGGTTTTCACTATGATCCAGGATCCTGTTTGGTTCCTAAAATTATGACATATATTTCGATAACCTACAAAATTCTCAGGCTTAGGGAATGTGTCATGGCAACAGTGTACCGGCTTCAATTTTTAATCTTCAAATAGTGTGCACCTCTGTTTAACTTACAGAAAAAAAATGTCCCACTGGGGGTTAACAGTACATCCTAATTTTTATGAAATATTTAGTAACGCAAAAAATCGTCTTCATTTTAGTCTTAGTAAAAATCACCCGGGGGTCTACGCCATAAGCTAAACATTAAATTCGCACAGCTTTGCCACAATTATCCACCAAATCTGCAAACTGAATATGGCTTTTATATATTTTTTATACGCACATTTTAGTTCTAAAACGGGCCATTGATGCCGCTGCGATCTTGAGAGACGCAACATGTCAAATCGTTTATGTTGGGACTCCCGCTGGGCACGATCTTACATACAGGTCAGGCAACTCGAGTATCCCTCATATGGATAAAAATGTCCCCCGAAATTGAAGCAGAAGAATAGTTCACATATTGCTCGATAGATGGCTTAAGCTGCAGTTAGGGAAGCAGGTGTTCAGGCAGCCATCATAAAAAAAAGTGTTTTGAAAAGGTTGATTGGATGGAGGGCATATCACGTGTTCCCTAACTACAGCTCCAGCCATCTATCGAGCAAAGTTTAAACTATTCTTCTGCTTCAAATTCGGGGGACACTTTTTAAGATAGCAGTTGCCTGACCTGTATGCATAGCCTTTTAAACAGGTCAGGAAACTTACCCCCCCGAAAGTGTCCGGCTTAAGTACACGAATTTTAGTTCGGTGAAGCAGGCAACAGATGGCGCAGCGATCTTTCGGGACGTACATTCAAACCGATTATAGTTGCCTCTGTAATTATTCTTTTCAAATGACGCGTATTATTTTTTGATGTATTACACCTTTAATTGCTTTTTAAATATACTTCAAATAGTTTTTTACGCGTTTTGCTATGCGTATGCACTATATGTAACGGTTAATAATGAAAAAAAAAATCACCTCAGAGATTACAAACACAATAATCTCAATCCTCCATATTTGTTTTGAAATGGCAACGACCAATGAAAAGCGTCCTGAATGCAACTAGCGCTACGGGTGGTATTTGAGTGGAACTAAAATCTGTGCAGTTAAGCCGGACACCATCTCCCATACATTTAAGATAGGAGTTTCCTGACCTGTTTAAAAGGCTATGCCTGTATGTAAGATCGTGCCGCTGGGACTCTCGTGGCGGCCATATTTATTTGTTCATTACTAACTTACTTTTACGGTTTAATATCCGTTCACGGTAAATACTTTCAATCAGATTATGCACTATTATTCCATTCCGTATTTTCTTTTTTATTACATTTTCACAAACAAAAAAACCACAAAAATTACAACAAGAGAAAATAGCCGCCATCGTTGCTTACGAATCTTAAGGACCAATCAGAAAGCGGTTCGCGTACAAGTAGCGCTTAATGTGGTAAAAAAGGAAGAGCTAATTTTCTCGTATTTAAGCTGGACGGGATCTCGCATGTACACAGTAAAAAATATTATGTTAATATGTTAAAAACGGTCTACATAAAGTCTATGTTACGTTATTGTGTTAAAAAACCAACCAAACGTGTTTGTAAACAACAAAAAAATGACAATCGTTAATGGATGTAGAACATTAAACAAAACAATATTGTTATTTTTCTTAATAAAAATTTTATGTAGACTGATTTGGACATATCAGTTGTGTCAATTTTAACAGAAATTTTTTTGCTGTGTAAATCCACTTATTTTAAGCTTAAAGGGGGGGAGGGATCAAAAATCTTCTAAATTTTGTTTAGGAAATATGTGGGCAATATCGGAGCGAAAGCTTAGGGGTCATGTACATATTACGTAAGCATGTTAAGGGGGGGAGAGGGTCTCACACTTTCTTACGTAAGCTTTTTTCTACTCTGACCAGGAATTTTTGAAAATAAAATAAAAAATTAATTAATTAATTTCATCTTTTTTTAAAACATTGTAAATGTTGCGGCGAGCTAATACATGTATTACATTATTTTGTTACCGTCTAAATAAAGGTAACCTTCTCTTTAATTTTTCTCAATATCGGTGTTTATATTGGTTTATTTCAGTTCCATGACTTATGGGGAAAATTACCGAAGTCGAGTGCCGTTGGTTCCATTAAAAAAAAAAAAAACTTACGTAATATGGAGGGGGGGGGGGGTTGCCAAAATCTTGCTCATGCTTACAACGGGGGGGGAAGAGGGTTGAAAATGGCAAAAAAAATGCTTACGTAATATGTACATGACCCCCAATAAAGCAAGTCAAATTTGGATCGTGATTACTTATTTTCCAAAAATTCATGTGAAAATTTTTTTTTGTATCCCACACCTCAGGGTTTTAGGCGATGGGGCAAGCAAAATGATTCTGTGACCACAAAGCTTCAGACTTATAAAATCTATAAGATACAGAATTGGTTAAAGTGAATTTTGTTGAAAAAACAAGGCTCTGAACGCTTGATAGGCCTAGTAGAAAAAAAACAGCTAACAAATGCACAGACCAGGATAACAAAAAAAAAAAAAAAATCATACAAATTTCCGTTTGTTCGTAAATTAGGACTTCACTAATTAGAAGGTACGAAAATGGAACAGTACATATACCTAACTGAATTCACTGTTTTGTTGTGAAGGTCATTTTTATTAGACATTATGACGTAGCCTCTAGTTATTAAAAGGTGAGGGATATGATTCATATTTTTTGCAGGTCTTCAATTTTTTTTTTTGTTCCGTTCAGTTTTATCATCTTGTTTTTATGGCCTGCCTGGACAAGGAAATTCGTACTTTTATTTTCTCAGCAACCTCCGTCAAACGAATTAGGTCAAAGCTTTTTAGAAATTGTAAAAAAAAGGACAAAAAAAATGGTATGGACAAAGATGGTATCATCGTTTAAAAAATAATAACTAGAAATTAATGCTAATAATGATAATCAAAGGATTTTTATAAAATTACAAATTAAATTATGGTAACTTGACTTATTATACGAGTCTTATAGTACAGGAGTTCGTTAACCCTTTGCTCTAAGTTTTTTTTTCACGATTCCAGTGCCAGCCTTAATTACCTTTTAATTGCATAAGACGGTTGGCAAAACTTGAATTAAAGTTTTTATTTCATTAACTGCTGAATCGCTTAAAATTTGTTTTCCAGATTTCGACGACTTATTAATTATTTTTGACAGATTTGTTTATAAAACCACAAAAAAAAAACCCAACCTTTAAAAATATGGCATCATACACCTACAGCACCGTTTACAAAAACACAACAAAAAAAGATCTATCCATAAGAGATTTTCAAGATCAGTATGAGATCATACAGCATCCCACACGAGTTGGAGTATTGACCCAAATACCTTGAACAAGGTACGAATTGCGATGTAGGAATCCGCTTTTTTTTTTTTTTTATTCCGCCAAATAAGTTATTCCAGTCCCTGACGATCTGATATATTTATTTTTTTGCTTTTTATAACGTCCAGTCGAGTCTTGGTGTGCTTGATTGAGCCGGTTGTTTATATTTGCAAATCCCGCATTCAAGGACGTAAGGAGGGTTTTCCTCAAATTGCGAGGAAACTGGGAAACTGCCAAATTGCAATTATCCGCGCACCGATATCCTTTTTTCACCTGCGAAGGCGAATATTTCGCATAATTTTTCGTATACTTCGCAATTAGTCAGGATCATCCTTTTTATTATTTTTTTTTTTTCGAAGAGGCGGTATACCCGATTGGATCCTGGATAATTTATAAATCAATCCTACGACCAATCACGAACGTTTTGGGCAATTTAAATATTTTTAAGGTTCAGGTCGTCTGTCGGTAAAAGCTCGAAAAAAATATTTTAAGTCTAGTAACAAGGGCCGTTCACGACCATTTTTCCTAAAAGAAATAGACTCCTAATCCAGTTTTCTTAAAAATTTTGGTTCCAAAAATTTTTTTCCTAACCATTTTTTTCTTAATTTCCAATTTTCCTAAAAATTTTTATTTATAAAATAAAATTTCCTAAAATGAATATTTTTTCTAATTTTTTAAATCCCTAAAAGGAGTTTAGGAAATTTTATTTTAGGGATTTTAAGAAAAAGGATCAAAAAATTTTAGGAAAATTTTTTACCTATTAGGAAAAAAAAAAATAATTAGAAAAACAATTTTAGGAACCAAAATTAAAAAAAAAAATTAGAATTATTATTTTTTTTTTTTTTTTTTTTTTTTAATTTCAATTTTCCTAAAAATTTTTTATTTATAAAATAAAATTTCCTAAAATGAATATTTTTTCTAATTTTTTAAATCCCTAAAAGGAGTTTAGGAAATTTTATTTTTTGGGATTTTAAGAAATTTTATTTTAGGGATCAAAAAATTTTAGGAAAATTAAATACCTATTAGGAAAAAAAAATAGTTAGAAAAACAATTTTAGGAACCAAAATTAAAAAAAAAAATAGGATTATTATTTTTTTTTTTTTTTTTTTTTTTAGGAAAAATGGGCGATTAGGAATTAAGTTTTGGGAAACGTTTTGGAAACGTTTACAAAACGCGAGTTACACGTGCCGCGCTACCAGGAATTCTCCTAATTATTTTGATAGGCCCAACCTGCGGTCCATATAAAAACAGTCCTTGAGTTTTTATTATTTTTGTTCCTGTAAAAACGATGATCAGGCTTGTAAAGTTAACACTAAAAAACATCGCTATGCCTCAAGGACAGTCAGTGCTTTAGCTTTGGATCACAAAGTTGCTGCTAACGCTAACACTTCGTGAGAAAAATTTAAGAAAATATTAGAATAATAATCGGCAAATCCGCATCGCAAATAAAGCGGCGTTTTTTTTTTCTTCAGGAAAAACTGACTTATTTGCTTAGTCAATATTAGTAGGAAAAATATATGTCTGTCATCATCTGCTCCGTAAAAACATTCAAAAAATATGTAGGCCGTCCCCGATGCCCATAAAATACTAGAAGACATAAAAAGCTTGGATGTGAAAAATTTTATTTTCTCTCGGCTGGTCCAGAACTTCCATCCAAGAGATCTTTAAAAAAAAAAGAAAGAAAAAAAAAATTGTAAATACAAAAGTAAAGAAACTTGGATGACTCCCTACCATTTTTCCTAATCCTTTGTTTCTAAAAAAATAAATTCCTAATCCATTTTTCTAAAAAAAAAAATCCTAATCCATTTTTCGTCAATAAATAAATTCCTAATCCATTTCTCCTCAAAAAATAAATTCCTAATCCATTTTTCCTCAAAAAATAAATTCCTAATCCATTTTTCCCAAAAAAATAAATTCCTAATCCAGTTTTCCTAAAAAAAAAAAAAAATTCCTAATCCATTTTTCCTAAAAATGTCGGTTCCTAAAACTTTTTCCCTAATTTTCAATTTTCCCACAATTTTTTGATTCCTAAAATAAAGTTTTCTAAAATGACTATTTTTCCTAATTTTTTAAATTCCTTAAAAATTTTTAGGAAATTTTATTTTAGGAATCAAAAAATTTTAGGAAAATTAAAAATTAGGGAAAAAAAATAATTAGAAGAAAAATTTTGAAAGTAAAATTTTTAGTTAAAATTTATTAGGAATTTATTTTTTTAGGAAAAACGGATTAGGAAAAATGGTCTGGAACGAACTTGGATAGCACTTTTGTTTTAATCCCGGGGCTTTCGATTCGAAACGTGCAATAAAACCCAGCAAAAATGTGACGTACTTTAAACGTCAAAAAGACGTCATCAGGCATGGTCATTTTCCGGGACTTTTTTACCAGTCAAATAGACATCAAAAAGATGTCTTTAAGAATGACCGATAATAAAACTGGTCAGTGGATGACGTCAATAAGACGTCTTATTGACGTCTAATAACGTAAAATAGCGCAACCTTGGGGCAGGTTTTCGTCGCTCACTGCAATTTCTAGATAAATATTTAACAAAATAAAACCGTTTTCTAGTTGGTCCATGGGCAGGACCGTTCGCGTTCCCGACCATTTCTCCTAATCTGTTTTTCCTAAAATAAAAATTCCTAATCCATTATTCCTAAAAAAATAAATTCCTAATCCATTTTTCCTAAAAAAGTAAATTCCTAATCCATTTTTCCAAAACATTTTTGTTCCTAAAATTTTTTTCCTAACCGTTTTTTTTTTCTCCAATTTTCAATTTTCCCAAAATTTTTTAATTCTTAAAATAAAATTTCCTAAAAAATTCCTAAAAAAAATTTTCTAAAAAATGTTTACTTTTCAAATGGGAATTTATAAAATGAGGACATCCCTCTTCATATCGTCAATAGATCGTCTAGGGTCGAGGAGACATCGTCCGATCGCCATTAGTCATCTTTTGCCGGCTTCATTCCAAGTGCTGACGTCATATTCCAACAAGCTAGGACGGCAACTAGGTGAAGAAGGTGGGAGGAGCTCAAACTTGGCTGAAAAAGCCTGAAGATAAAAAATTGTGGAAACACCAGCCCGCACCAGGGGACAGAAATTCGAAGAAAGCTCAACGATATTTGTAGGACAGGACAATGTAGGTTTCCAGTAATCTGTGAGTAAAATTTAATGCGTTACAATAAATGGCAGAAATATGGCATTGAAACATTCTCCTTATTTTTATAATTTTCCTATCCTTTTTCTTTGGAATTTTATTTTTCCTACACTTTTTTTACTTCAACTTTTTTCGTTTTTTTATTTTTTTTTCCGCGCGAAAAAAAAATTTACCGCATCTAAAAAATGCAGTAAAAAAAGATTCCCTACCATTTTTTCTAAAAAAAAAAAATTCCTAATCCCTTTTTCCTTAAAATTTTCGCTCCTAAAATTGTTTTCTTAACTATTTTTTTTTTTAATTTTTCTAAAATTTTTTTATTCCTAAAGGGCAGTCTCCACTTGATGACGTTCACGGCATTCGCGTTGTCCGTCATCACGGTTAACGTAATCGCACCGGAAGTACTTTGCAGGTTTTGCTCCCGTAAACGTTTGTGGCATAAAAAGAGTACCGTATATTTCATTAAGTATACAAAATTGGCTTACCCAGAATTTGTTTTGGAACAGATTTATTATCTTCCCCATGCCCGAATTAAGATTTTTCTTTTTAAATCCGTAAAAAAATTTTTCAAACCGCCATTTTTAATGTTTGTAAATAAAAAAAAGCAGAAGATGATCAAAAAAATCGTGGTAAAAGATCCACAAAACTTCCGGTGCAAATACGTTCATTGAGAAGGCGGATAACGCGAATGCGGTGAACGTTATCAAGTGCAGACTGCCCTTAAAATAAAATGGACTGAAATCCCTTTAGGGATTTAAAAAAATTAGGAAAAATATTCATTTTAGAAAATTTTATTTTAGGAATCAAAATATTGTGGGAAAATTGAAAATTAGGAAAGAAATTTTAGGAACCAAAATTTTTAGTAAAAATGGATTAGGAATTTATCTTTTTTTTTAGGAAAAATGGTCGGTCGGGAACGATAAAAAATTTATATACTTTAATTTATTTTTTACTGCATCCTATATACGTAGGATAAAAAATAGGGCAAATTTATTCGGTAAATAATCAACGTGATATTTAGCAAAAGTTGTCAAAAAAGGGATCAAAGACGAAAAATGTTGCAGTATCTTGATTAATTCGGGAAAATATATTGGAATGTCACAGCAGCAGTAAAGGATCTTCAGGATCGAACTTAAGGAAATGGAGGCTCCTAGCGCACTCCTTTAGTTAAATCAAATGACAAAAATTAGGAAAAATGTTTTAGGAATCAACATTTTTAGGAAAAATGGATGAGGAATTTATTTTTTTTAGAAAAAATGGATCAGGAATTTATTTTTCTAGGAAAAATGGATCAGGAATTTATTTTTCTAGGGAAAATGGATTAGGAATTTATTTTTTTAGGAAAAATGGATCAGGAATATTTTTCTGGAAAAAATGGATGAGGAATTTATTTTTCTAGGAAAAATGGATCAGGAATTTAATTTTTTAGGAAAAATGGATCAGGACTGTTTCATGCTCACCCAACATGGAAATTTCAGCATCGGGACTGCAGTCAAGAGGGAGCCAGGAGAGAAGCGTTCCCCTACCTGGCTGAGTCCTGTGCGCATCCCCCCCCCTCCTGGATATTCTTGCCAACCCCTGGAAGTCTTCGACCCATCCCTCTGCTATAGCAGAGGGATGGGTACAGTAGCATGCTACTGGCCCGGTAAGCATGTTCCCTAAGGGCGTTTAAGAGCAATAGTGGGGGCCCGAAAAATTGTGCCTTGTTTGATTGCTATTTTTTAAAAAAATAGAAAAAAATAAACATTTTTGGGAACAAAGTCGTTAAAAACTTATGGAATATGAGAGGTGAGGGGGTGGGAATCCTTAGAATCTTATTAATCACTACCGTTCCCGACCATTTTCCTAATCCGTTTTTCTAAAAAAAAAAATTCCGAATCCATTTTTCCTAAATGACATAAATTCCAAATCCATTTTTCCTAAAAAAATAAATTTCTAATCCCTTTTTTTTGAAAAGAAATAAATTCCTTATCCATTTTTCCTAAAAAAAAAATAAATTCCTAGTCCATTTTTCCTAAAAATGTTGGTTCCTTAAACGTTTTTCCTAATTTTCAATTTTCCCAAAATTTTTTTATTCCTAAAATGAAAATTTTTACTAATTTTTTAAATGTTTAAGAAATTTTAGGAAATTTTATTTTAGGAATCAAAAAATTTTAGGAAAATTAAAAATTGGAAAACAAAATAGTTTTGAAAACAATTTTAGGAACCAGAATTTTTGGGTTTTAGGAACCAACCTGTTTTAGGAACCAACATTTTTAGGAAAAATGGATTAGGCATTTTTTTAGGAAAAATGGATTACGATTTTTTGTTCAGGAAAAATGGATTAGGATTTTTTTTTTTTTAGGAAAACAGTGTTAGGAATTTATTTTTTTAGTGAAAAGAGATTAGGAAAAATGGTAGGGAATTAATGATTACAGCACTAAAGAGCCTGTCCCAACTTGCCCAAAAAATACTTACATAATATGTATAGAGCCTCTTATGAACCCAAATTCATTGCGCAATTTTTTATTCCCAGCAGAAAAAAATTACCGGTACTTCAACAAAAAAAAAACTGTTTAAAATAACATAAATTTGAGAGAAAAAAAGTTGCCAAAAAAAAAAAAAAAAAAAAAAATACAACGCAATTTTCATTAAATAGCAAGGCAGGACCATCATAAAACCATGACCGCCGAAATAAATTTCCATAAGTGAAAAGCTCAATGACCTCTGGTGTACCAAAACGTAATATTTTCTCAGGAAAAAAAAATGAGCATATATACGTATCTAATTTTTTCCGTAATGATAAAAATTGCGGGGAAATAAAGGGAAAAAAAATGTTGGTGCCAGGGGCTAAAAAACGAAACCTGTTGAAGGAAAAAAAAAAAAAAAAGACGAAACGTTAAATAAAAATCGAGTGGTAGAACGTGATTGCGGAGTAACAAAACACCGAAGCATTTTCTGCATTGGCTTCGAAGGCAAGGTCAATGTCCTTTCTCTCTCGGTCAGCCGTGGAGAGGGGTGTCCATCTTCGCTTTCAAATTATCTATCTTATTTCTGGCGGGGCTTATATAGTAGTAATACTTGTAATTTTCTCCATCGCGGGTAGAGGTCAATGTACAAAAATATACGACGCGGTCAAATTCTTATTTCATTAAAAAAAAAATGATCAAAGAAATGGAAGGCAAAAGTCATGGAATCAGATGATGACAATGACATCTCATCGCCTCCTCTACAGGTCGTTACTCCGTTTCCGGAGTAAGTCAGAATGCGGAAATTCATAGCCTAGATTATGTACCTTATGAATCATGGTCAATGTCATCTCATTATTTAATTGAAAAAAATTAAGAAAAGGGGGAGGGAGGCAGGCGGGAATCATGATCTTTTTTTTTTTTGATTTTTTTTTGATTGGACGGTCATCTGGTAAATAGCAAAAGGAAGAAAACATCCGAAACATTGAAAAACTAAAGAGATAGAGAAAGGAATAGCAATTTTTGTGTACTTTAATGAATGAGTCAGGTATTACAGCATGATATAACGGTACCTATCTCACTTGCTGCAACTCGTTGGGTAACATTTCATCACACGGGTTTGGCTTTTTTTTTTTTTTTTTTTTTTTGCAGAATCAAAAAATACCGAAAAATTGAATTTTTTTTTTTCTTCTAATTTCTTTTTATGAAAAGCACTCGGGAAGGCATGCCCACTTTTTTTTTTTTTTTCTTTTCGAACTTGAGTCATTACCAAGCAATGTCAAGGCACTTGAATGAATGTCAGTGTGTAACAACGGTCGATGACGCCTGTTTGTCTTTTCCATCGTATAACAATAATATACCTATATACTCGGATGCTAATTGCGTTGTCTTTAAATTGTTGATTAGTGGGTGAACATGCGGAAGACGATATATATCCCGAAACGAAAATAAACTCGGGAAATTTTAGCTAAATTATCAATCATAAAACATGTTCAATTAACATCTTCCAACAACTAATTGAGGTGTAATTATGTCCCCGCAAGTATTTGGTACAGAGAAAGGGGTTACGAACTTATGTTTTGCGTCATATTTTGTAATTAGAAAAAAAAAATCCTTACCACAAGTTGGCAAATTTGATCATTCGTTCCTTGACTAGTTGCAGTTTTTCCTTTTTCGCATTTAATCGTGGAGATAATTAACGCCCTGGAGTTCGTCCGCTGTTCAAAATTTTTAATCATGTAGCCGCACTGTAAAAATAAATATTTTTAATACAAATAAAAAATTTTTAGGGAAAATTTTGCAGGTTTTACGTAAGCAGTTTAACCAGGGAAAGAAAAGCCAAAAATGTTTTGATTTTGAAATCTTTTTAAAAAATGATTCTTGCTAGCTAAGGAAGTTTAGAGGGTAGAAAATATTTTAACTTGAGGTTATATAACACTTGAATGGGTACGTTCAAGTATTACGTAAGACTTTTAGGGGGGGGGGGGGGTCCGCACCAACCATCTTCGCCATAAGCTAAGTATGGCGAAATGTCTTACAACCGGGGGGGGGGTCCAAAAATCCGAAAAAAAGTCTTACGTAATACTTGAACGTTCCCAATGGCCTCTGGTGGGAACAGAAGTAGAGAAGCAGCCAAGTTCCCGATCATTTTTCCTAAAAAAATAAAATTTCGTAAAATAAATATTTTGCCTCACTTTTTAAATCCCTAAAGGGATTTTAGGAAATTTTATTTCAGGGATTTAAAAAAATTTTATTATAGGAATCAAAAATTTTAGGAAAATTAAAAAATAGAAAAAACAAAAAATAGTTAGGAAAACAATTTTAGGAACCAACATTTTTAGAAAAAATGGATTAGGAATTTTTTTTTAGGAAAAATGAATTAGAAATTTATTTTTTTAGGAAAAATGGATTAGGAATTTATTTTTTTAGGAAAAATGGATTAGGAATTTATTTTATTTTTATTAGGAAAAATGGTAGGGAATGAGCAGCCAAAGTAGCCGGAGGAAAAGCAGTATCAAAGCAATTCCTTGACGTTCAAGCCTCTTTGCCCTTTTTCCCTTGAGAGGTTAATGTGGCCTCTCCTGATTGAAATATTTTGGAATAAAATGCAAGATTTTGGGATGGATTGCCCTTGTTCTTTTCCAGCTCCCTATGTGATATGTTTTAATACACCTTCCATGGAAATTTGAAAACTTCCTAAAAAGGGCAAGTTCCCCACCATTTTTCCAAATCTAATTTTCCTAAAATAATATTCCTAATGCTATTTTTCCTCAATTTTTTTTCCTAATCTATTTTTCCTAAAAACCAAATTTTCTAAAACTAATATTCCTAAAAAATAAATTTCCTAATCTAATTTTCCTAAAATAATATTCCAAACGCTATTTTTCCTAAAAATTTTTTTATCCTAACCTATTTTTCCTAAAAGAAAACAATAGATGATGAGATCAAAGAGGTAGAAAAAACCTGGAATGAAGTAAGACACCTAGCCAAAGACAGAGACGGATGGAAAACTTTCGTGGAGGCCCTATGCTCCACTTGGAGCAACAGGATTGGATGATGATGATGATGATGATGATTTTTCCTATTAACCGAATTTTCTAAAACTAATTTTCCTAAAATAATATTCCTAACGCTATTTTTCCTAAAGTTTTTTTTTCCTAATCTATTTTTCCTATAAACCAAAGTTTCTAAAACTAATTTTCCTAACAAATAAATTTCCTAATCTAATTTTCCTAAAATAATACTCCTAATGCCATTTTTTCTTAAGTTTTTTCTTTCCTAATCGAATTTCCTGAAACTTATGCCAAAAAAAAAAATTAATTTATTTTTTAAAAATAGTGCTGGTTGCAATTTTAAGCCTACCGGTATATATATATATATATTTTTTTTTTTTTTGGTGGGGGCGGGGATTGAGTAAGAAATTAATTTTAAGCATTAAAAAGTATATTTCCGTTTTAAAAATAAATAAGACTCAAAAAAAAAAAAAAAAAAAAAAAAATTTTAAATCTTGCAAAAAAAGGCATTACAAATATTACTTTAGTAACATTAAATTAGGAAATTTTTTTAGAAAAATTAGTTTTAGAAAGTTTAACTTTAAGTAATAATATTTTAAGAAAAAAAAATTTCAGGAAGAATAGCATTAGGAATATTATTTTAGGAAAATTAGTTTAGGAAATTTTTTTTTTAGGAAGATTAGTTTTACGAAATTGAATTTTTAAAGGAAAAATGGTAGGGAACCAAAGGACCTTTTGTCAGATTAGCACCTTAGTTAAAAAAAGATATTCCAGGAACTGGAAAACCGAATTTGCAATAATAAAAGTCAAAACGACAAAGTTTCAAAACAATGCTTAAATTTGTCTAAAATCCCTCTTTCTCTGCTTCTTCTCATGCCCAGGGGTCCGAATTCGACGCCGGTGCCGATGCCGATTCCATATTATTTATTTAACTCCCGATTCCGATTTCGGCACCGACACCTGATGCCGATGCCGACGCCACCAAGCATCAATCATATCCGATGCCGGCTCTAATTTCAATTTTAGTGAAAAAAAAAAATATATATATATAGAGTCATATTCTAGACTATTCTTAAAATCAGGAATCCGATTTCGATGCCGCGATGCCAGTGCCGATGCCGATTTCGGGTATTAAAAAAAAACTCTGGGCCAAAATTTTCAAGCTTCGGACCCCTGCTCATGCCACTTGCTGAAGACTCCAACCCGATTTCCGAACCCAGAACCGGTATATTTGCAAACGCCCTAAAACAGTAAAGCTTTCCCCCAAAAAATTAATACGACGATAAATTTTTGATAAATGACGAATTAATAATCAGAAATTCGGATGTCAGTTCTTCTTAACATCATAGATCTTGTAACACGATTGCAGAGTGCCAAATCGCTAGAAGGCGAAATATTTTTTGGCAAATCCCAACACATCGTTGCTACGTCGGCAATCCATGATAGGGCGTGAACTTTGAAAAATAAAATCCGAAAAATAAAATCTGGCAATTTTTTTTTTTTTTTTTTTTTTTTTTTTTCATTTTTTGACGAAGTAACAGAAAACGAGGACCCAATAACTGAGGATACAAAATTCGCTAAATTTCCTTTATCTAAAAATTACAACGTCCGTTCTGTAACTCGCGAAATGTATCAGTTCTATGTAATTACATACAACAATATACGAATTACACAATTATCTTAAGCCTACCACATGCCAATGTCAAGGTCTAGAGTACTGCCTCTCTCTTCGTGGACTGCACCTTAATTGCTACATAACAGTGTCGGAACTAAAGTATCAAAAATTTTATACACAAAATCTTATTTTTTTTTTTAATTGCGCAATTTCTGCAAAAATCAGTCATTTAGAACATAAGACTTTGATTAGTGGTTAGGAGGAAGAAGAAGATGCAAAAAAAATATGTCACGTCGACTATGCGCTTGCGCAGGTTTGTAGCTTAGGACAAGTCCAGTCGTTGACCTGTCACATGGATCACTAGACCATTAACATGGGAAATGCAATCAAGACTTTTTTTTAAACTCAATATATGTGTCAACCCAACAACGTTTATTATTTTTATCATTTTTTTTTGTTCTTCGTCTAACTTAAAGACTTCGCTGTCGTTGGGAAAATATAAAAAGCTAATGATGATCCTTAATAGACAAGCTGAATGACAAAAAGTCAACCAACGCCCAATTTAGGGTGGGATTTAAATTGTTTTTCTATAAAGCGCAAACCTACAACAGATTCGCCAACTGCGACACCTCCTGAATCTTTTTAACTTGAGTTCAAGGGCTTGTTCCAAGGACTAAAACAATAATCACAAGGTGTGCAAAAATGTCGACAACTCACACGGAGCCGAGTTCAAGGATTAGTTCATCAACTTTGGAAATGAAGCTTAAAAAAAAAAAAATAAAAAATAAATAAAAAATAAATAAATTTTCTGCGAATGTTTAAAAAAAACGTTTCACGTAAAAATAATGCGGCCAAAAATTTTCTTCCCCTCATCGGTCTTTCAAAGTAATTACAAATATCAACATCATTTACTTACGCTTAATTTTCTGCCTAACAGGTTATGTGTAGGTGGGAAATGCCTGCCTCAACAAGACCTGTTGCTTGATTTGGCCCACCTACCTCCCAGAGCCTTACTTGGACCATCTCTTTAGCCCTCACAGATACTTGTCCGTACCATCATGAATTTAATTATTTTTTGAATTTTTTGACTACGAAATTACCTACAAGAAAGAAAAAAAATTAATTAATTTAATTATTAGTATTTTTTTTTTTTTTTTTTTTTCCTTTCGCTAAGTTTTTCCAACTGTTATACAATTACAACCGGTTTTTTTTTTTAAAAAAAAGTTCCCATATTTTAAATTTAATGCAATATATGCAATATTTATCAAAACATAAACAACACCGTGTCCGTCTGATTAAAAGGATTTTATTATTTGATAAAAAAAAGTCCCGTGAACTCGACGATTATAAGTTCAAAACTTTGTCCTTGACTCACGGACATGAAGTTGCGGGCCAACCAAAAATGGAAAAGAGGAGAGAAAACAGTGGGATAGGGATCAAGAAAAGAAAAAAAAACGAATGTACGAATTGCAGGGTTCGTAAATTAGAAAATGATTACAAGAAAATGCAACTTTCTTAAAAACTGACATATCTAGTTTTTTCTTGAATGATTTTCATTTGAATACTAAAATTTTGCATTTTTTTTAAAAGCCGACTTGGAAATTAACTCTGATGCATAAAAAAAGCAACTTCTAACAATTTTTAACAGCCATTAAATGATCGATAGTTTGACATTCCTAAAGAGTGTGAAGATTTCCCAATGGGCCACTATCATACTCAAGTATTCAGTTTCGACTGAAATGTATTCCCAAATAAAATATTTCGATATCTTGCATCATTCTGAAATAAATAAATAAATATATCATTACCATTAGGTAAACTGACTGTAAGTGTATTCATTGTCCAGGGATCCATTTGTAAAAGCATTAGGGAGCCAGATTTTTGTACGATCTAACCCCCTCCTCCCCATATCTGAGAAAATTAATTAGTTTCAACTACGATACTTCCATTTCCCTCTGGTCCTGTAAGCAAAAATACAAAAAGAACTCATATAACTAAAACTTAATTAATATTCGCATGCAGAAATCTTTTGTCATAAATTTTTCAAAAAACATCACATTTAAAAACCACTGCAAATCCATACAGATTTACACAAATTGATAGCAACTGCCAATGAAAAAATAATTCCTTAATCATTAATCGTTAATTAATAAGAAAAATTTTTTATTATCCAACATACACTGTATTTCTTCGAACACAAGTCTACTTTCATTGTGCAAAAATTCTTTGCTTTTCATTTCAAGCATTTCGACAGTTCTAAGTAGTTCAACATAAAAATGTTAGTCACATGCAGTATTTATTTAAAAGGGATTTCAAATATCACAAATAAATGGCTAAGAAAAATTTTTCATTTACAGTAACAAAATATAAAAACTGCTTTTGAAAGCTCAATATATAATTTATAAAGTCAATCAAATGAACTAACCTTTGCTTTTTTAAAAGAATTTATGTTGCAATTATTCAATATATTATAGGATCATCACGTTTTTGGTTTTCTATGACGTTAAAAAATCTGCATAAATTTCCGTACAAACATATCTCTGAAACACAAAAATTATTTATAAGAAAATATTTTCCACTTTTGTTTTGAATGATTCATATACGTCATACAGGAATCTGTTTTAAGAACAACCATAATAATTTATGACATAAATTGAAAAACATTTTATCATTTCAAGCCATCCAACCCTCATGTCAAACCCTTCAAAATTTTTCAAATGAAAACGTGAATAATCAGATATTATTTTATACATTTTTCTCACCTAAAATACATCACTAATCCTTGAAATATTCTTTCATTCATCTACTTTTACCTTTCATATCGGCTTTTCAATCATTTTATTTTAAATTTGTATGATATTTATATATTGTCAAGTTTTATTAAAATCGAAAATAAATGAAAACAAAAGAGCAAAAACATTCCTGGTAAAAACCGATTTGACGTGGCAACAGCGGACAGAGGAATTTCCCCGCATTTCGCGCGTTTTCGAAATGGCAGTCCTGTCTTTTTTAGAAAAACGAATTTACTATTGGCCTACACGAAAAAAATGTGAAAAATATTTCCGTTTATTATAAAAATTAATTCTATGAAAGAAATTCAGGAAGGCGGAAGAGGACCTTGAACTTGGAAAGAGATGAGATTTTCTGTAATTTTAAATATTTTTTAAAATCCTATTTATGTAATGGGTATTGCCGTAAGCTAAACATTTTGGTTTAGTATTAAGAAGGTACATTTTGACGAAGATATTACTCGCCGTAAGAATAACGTGCTAGAGAAGAATGTCATCGAACTTGTCCACTTTCTTAAGTTTACGGCTAGTGTAATCACTTAGACAACGAAATAAAATCTCGCAAGGGAACCTGAAAAGGATTGGAGTCTTTCGTTTAAATTCTTCAACTTTTTCGGCCAAATAACGGTACATTAATCCTATGCATTTCAATGTAAAGAATCTTTATGTTTGCCTTTTGAAGGGAGATTTATATTTATTAATATTCTTTCATTTTTTTTTCATTTCTTTCTTTCCAGCGTAGCTTCCTGAAAATTTACGTGTGGCTAGTTGATGAGATCTTAAGATAAGTTAAATATGGATTAAGGGTTTGTTGTGAATTTTACTTCCTAGTCTTGTACATTCCACACATGCCTGAATTTGTCGACATTTGTCCTTGAACTTGAGTGAGATAAGTCAACGTATCTTGTCGAATTTGACGAGTTTTGCCGCGTTAATTGACTAGCCTTTTTGCCCATAGCCTTTTCCTTCGAAGAAATTGCTACCGTTCGCATCTATAATTTTATATTATATTTTTCGGATTCTAATGATGTCTAAATTATGGAAATGTTCTTTCTTCAGGCAATAAATTAATAGCGACATTCACCCCAGAAAAAAATATTTTTTTTTTCTAACAAAAAAAAAATAGAGAAAAAAGGCTTGAAATTTACGCATCAGTTTTTGTCTTCCAGCGACCTCATTCCGCTTCATTTCACCACGCATGCAAAAATAAAAATGTATTGAAAACCTTTTTCTAACAATATTTTTTATACTTTGATTTATAACAATATGGCCATCACTTTTGCTTAGCTTACGGAGTGTTTTTTTTACAGGAAAATAAAAGAAAACCGGCTGTCAGTCTTTTCAACTGCCAATTTTCCCCTTTTGTGGTATTTGCGGCCAGGCTTTTTTTTTTTTATGGTTTAAAGTTGTTATATGATTGTCAGATTTGTTTTAAAAATAGGCATGCAAAAACATTTTTCTTCATTGCTTCCTAATCGTATCATTTATTATCATTTTTTTTTATTGTTGATGTGTATCTTATGTATGGTTAGAATGTTTATCTTACGGATTTTAACATTTTGAATCAAATTCTAAACGAAACGCCTTCTAATTTTACAATTAGTTTTTTTAAATACTTTGAAGTGTTGAGAGTGCAGCGCTTGAAATTGAACATTGCAGCGCTCTAGTGGGGAACACATGAACTAAATGTGGAAGTTGTCGGCTGGTTCAAAGAATCAAAATAAAAAATGATTTAAAATGATAGTATCAACTAGGGCTGTCTCATTATTTTTATTTAATAAGCTTTCCGCTCGAAATATATCATTTAGTCAAATTTTAAGATCAAATTATTACGAAACATTAGGATTAACGTCGTCAGCAACACAAGAAGAAATTAAAAATGCATTTTTTAAATTATCAAAAAAATTCCATCCTGATTTAAACAACAATAGTGAAGAGAGTACCAGAAAATTTCAAGAAATAACAGCTGCATATGAAATTTTAGGTGAGTCATTTATATGGTGATAAGAATATATTTAAGTTACACACATTTCAAAATTTTTCAGGAAATGAAAAAACGAGAAAAGAATATGATGGAGGAAATTTTACTTTCACCACAAAGATTTATAGGAAAAGAGATATTGATGAACGAATATTTAGAGCAAGCTTTCATAAGAAGAAGAATGTAGATCCTTGGGATACAGAGAGGGGTCAGAAAAAACAACAGACATGTGATACTGTAGCTGTGAAGAGAAAATTTTCTGAAGAAACCGAACATGTAAAAGAAGATTCTAAAGTTTTATACAACTGGATTTGGTATTTGGCCACAATATGCCTCAGTGTAATTATAGGTAGCATATTTCCATATTTTGATTTAAGAACTGAATTTGTTGAAGAACAAGTAAAACAAGAGATGAAGTATGCAAATGATAAATCTGATAATTCCAAACAAAAGGTTGTCTATTTCTTTAAATATTCAGGATAAAAGCTATGAACATGAACAAAACCAATTGTTATTGGTCTGTAGTACTTAACCTTTTATGTTAAAACCTCTGAAAGTTTTTTAGTTTATTTCAACCAGCAATTGCAAAATTAATTAAGGAAATTTTGAGGTGAATTTTCCTGTTGGTAAAAAAAAAGATCATCGATTAATTGCTTCGTTGAAATTGGCATTAAAATCGTTGATTCATTCATTGTGTACAGTATGATCAGTATTAGCTTATAGTGCTGGCACTTAAAGCTACAGATTGGTTTTTTAAAGTCTTTATAGTCAGTAATTGAAGGAATACTTGTAGTTAATAATATAAAACTTGCACTTCTTTCTTACTGTTAAAATAAAAAATAAAACCATCTGAATGTTTAAATAAACATTGTATTAAAAAGGATTATTTTTTTTACAAAATGTCCACAGACGTTTAACCATCTACTCCAGGTCTTGCTGAACAGGACATCCCTTCTTAACTTAGGTGTTTACAATTTCAATTTCGTTCTTCTCCAATGTCTCCTTTTTGCATTATATCTGAAAATAAGGAAAATACCATGAATTACTACATCTTCAATTAATGTTTAGAATGGACAAGAATGTTTGCATACAAGAGCATTTTTTTTTTTTTTTTGTTTGGCTACTTAAACTTGAAACATTATCCTGATCAGAAAATAATTTGTACACATTAAGAACAATCAACATGAATATTCTGTCCGCCCGTTCATAATTTCATCATTCAGGTAATATCTATTGGCTTATAACATATCACAACAAGCTCTTAATACATACCTAATTGTGTTTCCTGTCCTCATTCGAACCCATTGGGGAATCGGTCGATTTTGTTTAAGCTTCTTGGCAAGCTTGCTTTTGATCCGGAATGTCTTATGAGCAGACTGTAACAAATTAAAATATATTAAGTTCACAAAAAAAACATGACTGTGGGCATTATTACTCGGATGCTTAATAAATTTATCGATAAATATTGGAAATCAAATACCTACCATTTTGACGAGTCAATCACAATGTGTACAACAGAGAAAACGTAAACTAGATGGCGCTGCGTTTAATTCAATGTGACGTGGCAGGAGCGAAGCATGCGTTTAAACGTTCTATGACATGTTCCATGTGCTTTTTGTTGGTGTCATAATTCAATTTCAATCTGTCAAAGTAAGTTTCTTTAATTATTTTATTATTCAATCGTCCAGGTATTTTTTATTCTTACCGAAATTTATGAAAGAATCATTATTGTTTGTTTTTTAGTGGAAATGAAGTTATAAAACTATTGCTGAACGACATGTAAACCGTTAAAGTTTTTAGCGATTTATGTACCTTGATATTAATAATTTTTTTTTAGATGCCAAAAAAAATGACGTTATCATCTATAAATGCCTATTTAAAGAAGGTGGTATGGTTGCTAGAAAAAGATTTCCATGTTGCAAAACATCCAGCTTTAAACAGTGTTCCAATTCAATGTAATTCAAAATTTGCAGAGTTAAAATCAAGAGGATTTGTGACCGAACAATTTACAATTTGTATTGAGGCCATGAAGGCAGGGTTGCAATGCCGATGGCATTTTTACTGGCATCAGCATCGGCATCGGAATCGGAATCGATGAGAAAAATAACCGGAATCGGCATCGGAACCAAAGTTGAAGCCGGCGTCGGAAATCGTTTGACGAACCGAAATCGGCATCGGGGTCGGAGTCAAAGCCGGAATCGCGAAAAAATTTCAATTTCAAAATTATTTTTCTCTTAATTTCTTTACTTTACAACTGTAATTAAATAATAACCGATTACTGGCCATAATTTTAATCTTGCACTTGTAACGAGATTTTCCTTATAATAAGGTAATCCGCCGTACAAAGTGCGTGGAGTTTAAGGTAAGGTTTAATTAATCATCCCATCAAATTATATTTTTGTTATATCAAAATCTTTTATTATATTATATAATATAATATATATGTGGGCTAAAATTGTACTTTAGACATATAATACAAACAAATATACACATACATTCACAACGACAATATACAAAATAATTATTAAAAAATTATACAACCTTTTGATAACTCGAGTATTAAATACAGTGTGCAATACTAAATTCCTTTTAACTTTTTTAAAAAAAGAAAAAAAATATTGAGCTTTTATCTATGTAGTCCAAAATCATAGAACTGACTTTTAATTAAGTTACACACCAAGTAAATAAATAATACTAATACTATTCGGATAATAAATAAATTAATTCTAATAATAAAAGAGATCACAAAATGCATTAAAATTCAAGATGAGGCATGTCTGATTTTCAAAGACTACAGTCCGTCAAGACGAAGGCACTGTATTTTGAACTCACAAGAAAAAAATTCATGCCCATTCTATGATATGTACTTTTTGTACATAAAAAATGACTATATTACTGTTTCTGAATCAATTCCTCCTTCTCTATAAGCAGGAGGACCTTGACTGAAAAATGCGTTACTGGACCTGTTGCTAGGAGGCCTAGTTAAATCTACTCTAATCCTTTTTGAATTTCTCACCGTCCCTTCGTTCCTTAACGTGGGAGATTCGTTGTTGTTATTGTTATTATTATTATTAGCATTACTAGGATTATTAATACTTACACTATTATTTTTTAAATTAAAGCCTAGGAAATTGAAATTTTTATGAGAGAAAGACTTAAGCGTCGTAGTATTTAAATTAGGTTGGAGATTATTTTGCGAATCGTCGTTCGCCACGTTACTCTTGCTCCGATTGGTGTTGATCGGAATTTGGGCAACGGCTTGATTTGAAAAATATTCGTTGTTATGGAGGTAAGATATCGGACGGCTTGCGTGATAATTTGAGTAACTCGATCGAGCGCTGTTCGGCCGATAAATTTCATCGGCCTGGTTGAGCGAGGAATTGCTGCTTTGTTGAAAAACAGGATTGCTCAACCCGGTTTTATAATACCTGAGATCTTGGTTATTTCCAGCTTCCTGTACGGAAGTCGTGGAATTGAGTCTATTTGAATCGTTAAAATTTACGGGAGGTTCTAAATATCGGTTTTGTTGTTCTAATAATCTAGTTATAGGGCTTTGATGAGGTCTTGTGCGACGCTGAGACGTTCGGGATCTGGAACTTCCTTGTCGGCGGTGGCTGGTTCGATTCATCGTATCTCTGGCTAAAACGCTTCGTCTTTTAACTCTCCTGGGCGTCATCGGTCGCGGAGAAACTTGTTGCGGGCCATAACCTACAAAATTCGGACACAGAAATTAACGACTTTTTTTGTAAACAAAACTACATACAGTCACACATTGTCTGCGCAAATAACGAAGAAACAATACCGTAACCGGGGGTTACTTTGCACTAAATGGGGTAACTGGACAGTTCGATTAATCAAATAAGAAAGAAATATGTAATAAAAAACGTATAAATACCTCGGGAGCCATTGTTTCTAATGCACGTGATCATTGTTTCTAAACGGTCGCCATATTGAAATTATGACGCCATATTAAAATTGTGAAAAAATTTAATAAAAACGTAGATTTTAATGGTGTTCGTGTTATTTTTCTTCGATCAATGGACTTATTTACTAACTTGAACTCTTTTTTTATTTTTACTGTGTCACGAAACAGCTGTTTATGAAATGTAATTCGTTTATTATCGGCCATTTGCAAAAAAACAAAATAGCAGACGAATATTTCAGAATACTGTTTGTAAACGTTTGTATTGCTGGTTGCATATTTAAAATCTGGGTTGGCCATGTTTGTTTATGTTTACCTTACAAACAAACATGGCCAACCCAGAGATGTGCGATAGGTCGATTCCCCTTTTCACGGCAGTATTATTTTGTCTGATCATGTCGACGTTGTTTTGTAAAAGCAATTAATTAATTTCTTAATGGTAGGGGTCATGTACATATTATGTAAGCATTTTTTTGCCATTTTCAACCCCCTCCCCCCCCCCCCCATATTACGTAAGTTTTTTTTTTTCTTTTAAATGGAACCAACGGCACTCGACTTCGCTAATTTTCCCCATAATTCATGGAACTGAAATAAACTGAAATAAACCAATATAAACTCCTATATTGAGAAAAATTAAAGAGAAGGTTACCTTTATTTAGACGGTAACAAAATAATGTAATATTAGCTCGCCGCAACATTTACAATATTTTAAAAAAACATGAAATTAATTAATTAAATTCCTGGTCAGAGTAGAAAAAAGCATACGTAAGAACGTGTGAGACCCCCTCCCCTTGATAAGGTGTCGTAAGCATTTACGAGACCCCCAAATCTTAACATGCTTACGTAATATGTACATGACCCCTTAAAGTAACTTAATTGCTTTGACGGGTAATAATCTATTCCTTATAAAAATCCGTCTGTTTTGAGGTACGTTTCATTGGCGTTCATGCTATATTTACAGAGATATTAATGTGGAAATATAACTGTGCTAAGTTACCCCTTTTTTAAAAACGAAAAATCATTTCGTAAAATTTTTTTATTATTGTTCAAATAACAAGAAATGATTAAATTCGGTATTAAATGAAAGTTGAAGAGTCCAGCTACAACTTATTTCAAGCACGATTTTCTCAGATAGAAAAAAGAAAATTTTTTCAGATTTTATTTAAAACTTACCATTAAGTCCTGTTTGTTGCTGATACTGATCTAAATGCCTTCGAGAAGTCTGATAATTATAATCTATTGGACTAAGTGCTATCCGCGACTGATTCTCCTTAGCTGGAGCTGAAATTCAAAAAAAAAAAAAAAAATCAAATTGAGAAAAAAGAAGAAACTGTTTTCGAGTTTCTTAATTTTAAAATAAATAAAAACCGTTACATACCTTTTAAAACAAAATATTCAATACCATGCAAAGCAGAAGAAAAAACTAGTTAGTTGCATGAATTTGTGCTACCAAAAATCCTTCACAATCCTTTTAACGGATAGAAATGATTAAGGATAATATTTACACCTGATCATAACTGATCTTAGATCCGGCAACTCTAATATGCTTGCTAGTTGCCGGTCATTTAGCGCTTTTGTAAAGAAAATGAAATAGATAACAAAGAAAAATAAAACTATTTATTAGTAAGCAGAAAGCAAAAATTTTTTGAAAATAGATAAAAAAAAATGACATGCAACATGCAAATTCAAAATTCAAACATAAGTCACGCTTTTAGACCTCGTTCCTAAATTGCTTAAATATTCATCGACGGTGGTAAAAGAATTTCCACTGAACCTCGTATAAGATATATTCGGATCTTTTAGACGATTCATTTCGTCCATAGATTTGGACTTGTCTAAAACTAATTTGTCCCTAAATCTAACTCTATGCACTTTTATATTATTGTTCTTAATTCGATTAGACACGCAAATGGGTTGCAATTCTACTTGTTGCGGCGATTTTGTATTGCTCCAAAAAAAAGACACTGAAAAATAAATAAAAACGAAAACGAAAAAAAAATCAATTAAAATAAAACAAAATAAAATGCACTTCTTTCTTCTAATAATCTAAAGAGCGTTTATATGTTGCATCCATGCTGACAATCTGGAAATTTCATCCTGACTTACCAAACCATCTGTGGATCAAATCCACCAATAAAGTCAACTGTAATGTATTATTCAATCATGTTAAAATGTAAATACTTGTGATTATTTTTTGTGTTATGAAAGCTAAAGAGTGTTATTCAGTTTGTATTTTCCTGGTGCTTTTAAATTTTTTTCACCCCAACCAAGTCAATGTGTATCTCATGCTTGAAATTTTAATAAATACTTACAGCCGTCATCTTCTTCTAAGTAAGTCTTGCTAATGAACAATCCTCCCATTATGCCTAAGACCTAACATAAAATTATTTAATTAATAAAATTTTGCTTTTATTAATAAAAAATATCTTTGTACTCACACTTAAAAGACACTGAATTGATGCATGAATTACTTCTACATATTGATATTCAATAAGGCAACCTTCAACTTTAGTCGGTTTTGGAGGCCTTGAAGGATCTGGATCTTGCTCCAAAACAGATCCGTTAATTATTGCTGTAGTAAAATCAGCCATGCAATTAATTCCATGTATCTCCCACCAGCTTCTACTACCCGTTCCCAAATTCAATATATCACTATTCTGCAAAATCACACGCAAGAAAAAAAAATCACACATTGCAAATCAAACGATTTTCAAATTTGGCTACTTACCTTATCTAATTCCCCAGCATCCAAATAGAAACAAATCACAAATATATTCCACCCAACCCAAAACACATTCCAAAGAGAATACTAAAAAAAGAGAAAATAAGATAAAATTCTTTCACACGCTGAAATCTTTACAATACGCTAACGGTAAACAAAGTACTTACAGCAAGTATGTATCTAGGGCTATATTGAAACGTTCCGAAAAATCCAAGAATAATTAGAATTATATGAAAAAAATTGGCTAGGATGGGGCCATACATAAACCCCATAAAATCGAAAACCTGACATTCGATCACAACGATCTGAAATTACGAAAAAAAGATTAATTTCGTAACTAAAAACAAGAGAAAATACTACTCACCAATTGCAATACACAAATTGTTAAAAGAAAATGACGCCCTGTACAGCTTCCCATGTCATATTTTATTGTTTAATATTGTACTCGAGATAATGGAGGAACCTTAGGCTACATTTTATCGGAGGTAACATTTAAAATAATTAAATTGCAATGAATAAAACTGTATATCACATAAAAAAAATGCACCTGCTTCGATACAAACACTTGTTTTCAGAGTTTACAGTGTCGCCATTTATCAAACTTTCCTTTGAATTTCAAAGGAAAACGAGTTTCAAAATGACCGGAAGTGACCGTTACGGTCAACTATTTTTTTAAATTTCATATTCGTAACGTAACGTTAAAACTTTAAATATAGGTTTCATAAAAAAGTTAGCATGAAGCGTAAAAAAATGAAGCCAGATCTGTTTTCCCGAAGCAAAAAATTTGAAGTGATGGCTGTTGTAATGAATAAGATTTTATAAATGTTACGGTGAATCTTTAGAATCCAGTTATGCCATAAAATCCCTGTTGATTCTAAGGAGCTACAGGTCTTAATTGCCTTGTTCGTGAGTTCATAGAATGTCTTAAATTATTAAATACTTTTATCAATGGTTCTATGAAGTAAAGTATTAGATAACTTATTGCAACAAGCCTTAAACATCGAAGAACGTTGGAGATTTGAAATTCATCTATTCAATTTAATAATTTATGGTGCAGGGCAATTTTTCAAACGTCATAGAATAATTTTTATTATTTGATCTCAGTACAATGTCAGTGATTTCATAAAATCACTAGTGAAAGTATTTAATAATTGAAGACATTTTATGAATTCGCTGACAAGGCCTGATTCAGAATCGCCAGTAATTTTATAAAATCACTGGATTCTAAAAACTCGCATTGCAACATAAATCAGTATCGAAACGTGAAAAAAAAAAAAAAAAAAAAATTGTTTACCTATAAAGGCAATATCCCAAACAGAAGCGTTATTATAACGATATATCATTGTCATTCCGGTCATTTCTCCTTCCGGGAAAAAAATTCCAAATTGATTAATAAAATTTGTGTTTTTCGAGATTGATTCATAAAAACGATACACGGAATTGCATATAAAAAACAGAATGGATTTTGCAATTTCTCGTATTACAGTAAAATTCAAAGAATCCAATTCCTTAGTTTTTTTTACAGTTTCTGTCAGATTTTCTCCTTAAGGCAGAAGCACCAGGCAATTTTTTAATACCAATCAACAGCCATTGAGCGACATCACTTTATCCACAAGTCTGTAAGTAGAAAGATTTATAACGCTACGTCAGAATATTAATTTAATATAACATCTGTGGGAAGTTGGGGGAACTCTGCCTTTGTAAATACATTTTTGGGAGTTTGAACTCTCAAATACTTACCTATTATTATATATTTTCAAGGGGGTTGGAGTGGTGACTTGTTTCAACTGGCGGCATCGGGATCAATGAAGTTAAGCAGCATTGAGAACGGCCAGTAAGAGGATGGGTGACCACCGAGACTCCCTCCCTCTAGGCAGGGATTGTAGGAACTACTAATACAGTCATCTTAACCTCACTGTAAACGTATAGTTCCACTTCATACATGGCCAATGGATTCGCTCCGATAGCATATTTTTATATTCTGTCACTAATCCCACGATTACAATTTATCTTTTGCCATCATTGAAGCGCAGTCCAGACGTCATCAATCTTCGTGTCCAGTAATTCTTTACTTCTTCCTGGGTACATTAACAGCTTAATGACCTCGCATCTGTTAGGAAAATGCAATCAGAAGCTCTAAGAAAACGTTAAGGCAAACGATATTTACAAACTCAATGAGGCGGCCATTGCAAACGCTGTGAAATAAAGCAAACTTGTGACGTCACGAAGATTAATGACGTATGGACTGCGTTTGAATGATCGCAAAGATAAATTGTAATCGTGGCAGCAGTGACAGATAAAAAAATTATGGGCTCCGCATGCCAAATAAAAAATAAAAAAAATATATATACCGGTATATTTTTAAGATAAGTATGAACTGAAAAATCATTTTGTTAAATCTTGTCCCCTGTCGCAAATAATTTTTTTTATTTAGTGTTATTCAACCATTCTCCAATTTGTTGGGATATTTAAAAAAAGCCTTCTTAAAAAAATCTTATAATGTTAAGAAACATATGGTATATTTACAAAAATTTTAAAAAATTAGTAAGCAACAATATGTAATTTCCAGGTTTTAGCACTGTAAAATAAATTTTTACATTGCCTTTGGTGAAAATTTAAAAGTACTATACATACATTCTTTTACACATTACAATTAAAACCTTTCATTAACATAAAACCTTTACCTCCAAGTAGTGATGAAAGCTGGCAGATATTTTTACACATCAGTTTTATGTACAAAGAAAAGAAAAATATTAGAAAGAAGGAAATGATGACTAACAAACTTTTAATTTACCGCATTTCGGTAAGCAGATATTATTTCCGTAGGCTTATTTACTGTATTTTACATCACTACTTCAAGATACAAAGTTTTCTTTTACGTTTTTTGTTTTATTACGGCTTTTATTGCACTAGATTATTGAAAAATGCTGATGGTTAACTGCCGCATATCCGAAATTATTGCAAGATTCATCAGCATTGATGCTAGCTGACGTTTTCGTAGCAGAAAATAAAACTCAACTCAACTTTTAACAAAGCAGCCAATAGATCTTGTGCAAGTCTCTCAGTGATTTCGTGAAAATAATACGTTCTTAGTTGTGCCCAAACTTTCAAAAAATGAGCCGTCTACATAAGCTGAATGCTGTTTCATTTAAGAGCACTGCCATAGATTTGCGAGAAATGCACAGGGTCTATATCACCTAAATTTTATACCTAGTTTATACAAAATTTAAACAACATTTAGGGTTAACGTTCCCAGTTTCACCGAAAAACCGAATAAAATTAAAAAAAAATTAAGTAAACGGTAGTGTCGTTGGAAAATAAAACTTGGTAGCTAAAATATGTGTACATATTTTAATTTTCTCAGTCTGTACCTTTTCTAAAAGACCTACACATACATAATTACCAAACTTACGGTCATTTTTGGTTTGTAAGAGGTTCTAAACGGTGATTCGAAAAAAAAAAAATGCTTACAATGTATTTTCCACTAAAAAAAAATAGGAACAAAAATGTCGATATCACAAAGCATTTTCTTTCCGCCGAAATCACCTTTTCAAAGGCAAATATTTTGCTTATAAAAATCAGTGCGTCAATTGTAACATATTTACAATACATACAATTTTTTTTAAATGTACAAAAAAGGTGTTTTTTAAAAAACAACATAAGTATGCACTAATAAAAACTGAATTAATAGTAAAAAAAAAAAAAAAATAGAATTAAAAGAAAAAAAAAATTACAAAAAAATAAATAATATGTAAACAAAATTTTTTTTTCCTTTTAATTCGTTAACGGAACATTAAGATCGAAAAATTTAACTTTGGTCAAGAAAAAAAAAATTAATGCAAGGAAACGAAAATCACGTTTTTTTTAACAGGATCCGGATTTTGAATGAACGAAATTTCGTTATGATAAGCTAAGAATATACATAATGTTTGTAACTTGTACGGCAACGACATTTCGTTCATTCAGAATTCAGGTTCAGGTCTGCGTATTGTATAACATTCAGAATGGAAAGGATTTTAAAGGATCCCGAATGAAATGGTATCAAGAATACGAAAATCCTAGTTCATCTTTTTCCAATAACAATAAGTGTTCGTTGGTTTTCTCAGTAAGCAAAAAAATATTAATATATTTATAAAATAATATTTATAACATACTTTTCAATATTTTACAAAAATTTAAAAAAAATTGTTTTTTGTTTCAAAAAATATTGAAAAATATTTAAAAAATATTTCATAAATATTAATATTTTTCGCTTATTGAGGGCTGACATTAAATTCATCAAAATCTTGTGGAAAAAGGAATCGCGTCATTTGTTTTCTTGAAACCATCCGATTTTTGTTAATGACCCCGAAATGTTAATCAAAACACAGTCCTTTTTAAAAATTTAAATAATGGTCCTAATAAATGCTTTCGTGTCAGTGATAATGCCGATCTGGACTGGGAGGAGGCGGATTATAATAATTGCTAGGCGACGGAGGACAAGATGACGGGGTCGGCGGTGGAGGAAATGGATCCGAATCGCATTCGGAAGCGGTCCCTCTGCTGTACGTCATGTATTCGCTTTCGGTTTGCGGACGATACCCGTAATCGGATTCATCGCAAACGTCAGTGGAGCAAGGCGTCGGGGGAGGAGGTTGGTTAATGGACCGGTAGTGCCTGTAGGGTCGATGACGGGTTGGATTTGTAGCGCAGCAGCGCCTCGATTCCGCCGTCGTTGCCGGAGACGGAGGCGGATTTAGCGTTTCCGCCGGATACGCTCCTACTCCGCTGTACATTCCGTTTGATGTAGAAGAGCTCGATGCCCCGGTGATGTGATTCCTATCGTAGCTATTGCTCGTCGTAGACCCGTTAAACATTGACATCCGTCCCGAATCTTGCATCCTTTGTTTCGGGATGGAACCGTTTTGCAAGGGTTTCAAAGCTAAAGAATCCCCCGCAGAGTCGTCCATAGCGTGTAACGTTATTACTGGTAATCTAGTTACTTTCGATCGGTAATAGTAAGTTAAAGTAGCGAGAATGATGGCACATAAAACAGCTATGCTTATTCCAATAATATAAGAGTTGCCGCTCTTATCGGCGTAAGGAACTGGTTTTATTTTACAGGCATCGTTTTCCTCTGTAGCGTCTTCACAATTTTCCCATTTATCACAATCGATGCATAAACCGGAAGAAATGCATTGAAACTCTCCAATTTTACAGCATTGAGTTTCGTCTGATCCATCAGGGCACTGGTTTTGTCCGTCACAAACTAAAGTAGAATCTAAAATAAAAGTAAAACCAAATAATCACCATAAAAAGAAACAAATGGTTTCAAATTATAAAAATTGAAAAAAAAAATGAAGAAAGTTGATAATAGAAAGAAATTGATTTTTAAATTTTAAAAAAAATTAATCTTTTAAAATTGAAATCCTAACAAAAAAAGCAAAAAAATTACTGCTGATTTTTTTATTCAACCATCTGTAAAAAAAATTATTTCCAAAACTTACCAATGCACTGCCCGGAAAAGCATTGAAAGTGATTTGGTCCGCAAACCGGACATCCCAATTCGTCGGAACCGTCCGAGCAATCCGGCTGTCCGTCGCATCTCCACTCGAGTGGGATGCAATTGCCATTGTTCAATGATTTTTTACCCAGGCATGTAAAATGCTCTTGCCCACAAGCTGGTAAGTCAATACAAGTCCTGGAAAAGAGAAACAAAAAATTTACACATTATAATTATTAAAAACAAAATTTTTTTGCAGTTTTGAATGCAGTTCGAATGCAGATTCGAAAAAAAAACTGTATTTACTGTTTTTACCTTTTATCTTCCGAAAGAATCATATCTAAAGGACAAACACACTGAATTTGTGCAAGAGGCTGAGGAGTATCCATAACAAATCTCTCGGCGTGCCTACCATCATCGAAACTTTCTTCTGGTTCTTCCAAACCATTGTGTAAGTCAGTCTGAAGACAAAAAAAAGACATTATAAACCTTTCAAAAAAAAAAAAAAAAAAAAATCGAGCTTTTTTATCTGAAAAAGATTTCTCACCTCAAAATTATAAGGAGGATACTTAGTTCGGTTGCGATAGGTCATATCGCCACCATAAAGAGTATTATGAGGTTCGGGATCGACTGCCAAACAAATATGAGAACAGTTGGCCTTACTGCAGGAATTAGCTCTCAATTTCTGGAAAAAAAGGGGGAAAAAAAATTAATTTTTTTCAGGCATCATCTAGAGAGTTTCAGAAAACATTTTTTCAGAGGTTAAAAATAATCAGTCGAAACATATCCGCTGTAAGATACGGAAATTCCCACTTACGTCCGCATTCGGAAATTGCACGGCGACTATATCCGTAGGAGTCACTCGCGCTAAAACATTTTTCCTGTCATCCCCATTCAGTCTTATTCTTTCTATTACGTGCGCCTCCTTCGACACGAAATAAAGAAAATTTTTATGTACAGCTAAGCTTTCTACTTCCACGTGATCGATGAGCCTTCTCCTCATCCGCCCATTCAAATCCACGCTGTCGATTTGTCTAGCGTGAGCAAAAAATATACGATCCGAGTCTCTATCGACGGCGATAGAGGTCAGATCACGCAAATTGCTCAATACGATTTCTTTCTTGGATCCGTCCAATCGTGATTTCATTATTTTATGATTGACTTCCATGTCAACCCAAAACAACAAACTGAAAATATTAAAATTAATATAATTAACAAAGTGTTAAATGAATGGAGAAGAAAATTCATTTATTTTTTTTTTCCTTACCCCTTTTCCGGATGCAAAGCTAAATTCCTTGGTTTATGATAGGAAATGTTCCTCAAAATTGAATCAACCCTAACGGTATTTCCATCCATTTTCTTATCTATCCTTGTGACGTTTATCACATCGGTACTGGCACAACTCCAAAATAAAAGTCTAGAATATGGATCTAAAGCTAGGTCATATGGGTGAAAATTTTTATCAGTCAAACTAACGATGGCACTTGTTTTAGATTCTAAATCGCTTCTTTTTATAGACTGAGATTTGCCGTCAATCTAAAATAAAAATAAAAAATAAATATACATTAACAAAGGTATATATATACATTAACAAGCAAAAATATATTTTTCAAGACATTTAACCTACCCAATATATGTACTGAGAAATAGGATCGAACTCGATAGCTCGAACATTTTTTAGCCCCTGAATTGGTAAAATCATATCAGGGCAATCTAAAGTATCTGGCACTAATCGGTGAATTGAATTTTTTTGCGAGAACAGTAAAAATGTTCTGGGTTCTGAAAAAAAAAAAAAGAATAAAATATAAAAAAACATGAATTTTTTTTTAAAAGCATTTTTTTAATAATATGCTTTCCAAAACATACTAATGACGCCATAAAATCATATTTTTTGTGGCAAAAAAAAAAAAAAATTAGTTTGACTTAAAAACAAAATTATTAGTACTATCGACACTTACCCATACAAGTCTTATTTTCCTGAACCAAATTATAATGCAGCGGACAATGGCACGTATAACTGTCATTCGGAAGGGGTAGACAAAGATGAGAACAACCTCCGTTATTAACTGCGCATTTATTCCAACCGCTTTGTCGTCTATTGTGATAAACTAAAATATCGGAGATGTAATTGAGATTATTATGAATTTCAGTCCTGTTCCTTCCTGTCGTTTTATTCGCTGCTTCAATTCGTCCGGTTTCCCAATCCGTCCAATAAATATAATCCTAATAAAAAAAATAAAAAAAAAAAAAATGAATGGTTAGTCCAGTATCGAGACAAACGAGATCCCATAGGGTGGGTTCTAGGGATTAGGGTTCTAAGGATCAAAAGCATAGGCATTAGGAACACATCTTAAACGCCTGTAGGATTTTGTAACAGACAAAATGGGATTGCGAACTCCCAAGTGATATTCCTAAAAAAAAAAAAAAAAATAGTTACCTGATATTGAGAAAGGCCAGTGGGTTTAGATAACCGATCTGTAATTATCTCCGTACGATTGGATCCGTCTAAATTGCAACTTTCAATGGCTGGTTTGCTGGAGGTCCAGTATAATTTTTTGGAATGATCATCAATCGTTAAACCGTTAGCATGGCCGACGTTTGTTACCAAACTTATAACGTTCCTACCATCCATCGATGCCCTTTTAATTGTTCCTGATTTTCCCCAATCAGACCAATACATGTAGCTGCAAATGAAAAATATTTGTAAAAATTTGAATACAAATGTACATTAATTTCTTAACTGAAAAAAAAAAAAAAAGAAAAAAAAAACCGATCGGTTCAATTTTTGAATAAATGACTTCGATTTAAACCATCTTCAGGCTTCGTGCAGGTGCTTTTGACGAAAGTGCTCCAATCGCAGAAACTGGTAGCCCCGAAATAGTATTTATTATTTTTTTCTTTTCTGATTCATAACTGTAATCTGACTGCAAGTATTTTTCAAAACTAATAGAATTAAAAAAAAAAAAAAAAAAAAAAAAAAAAACAATAATAAATTTTCTTACAGAAACATTGACCACAATCAACCCGGATCATAATCAATTTTTTTTAAATTTAAATAGCGACGTATCAAATAAGCTTTATTCCTTGTTTCCCTCATCAAAAAGTAGCTCAAAATGAATTAAATTAAATTGTGTTTAAATTCTCAAAAATTGAATGATTCGTTAATTTAAGCAAATATGTACCCTTCGCCAGGATCCAACGCAATGCTGTTGGGTTCGTCAATGTCTCTCCAAATCAGGACTCTTCTTGAAGTCCCGTTCATCCTCGACACTTCAATTCTTTTGTTACCTCGATCAACCCAATAGATGTTACGTGAAACCCAATCGACTGCGATTCCCTGAGGTTCATCCAAACCCGATTCCACGACTTTTTCGATGTCGGAACCGTTAATGAACGCACGCGTAATCGTCTTCATTCTTGTGTCCGTCCAATAAATCCGCCCGTCGTTTTTATCAAAATCAAGCCCGCTGAAAAAAAAAAAAAAAGTAATTAAAATAAAAAATTAAAAAAGAATTTTTACAAAAACTAATCATTCTTTTTTTTCCTAACGTACCTTGCGTATTTAACTCCAGTGATTGGAAGCGTGATGTCATTATTGTAATTTTCAATACTGATTTTCCCTATGGTCTCCCTTCTGCTAAAGAGTAAAAACGCTTCCGGCAAAACGCAAGTTTTCAAATTCGAAGTCAATTCATAACCGATCTGACATTCACAAGTGTAATTATTCCCAGGTCGATTTAAGCAAAGATGACTGCAACCTCCGTTGTTATCGGAACATGAGTTTCGACCTCTGTAATCACCCAATTTAACGGCTTTCAATCCCATAATATTTGCAATTTGATCCGCTATCATTTGACGATCGTTCGACGTGAACCTATTAACTCTGTCTATGCTTCTTTGACTCCAATCCGTCCAATATAAATAATTTCCTAATAAACTTAACCCGAAAGTATGGGACAAGTTATCGCTTGTAATTTCCCTCCGATCGTTGCCGTCGAAATCAGACGACTAAAAAATATAAAAAAAATTAAAAAACGTGTGAAATGACGAATTATTTTAATTTTAAATATTAAAGGAGGTAGTGCTATTACTTCGATTTTATCAGTCTTTGCGTCGCACCAATACAATCGTTGTTTATGTAGGTCCAAAACTATGCCGTTGGGCCATCCTAAATTATCGCTAATTAAGAGAGTCCTGTCGGATCCATCCATGTTAGCTCTTTCCAATTTTGATTTTGGGTTTTCGCTCCAGTCAGACCAAAATATATACCCGTGTTCCGGAGCTACAGCAATTCCTCTTGGCTCGCTGAGATCTTTATTAATTAGGACCTAAAAATAAAAATTGATTGTTAAAATCGAAGCACACAATTTGGACGTCAAATTGCACCATCGGAAATAGGTGCGTTCTTATCTTTTCTCTTCGTTTCTACATTTACACCGGGCGTTCATTTTTAATTTTATGTCAAAAATATTTTTTGTAAAAAAACGATTTCGTGTCAAAAATATTTTTCGTAAAAAAACGATTTTGTGTCAAAAATATTTTTTGTGCCAAAAATATTTTTACAATTTTTTTACAAAAATGTAAGTCTCTCAAAGTATATTTTAAAATGGTTTTTAACAAAAAATTCTCTTAAAAAAATTAACGTTTCATCTAATAATACCTTTCTATAAAGTCCTCTTAAATTAGCGACCTCAATTCGATCGGTGCCGGTATCAGTCCAAAATAAATTTCTGGATATCCAATCGACTGCTATACCATCTGGATGTTGTACTTCAGTGATAATTATATCCTCTTGCTGAGCTCCGTTTAATTTGGCCCTTCGAATACCTTTATTCTGCAAAAAAAATCAAAGTTCAATTATTAGACCCCCAAAAAAAAAAAAAAAAAAAAAAAATTGTAAAAAAATTTTGTCATACCCCATCGTCAGTCCAGTAGATAAAATCCTCAACAGGATCATAATCAATAGCTATGGCATGCTTAACATTTTGTAACGGTAATTTAAAAATAGTGTAATCAGGTGAATCTAATGAAATTTTACTAATATCAGTCCGTTGAACTACAATAAGGAACTCTTGAGAACCTGAAACCAAAAAAATCAAAATAAATGTAAGTTCTAAAATTATTTTTTTTTTTTAAAAAAATTCAATAATTACCGTTAGCACATGTATACTGATCCAGCAGTTTAACGCCTGTCGGGCAAGCGCACACGTAGCCAGCGGGATTATTTGAAAGAAGGCACAAATGAGAGCATCCACCGTTATTAATGGAGCACTGAGTTTTTACGGGAGGTTGACGGGAGGGTTCGTAAGCTCGAACGTCCGTAGGCACCTGTTCGCTGTGAATAATATTTTTAGGCGAGCTATTCGGGTTTTTCCTATCTAATTCGAATATCGACCACGATCGCCAATCCGTCCAATATAATTTGTCGTCGAAGAACGTTAATCCGTAAGGATACTCGACTCCGTTGGAAAGGATTTTCCTTCTGTTTCTACCGTCGTAATCCACCATGGCTAAAAAACCTAGTTTTCCGTCAACCCAATAAATAACCTCGCGATCATAATCGATGCTTAGTCCGTTTGGCCAGAATATGTCTTCGTTGACGATAACTTTCCTCGACCCGTTCGACCCGTCCATGTCAGCTCGTTCTATTTTAGGAACTTCGCCCCAATCCGTCCAGAACATTATCCTAAAATTTGAGAAATTAAAATTAAAATTAAGAAAAAAAAAAAAAAAACTCAAAATATATTTATTGGAATGGACAGCAATCCGTCAAAGCTGGATAGAGTACTTACTCACTTCCGACAGGACAGGCATAAGATTTTGGCGAATACAATATGGCGGCAATGCAATACTTATAATGTGGCAATAAATTTCAAGATTAAGGATTCAATAAGGGGGAGATTATCCTAAATATCAAGAGCTGGTTAGAAAATTATGTCTGCAGCACATGGGGGTTTTGGGAGTCATCAATTTTGAATCTAATATGGACTGTTTAAAACTCAAGACGGAGGATACAACATGTAGATCACATTTTAACAGAATTAATGTTAAGAGCACCAATTTTGGTTTGGAGGAAAAAAAAAAAACTGAAAGCTGCAAGCTAGAAAAGCCAAGTTAAGGTCAAAGTCAAAGTCATGGCTAAATTTTTCCGAGTCTCAAAAAAGATTTTATTTTTTTGTTGGTAAGGGCAAGGGAGTGATTGAACTGAAAGTAGACTTAAAACGTAAATCAATCTCAGGTTTAGAGAAATAGTAATAAATAGTGTAATACAAATATTTGAAATCATAGAGAAGTGCTGGGATCTTTTATAATTGTCTCTTGGATCTTATCTTGGATAATTTTCTTTATCCAAATGAACTTACTTTTTCATAGGAACTAAAGCGATAGCTCTCGGTTGATCGAGATCATCCCAGAAAAGGACCTTCCTGTGTTTTCCGGTGAGGGAAACGACTTCGATCCGATTCGTGTCTCCATCTGTCCAATACAATTTATGTGTCACCCAATCGCAAGCTATACCTTCCGGGGAAATGACCATGGATTTTACTACAGAAACCTGAAATCAAGATCAAATCAAAATTTAGAAACACATCGTACGAATTTTTGATACAAAAATAAAAAATAGAAACCGATATCTAGCGGTTTTGGTCCAAAAATGAATTGTGGTAATGCATATAATTTTAGCAGGGGCTTTGTTATGGTTTCAGCCTTTAAACTCCGGAATTTTCCTCTAAAATGTCTTTTCCAATTATTTTGAGAGTAAAGGTAACGTAAAATCCACCATGGACTCGTGCTAGGCGTTTAAACCCATGAAAAGCGTCTATTGAATTCTGTTATAGGCAACATATCGCACACAAAAATTGTTTACTTTCGTGAAATAATCCGGAAAAAAGATTTAAAGGGTTTTTTTCTACTCCGTAGATCCCAAATTTGATGTCAGAATCATGACAAAATTTCAAGCAGGAAATCCAATATGGCGCCGAAAATCAAGCTATTCGCATTTAAAATGGCCCATCCACGTCGGATTTGATTTTAATCTAACCAAAAAATCAATCAGATCAAAATTCTAACTTCATAACTGAAATAAGCTTTTCATTTTACCCCCGTGTGCAAAATTTCAGACGATTTTGACGAAAAATAACCAAATTTTGATGTTTTCAGTACAATGCGAATTCTTGGAAATTGATAATCTGTTTCGAGTGTTTATGAAAATCACGTGATCATGCGATTGCAAGTTCACACTCTCATGGAGGTCACGTGACACTTCTACGAAACGTCGAAACAGACTAACTCCAATCATATTTACGATGGAGATAAATTTGTTCGCCTCCGTCGCGCGGATTTGTAAAAATTCAAGTTTTGTCTTGTTCTCAATAGTTTATCTGCTCAGGATAAGCGCTAAAGTAGTAAAAACTTCTGCTCCCACAGAATCTGCTGCAAAAATCAGTCTTCTTATAACTATTTCAGATTATTAACTTTTCTTCCTTTAAAAAAAAAGCAAAACTAAACGTCGGCCTGTTACAGCTTTCCTATTTACAAAAAAATTGTTTGAACAATTTATTTTGGCAGTATCTCTTTTTCCAAGCCGACAAAAGCTCGAATATTTTTTTAACGTCGTATTATATTTTATTTAAAGCGCAAAATCCATTGTCAAAAGGAAAAAAAAATAATAATAATAAAATCTCTTTTATCTTTTTTCCCAAAGACATCCCCCGATATTTACTTTTTTACACCATAAATCAGATTTACACATTAATCCTCTTTTTGTGACTTACTCTGTTGTACGCATGGGTGCCATTGTAATTTGCACATTGTATATGCTCCAACTGATGATCGGTCCAACAAATGAGGCCGATCTCGTAGCAAATATCCAAAGCCGCCCCTTCGACCAGATCCCGGATGATCACAGTATCCTTGGTGTTGCCTTTCGTCACGTTGGCAACTCTGATATTTTTAGAAGTGGCAAAAAGGAGAATCGGACTTCCTAAAAAAATAAAAGAAAAAAAAAAAAAAATGCTTTAAAAACTCATCGTACATTTAGGCATTCCATTCCTTAGCTCCTGGTTATCAAACCTTAATCGATATTATCATCATCATCATCATCATCATTACTATTAGAATCATTATTATTGGTATTACTATATCCTTTCTTATATACTTTTACGGCTCTTTTCTTTTTTAATTTAAAATTTTAAAAAATAAATGGGATTGCTTTTATGTTGTATAGCTCTCGCCTAAGGCACAAATTTCAATATTACAATAAATTTTTGCGAATCACCCTATATTCATAGGAATAAAAAAAAAAAACCAGAGATCCTTTTTGGGCCGTATTTCAAAGTTAAAAAAAAAAAAAAAAACAATACCACAAAGTCTTGACATAAGACGTCTCCTCATTATTTATAAAATTAATAGTGAAAACTCAACTTCTTAAAACGGCCCTTATATTTGTGTCGGTACCTTTGTGACGTCACCGTGCCTTGGCATCTCGAACCGAATGCAAACGAGATAACAAGTTTCATTAAAATCTCTTTTTTTTTTTTTTTTCATCTTGTCCGATTCATTTTCGAACTCTTTTTTCGACTCAACTTAACCGGAACTCTTCTAATCATCCATCTTTCTAACAGCCTGATAGTTCTCGTTTTTTTTTCCTTTTTTTTTTATTCCCCCTTTACTCCTTTATTCCATTCTTCGAACCTCCGGCCACGTTTAAATCGTTTGGGAAAATAGTCAATCAATATTTATAATTAGTTGATTTTATCTCCCTTCACTTTTTTTTCTTTTTTTTGATACTTCGTACCGACAAAATTGCAAATGAGGAGTTAAAATTTACGGACGCCCTACTGGGATGCAAAAGCCGGCTTTTTAATTAATTTACCAAGGCAAGATAAAGCTGCCGTTTTTTTAAAGCGTTTTTTAAATTTTTTTTCTCACCCAAATTATAATTTCGAGCGTCGGAGGTGAACTAACGTATCTCCATCGTAAATATGATTGGAGTTAGTCTGTTTTGACGTTTCGTGGAAGTGTCACGTGACCTCGATCACGTGATTTTCGTAAACACTAAAAACAGACTATTTCCAGTCATATATTTACGTTGGAGATACGTTGCTTCACCTCAAGGCACGGAATTACTCGTGAAATCCTGATTTTCTGACCGGGAACCAACCTTTTACGACGGGAAAAGGTCTAAATAATGGTTGACTTGCTCCTGTAGTTTTCCGCATAATTCAGGCCTCGAACCGGTTTCTGGTCTGAAATTTAGGGACTTTAGGGACCAAAAACATGAAAATTAAGGACCTTTTTAAAAACATAAAAGTAGCCTAAAACTAGAGTTTTTTTTTAAATTTTAGGCACCTTCCTCTATTTGATTAATTTTAAAGGTTTGTAACATGACTTAAATACTTTTAAAGTCTAGCAAAAAAAAAAAAAAAAAAAAAAAAAAAAAAAGCATTTTAATTGTTTTTTGCTCTTTTTCTATCAAATTTTTTTTGAAATCTTCTATAAAATTTTTGCTTCTTAATAATGTCATCTTCTTTATTATACACGTTAGGAAATTTTTCGTAAACGCGCTGCAGATTCAAAAATTATGGATCTTTAGGGACCATTTTTCGAATTTAAGGACTTTTAAGGACTTCTTTTAAAAATATGGACTTTAGGGACTTTCAGGGACCAAGTTCGAGGCCTGATAATTCCAAAAATTCCATTTAAAAAAAAAAAAAGAAATTGAAGTGTTCAGTGTTCTTTTTTTTCATGTCCATTATTGATCAGACATCGTTTCTTCTCGATTGTTCTCGTTTGTTCTCGTCAGAAAAACGTTTTAGTTCATTTGTGGCTGGAAGTTCTGATCGAACAAAGTCGTTTGTTCTTGATTTTTCTGGTATTTACAAGATAATTTAGAATACCTTGCATTATTATAGTGATGAAACATCGTTTGTTCGCGTTTGTTCTCGATTGTTCTCTTTTGTTCTCGTCAGGAAAACGTTTAAGTTCATTTGTGGCTGGAAGTTCTGATCAAAAGTTGTTTGTTCTTGATTGTTCTGGTATTAACAAGATAATTTGGAATACCTTGCATTATTGTATTGATCAGAAATCGTTTGTTCTCGATTGGTCTTCCCTGACAAACGACTGAACGAACGACTTTTGATAAGAACTTTCAGCCACAAATAAAGTTAAACGTTTTCCTGACGAGAACAAACGAGAACAATCGAGAACAAACGCTAACAATTGAGAACAATTGAGAACAAACGAGAACAAACGGGAACAATCGAGAACAAAAGGGAACAATCGAGAACAAACGAGAACAAACGAGAACAATCGAGAACAAACGAGAACAAACGATGTCTGATCAATAATGGACAAAAAAAAAGAACACTGAAAACCCGACGTGGCAGCAGATTGAATAACAAACCGGAAAGATGGCGCGCTCTATTGGAAGAAAAAATGGGTCCTGCTGCATGCAGACCTGAAAAGTCTGTATTTCCAGGATTTGAGAAGATGGGAGTACCGAAATATTTGTAGAACATTTCAGAACAATCAAAAAGACATTGATAGACAAGTCCTAAATATTACAAATAGGCCATGATTTTTTCATCACACGGTACTAAAAAGTGGACTTTTCAGTACTGGGCAGTTTATTTACAGACTATTTTACGCCGTACCTTGTGATAAAAAATATCTTTCAATGCAAGAAATGCAAACTACTTGCCGTCTTGACGTATTTAAGGCCCTCGCCTTCGGCTCGGGCTTAAAACTCGGTCTTGACGGGCAATTTTGTCGTTTGCAGTCCTTGTATTGAAAAATACTATTTCATACCCAGAATGTCTTTCCAAAAATGAAAAATTCAACCCGATAGTATTTTTCGTACAAGAACAAACCTTTTTCTCGGAAAACAAACAAAATGAAATGGATTCAAGCTATTTAAACGTCTGAATTTGACTTTATTTTATTTCCGTAAAGTTGGCAGTGCCCTTACTCCTCCTAATACTGTCATACCTGTTGCAGAACAAACGTTGAATTGGCCGGAACAATGAAGAACAAATCAAAAGCAACCGACAAAGGCAAAAATTTTTGATAAATTCAAATTGGGTCCTGTTCGCGTGAAGTTAGCAGGATCCACCTACTTTTGGCTCCAGTTTTTTTCAGGTTAGAGAACAAATTAAAACAATCACGGAACTATTAAAGAACAATGAAAAGCTACTATATAAGACTATTTTCGATCAAATCCGTTGATTGGGTCCTGCCAACTTCACGGACGTCGCGGTTTCACCGCTAGAGCGCTGTACTGCCGTGGTAAGCGAAATGGGCGTATGTCCATTCTTAAGTTGGCACTTGCCTTCTATTTTTAACTTATGTAAACAAAGATTTAATACCAGAATGGACGTACGCCCAAATCGCTTACCACGGCAGTGTACTAGTCTCTCGGAAATAAACATTTTTTTTTTTTTTTTTTTTTTTTGCGAAAACAATTAGATATTATCAAATATAAGAACTATTAACTGTTGTTCATGCATTTTATATCATGGAAATTTATCTCTGAACATAACAAAATGTTTTGGGTACACAGTAAAAAATATTATGTAAATATGTTAAAAACGGTATACATAAAGTCTATGTTAAGTTATTATGTTAAAAAATCAACATAACTTGTTTGTAAACAGCAAAAAAATGACAATCGTTAATGGACGCAGAACATTAAACAAAACAATTGTGTTATTTTTCTTAACAAAATATTTATGTAGACCGATTTGGACATACAATTTGTGTCAATTTTAACATAAAATTTTTTACTGTGTACGGTTTCGGTGCAGTTAGACCCCATTTTCATGTATAAAATTGGATTGAAAAAAATTTTTTTTAACATTTAATTTTTTAAAAATGTGTACACCGTCCGGCAAACCGGCCGGTTATGTAAACGAACTAGAACCTTTACATCACTCACAGTCAGAAAATAAAATTGGCCTCCCTAGGGACGAAAATCTTTATGCCTTTTTTAAAAAAAATTTAGAATTTTTCTTTTGCATTTGCGATGTAAAATACATCAGGTGCGTCGGGAGCTTGCACGTCTCACCGCCGAGATCAAAATTCCGACAAAAATTCCGACTCAGCAGTTCAAACAGGTCCAGTTGGCCTTTTGTAAAATTTTTAATAAACGACTCTCATTGGAGCCAACCGTAGGCTGGTGCTTTTTTCACCAATAGGCAAAGGGCTAACCTTAGCCCTTAGCAAAATCATGCAAATATTTAAATACATAGATATACATAATAGGCAACAAATTGAAATAAAATGTATAAATCTCCATGTGATTTTTTATTCTTAAGACAAAAAAACTGATCGAGTTTGTTAGCATTCACGGTCTCATGGGTCAGGATAACATTCCTCCGGTAATGATGGCTATGTTGTTTAAAATGTATTGTTGATGTACAATTATTCGATCTTTGCATTCCCCTGTCCGTACCTATTTACGAAAACAAACTGGGAATTCGAAACGAGAGCGTTGTCTCGTCTTCCTTTTTTTCCCATTTTTTTTTTTTTTTTTTTTCTCACATCATTCATTCCGCATAATCAATCTTCCTCTTACTACTGCCGTGCCGAGCGACTTCGTCCCATCTCCATTTTCAAAATCGAACAGGTTATTTTATGTTTACCTTATAAACGAATGCAGCCGATAAAAAAAAATGGGAATGGGACGAAATCTCTTGGAACGGCAGCTTATAGGCCTCAATTAAAACAATTCGCGTGGGAAGGGAAATACGCGGAGAAGGGAAAAAAAAAATTATTTTAAAAAGAAAAAATATGTGAATAGGAAGAAGGCATTAATAATAAATTAAAAATGAATTGGAGACTTGAAGACAGAAAAATTTGAAAGAAGATGCAGTAAATTGCAGTTGAATCAACGTAAAAATGTTGAAACATATAATTTGAGATAGTTATTGCTCGTTCAACCCGTTCCGTAAGCCCAACATGATCCAGACTCAAAATCTCTAATTATCATCCTGATTGTGCTATAGGGATTATTATTATTATCATCATTATTCACTTTTTAGATGCTCTTGTTTTCCTTTACAACTTTTGTCCTTTAGTTCATTTCTTTTTCTTTTTTTCGCTCCTTTTGAAAGAAGAAAAAAAAAAGTAAATAAAAGTGAATTTTTTTAAAATAAGGCCCTTCGGTAAGCCTTTGGAGTAGAGGGGGCCCTTATTTTAAGAATTTTTGAATTTCGGTCCAGGAGTCCGAAGCTTGAAAATTTTGGCCCATCGGCATCGGCACCGGCATCAGAATCGGACCCCTGATTTTAAAAATCGTCTAGAATGGCTCTATGATTTTTTCTTTTTTTCACTAAAATCGGAATCAGAGGCGGCATCGGCATCGGCATCGGCATCGGCATCGGCATCGGCATCGGGTGTCGGTGCCGGAATTGGAGTCGGAATCGGGAGTTTAATAAATGATATGGAATCGGCATCGGCATCGTCGTCGGCCCGAGAATCCCGCCGGCCGTGGCCGACATTAGCATCGGCATCGGCATCGGCACCGGCATCGGATTCGCACTCTTGCTAGAAGGTTCTATAATTTTTTTTTCCACTAAAATCGGAATCAGAGGCGGCATCGGATATAATCCATGCTTGGTGGCGTCGGCATCGGCATCAGCATCGGGTGTCGGTGCCGGAATTGGAATCGGGAGTAAAATAAATAATATGGAATCGGCATTGGCATCGGCATCGACCCGAAATTTCAGCCGGCCACGGCTGGCACCGGCACCGGATTCGGACCCCTGTTTCGGTCCTAATTATTTTATAGTAATCGAAAAAAGATTTTTTTGAAATTTTTCAATTTTTTTGGACGTAGTTTAGCCGACGCCCACGGCTAAAGTTTATGGGGACCTAAAAATTTCGAAATTCCCATAAAGACCGAAAAATCACAAATTTTATTTTTATGTAAAATATTTATTTTATTTTATTTTGTCGCTATTTTCATTTTTTTATTTTTTGTTATCGTATTAATTCCATTTTTTATTTTTTGTTACCGTATTTATTTTACTTTCGATTTTTTGTTATCGCATTTATGTTATTTTCAATTTTTTTTTTGTTTTGTTTTGTTGACAAAGATTGCTATTAATAGGCCTATTTTTTCGCTGCTAGCTTATTTTAAATATACGAGCCCCTCTTGCTTCGTCTCCCCTCTAGCTTCGTGCCTCTAGCTTCGTGCCCCCTTGAAAAAAATTAGCCAAAATTTTAATTAAAGTCTTCAAAGTTAATTTCAAATAGTCAAAATATTATTATTAAATTTTCGAAATTAAAATTTTAATATTAAAATGATCGATAAATATTATTTAAAAATCGATTTTCAGTAAAATTTGTGACTAAAGAAGTTTCACTTCAAAAATAGTCAACACGTCGACAGTTTTGTCTCGGTGTTATTTCGCCCATAACTTTTGATCTTTTTTTATCAAAATATATAACTTTTTAACTGGCCCTTTTTTCCTATAAAAATCTTTTTTTTTTTTTTTTTTTTCCTATACCTAGAAGGCGATTTTTTTGTCTTTTAAAAGCCAATTTTTTTTTGGCCAATTTTTTTTTCCTCGACATAACGATCTCACTGCCCTTTTATTTTTATTATTTTTTTTTTCCTTCAGATATTTTTTTTCTCCACAACTTGCAGACATACCTTTCCCCTTTTATATATACAGAGAAGATGAATAAATAAATAAATATCGAAATTTTCGAGTTTTGACATTTTTACTGCGAACTTGGCCTGTATCTCAAGAACAAAAAAAGCTACAACCAAACAGATTCCATTTTCGAAATCTACGTTGAAAATTCGATAAGAACCGATACTTTTTTTTTACAAAAATTCAAAAGTCTAGTTTTCACCCCTTATGGGATTTTCCAAAACTTTGGCCCTATTGCTTCCCACCAAGACGCCGATTCAAAAAAAATTCGAAAAGGAAAAAAAATTTACAAATAATAAGCCACATCGATTGCGCTATCAGGCATTTTGAAATTACAAAATTTTTGATTTTCGACCCACCTTAAAATTGTCCAGTTCCAGCATAATGCATAACAGTTTTTAACCCCTTAGGCAGTCGGTGGCAAAAATAACCCTTCGCAGTTTCGACAGTTACACACTCGTCCGTTTCTGTGTACAATATAGTACAATTGACAGCCTAGTTGAAAAAGTTGAGAATGGTTACAATACCCAAATCTCACATTTCAGTAAGCTAATCCGGTCGTTAACTTTGCACTAATTGCAAAATTGAAATTGTCCGATTAGGAACAAAAATGCACGATAAAAATAATTCTCTACTGTTTTTATTTCAATACGAGACTCGCGATAAAAATATCTTGAATCAGACAGGTTTACTGAACAGGAGACTCTAAAGAACTTAAAGATTAAAAATTACCTAATTTAAAGAGCTGCAAAGTAGAATGGCCCTTATTTTAGGAATTTTTGAATTTCGGAGAAAGCAAGCTGTTTTTTTTTTTTTTTTAAGCAACCAAAAGAAAAGTACATGAATTTTTTTAGATTTTTTGGAAATCGTTAGCCGTATCCACAAAGACCTAAAAATTTCGAAATCCCCGTAAAGGCGAAAAATCAGAATTTTTATTTCTATGTGAAAATGATCGTTTCCTATTATAATTTTTATGCAGGTTAGGAAAATGAAGTTAGAATTTATTACTGACAAACGATTACTGTGCTAGAGGACAAAAATATTAAGAAGGTCGTAAAAAATTGTGGCTTTAGAATATTTTGCCAATTTTTTTACTTATTTCTGCCTGTATCATCAAAACCATATGATTTATATAACTTTAAGCAATATTTTCATGATCTTCCTAAAAAATCTCAATAGGAAACAATTATTTTTTATCATATTTTTTACAATAACTCAGAAACAGAAATAGCTAAACGCAAATCGACTTAATTTTCGCAATCTACGTTAAAAATCCGATAGGAAGTGGTAGTTTTTTCACAAAAATCTAAAAGTCGAATTTTCATCCCTTATAAAGTTTTCCAAAACTTGGACCTTTTGGGCACCCTCAAGACTCCGTTTAAAAAAAATTTCGAAAAGGAAAAATTTTTTTGCAGTTGATAAACCACAGCCATTGCGCCATCAGCCCTTTTGAAAATCCAAAATTTTTGATTTTCGACCCACCAACTGCACATTGTCTTAACACTTGAGGATTTTTTCTCGTTTAAAAAATTTTAGGGGCTAAAAGAAAAAAAAAATCCGTATTTAAACTTTTATTGGTAACTTCAGCCCGGGACCAAAATTAAAACCTGGCATCCTCAAAGTACAGTAAAATTTTTTTATAAGGGACACAGAAAATTTGTCCATTTATTTATTTTTTTATTATTTTTTTTTTCTCGATTATTTTTCAGCTTGATCTTCCAAAAGGACATTTATGGACATCTTTTCCGCATTAATACCATTTTGCATGTAAATTCGTGGGAACCCTTTTTCATCTGCAAGAAAATATCTTAAGGCGCTTTAAGAAAACAAAGAATTTTTCATAAGCAAATCGTTCATAAAAAAACGGAACAAAGAAGTCTACACTGAAAATTAAAAAACAGCACCTTTTTATTATAAAGTAAAATATAAACATTAATAAAAAAAAAAAATGAAAAGATGGATGAACTAGCTCCCACTATTTGACGTGGAATATTTTAAACTTGCAATACTTAACTTACACTTGATTGTATTTCTCAGATTAAAACTTCGAAAAAAAAAAAAAAAAGGAAAAAAAAAAAAATTGTTGTCGTACATTTAATAAGGTGTTAATTTGTAACCGCATTGAAAAAATAATAACCTGTCTAATTAGGTTTTAATTTAATTTTCGAAAATTCCAAAAAATAAATTTTTGACTGGAAAAATGTTTAAAGAGAATTTTTTTTGAAAATCTTTTTTTATATTACGAAGGATCGGTTTCAATGTAAACTAAAATAGTTTAAACTTCAAAGGGGAAAGCTTCGCTTGCCTCATGAATAATAATTTATGATCTTGTTAAATTCAAGGCAACACTACCTGACCCCCAGTGCTTAGTACCAGTCGATATCTATTATGAAACATCTTTTGGTGTCTTTGGGTTCTTGTATATGGAGTTACACGGTTGGGGGTCAAGCTTGGGATCTTCCAGGCCTTTAAGAGATCATATGAAAAAATTAAACGAAAGAAGAAAAAAAAAAATATCAAATGCTTATGCTTCCGTTGGGACAAATAAAAGTTGAATCATAACAATTCAATAAAAATTCAGATGTTGGGAAGGAGCGTGTGTCAAAACATTATTTTTTTTTAGTGTTAAAATTTTTTTTAAGGGATATAGCTTCAGCCTATTTAAAAAAAAAAAGCACTGTCACCCAAGACAAAGAAGTCGAAAGAGAGTCAGAACACTTGAGTCCAATCAACCAAGTATTTTTATCAACGCGTTTCCATCACAACAATGATTTGGGAAAAAAAAAAAAATGATGAAAAGACTTTTAAGAACTTGGACGTACCTATTTCCAGACGGTCGAGGGAAATAATTCAACTTATGATTATGGTCTCGATAATAGTAAAATTACAGGTTCGCAGCCTAAGATAAATTCACCGTTTGTAAATTTGTCTTGTTTTGTTTGTCTTGTTAAGATGCTTCAGGTAGCTTTAGAGGAAAATGGGTCTATCGTAAAAGCGAATTCCAATACAGCGAAGACGAAAAAAAAAAAAGCGAGTTATCAAAGCAATAAGGGCGTATTCTATTTTTTTTTTTTAACAACAATTAAAAAACACGGCCTATTATTTCTTACAGCAAGTAGCCATTTAAAAATTATTTGAAAAAATTACATCCAGATATATTATACCTTTAAAAAAATAATAAAGATAAAAATAAATTGATTAAATTTTTTTGAGGGAAAAAAAAAACTGAATACTTGCACGTGTGATAATCATAAAGAATTGCGTACATAGGTCATCGTTGCACGTTTATTTTATGAATGATCGATTTTTTTTTTTCATTTTCTCATCCAGGTTAAGGAAAGAAGATGGTTAACAATCTTGTAAATGAAAAGTGAAATGGATTCTTTTAAAAATTTCAATCACAATATACCTGTGGCTGTACAGGTATCCTTTTTTCATGCATTATTTGATTCTTTTTTTTTTTTCCAAGCGCTGATTACATGCCTTGTTAAGATGTTAAATATTTTATAACTTGGAACTTTTTTTTTCCCTTCATTTCCTTCTTTTTTTTCTTTTTCTTTTTCTTTCTCTCTCTCTCTCTCTCTCTTTCTTTTCAGGAAATTTTTCCACCAAAATATTATATTTGCAGTACCTTCCTCGAGTGTTGCCTTATTTTAAACAACTTTTCTATACTTTCTTTCAATTTGGAAAATTTTTTTTAATTTTTCTTTTTTTGAAAATCAAAAATACACAAATATGAATTATTATTTTTAGGATAATTTCCTATAAATACATCTTATTTACATATCAATTTGTTGATAAACTTGTAAATTTATCTACTCGCATACAAACTAATTCATTGATTAATTCATTTACTTATTTAATTTTCCAGCTATGTCAACTTCTATACGATTTTACATACAGTTTTTCATATTCATAATTCTACTTTAAAATATTTATTTCTTTTAAACCATGTTAAAAGCAAATCGAATTGAAATGATACCACATTTCAATCAAATTTCAAAACTTCTCAAAAAAGAAATTTACAGAACTCAAAATTTCTCTCCAAAGAAACATTCAGAGCAAGAGCGAAACAGAAATTTCAATTAAAAACTTATTGTACATCCTGACCATAAAATACTACTATCAGCATGTTTCACATCAACATAAGCAACAATTTAACAGAAAACACGTTCAAATGAAATGTTTAAAAAACAAACAGCCTTCCTCTTCGATAATCTAAACAAAAGACAGCCATGTTGAAAAAATAATAAAAAAAAAAAAAACACAAAAACTTACCATCACAGATTAAGAAAAAATTGAATATTCCGGCCAAAAGGCACAAGAGTGTCATCCTACCGGGTAATTAATCCATTCAGCTACATTATCTCGATTTTAAAAAAGGAAGCCAAAAAATTATAAAACACACGCATCCCGCTTATAAAAACATTGACATGCACCATAATACCCAGACGCCGGAATGTAAACTGTGATCAGGGTGTTCCGGGTGTTCAGATTTCAAATGACAAAATACTTTATTGCCAACTTAAATGTACGCATTATCGTGGCAGCAGATAAGTAGTATTTTTCATTTTACGGAAAAACGAAGACAAAATCTTGAAAAAAGAAAAGTTAAGAAATTATCAGGAAAATATTGCGAAAACTTTTTAGCTTTTCTTTTTTCAAGATTTGTCTTCGTTTTTCTGCTAAATAAAAAATACGATTTATCTGCTGCCACGACTAATGCGTACTCAAAAAAATCTTTTTGAATTTTTTTGCCTTTTTTTTCTGTCGAAAAAACGTTTATTTACAAAAAGAAAACCTTATTTTTCGTCAAAAAAGCTTTGTCCCCTGAAAAACGTAAAGTTCTTAAATAGAGTAGTTTCTGTCAAAAAGACTTTCGGGTCTTTTTTTACCAAAAAAACTTTACCGCTTTTTCTTCTGTGGCGCTAGATTTTCATATGGTGTCGACATAGACTTATATACTAGACCGGGCATCCTAATGGGAGCAGTTTCCCTAGAATGTCTTTTGTTTTTTTTAAATCAAGAGGAAAACAGAAGGCTAAAATGGCGTACAGTAAACGGAAAAATGGTAAACAAAGAAAATAATTTTGCCTAACAAACGAGATTTCCGTTACATTGACTCCTTTAAGAGTAGTAAACCAATTTTGTTTAATTGATCCTTTTTTAGAATCGTAAAAAACGAGTATAAAATTAAGGAATAGCTTACAGTTTGCCCACGGGGAAAAAATAACTTAAAAATGAAATGAAATATCATGGTGTTTACCCTGATAGTCACCACAAATGCAGCAAGATTTCACCATTTATTTATGGATTATTGAAAAAATTAAGATTTACTATTTTAAAACCATTTTTAAAATCAAAATCATTCCATTGTTTGCATTTTAACTAATGACACTTTGCATTATTGTCGTTCTGTTTGCCTCTTGATTTAAAAAAAACAAAGGACATTCTAGGGACACTGTTTTGTACAGGATGCCCGGTCTATTATATAAGTCTATGGGTGTCGATCGGAATTTATTTACTCTAAATAAAAACCGGCATTTTCAATTTTTACAGCTCTCATCATTTTAACCTTCTCTTTTTTATCCCAGATGCTTGTGAAGTACAATTTTTTTGAATAACTTAATTAAAAAACGAAAAACTTCTCTGAAGCTTTAAAATTGTCAGTAATCTGAAGCAAAAAATACATTTTATTTCCAGAATCAAAAGCCTGTTTGAAAAGAATTTATTCCCACCTTGCTAAGAGGAATTATCTAATTATCATTTTAAGAATTAGGCTAGAAATCTCGAAATCCATAAAAATTATTGCTTTTTCCACTTCTGAAAATATAATTTACTTAAAGAGATTTACCTCAGAGCCAAACTTTTAGTCGACGTGTTTTGCAATTAATATTGCAATTTTAAACAGTATTTTCCGAGCACCTCAATTTTCAATTATTATTCAGAGGTAATGGTTTCAAGGAAATTAAAAAAAAAAAATAGACAATAACAAGGTCCTAATTTTTGTCAAGTATTTATTTAAAAAAAAACTAAAATAATATTTTAAACGCTTCAAAGTGCATTTTTTTTTAAAATAAATTAATGCATAAAAACTGAATTGTAACTTATTTTCAATAATTATTGGTATAGCTTATATTTGATTTTGTACAAAACATTTTTTTAAATTATTAACTTACGTTTACAAGTTCATTCATCCGGTCACCGCCATTTCGACGAAAAAAAAGTGAGCCGCCATTTTGTGATCTTTTTTTTTTTTTTTTTTTTTTTTATTTTTTTTATTTGTTAACTCGATTATTTTTCGACTTTTATACATAATTTTCTACAAATTGACCTTCCTAATATAATTTACAGTTCATTATTTTTTTTTCATTTTTTTTTCATTTAATTTTTATTTTCGTTCGTTTTTTTTCCATTTTTTTGTAAATTTTTTAAAAAATTTATTTTAAAAAAAATTAAATAAATGGCGTTTTTTTTCCTTTCCATTATTACTGTAGGTACTATTTAATATATATTACACTTCAGGAAAAAAAATTAAGTCCTTAATTTAAAAATGATTATAAAGAAAAACACTGAAAATTTACATAGAACTTTCACTTAAGATGCAATTTCTTTTTTTTAAAAAAAAAAATTAAAAAAAAAAGAAATAATAAAAATAAAATAAAAAAATTCAAAAGTTTCTTAATTTATATGTATATCTTCACAACTTCGGAATCGAAATTTTTTAAATCACTATTAAGTGAACGACGACGCCATGATACTTTTTTTTTTTTTTTTTTTTCTTCTTTTTTTAAACAATAATTGTATATATACAACAGTATCTATATACAAATACAAATCAGTTGTCTTAAGTAAAGAGAAGACATTCAAGATTGTTTCAATTTAAAAAAAATTATATTAATTTTTTTTTGGCCATTAAAAAACGGGTTAATTTTTTCGATTTTTTCAAGTCACGATTTTTTTTATTTTTAATAACAAAAACTTGAGTAACTTACACCGGAGCGATAGTTCTTCATTATTTCATACGATAGGTACTTTATTTGATTAATTAACAATCCTAATTCGTCAATGAGTATAAAAAAATTCTTTACGAACACTGTTATTTTATATCCGTTTTTTTTAAAAAAGTACACTAACTTTTTTTTCGTTTTTTTTTTTTTTGTTTTTTCACGATTTTAAATTAATATTTAAAAAAAAAAAAATAAAATAAATTAGCTAACGATCAATAAAATCGTCTTTTCGCGTTAACAACGTTTAAATGGATTCCGGTATCCACTACTATAATTGCTCTACGAATTTCGAAAGTTGGTCCTGAGGAGTCATGGGAGTAACGTCCGCGTTTTCCTGCGAGGGGGGGTTAGACGGGGGTCCGCCCGTGTTGTGATGAGGGGTTTGACCTCCCGTTAATTGAGATAGTCCGAGCATTTCGCCGCCGAGCTCGTGATGCGGGGAGGACATCGGTGCGTGATGAGGTGATGGAACGGGTTGATTCCTCGGCGACGGAACCGGCCTCGGACTCGGATTAGGCTGCGGGGATCGAATCGGGGGCGGGGACCGAACCGTCATTAACTGCTGCTGAACAAGGCTGCTACCTGGAGGGCCCATGACCCCCTGCGGGGACGGAACTGGAGGCGGAGTCGGTTTGTAACTGGCACCCCCGTAACTAAGCGGCTGCCTCATTCCGGGAAGCCTATTTGTTGGATAATTCGGCGGCTGTTGAAACTGCTGCTGCTGCTGCTGTTGTTGTTGTTGCTGTTGCTGCTGCTGCTGCCGCGCCAAATTCAACAGAGTTTGTTGCTTGTACCTGAAAATTTAAACGCAAAATTATTTTAAAAATAAGTTTGGCATCGATTAAAAAAAAAAAAGGATTTTACTAACCATTGGGCTTGCTGGGGATTTTGTGGCTGCTGCTGCTGCTGGTGTTGTTGTTGAGCTGGGTGAGCCATCTGTTGGCTTTGCATCTGCTGCATTTGCAGCAACCTGTTCTGCTGCTGCTGCTGGTGCTGCTGCTGGTTCAGCATTTGCTGCAATTGAGTATTGTTCATAGCAGGATTTCCTTGTTGAGATCCAGCTGGCCCCTGTTGGAAAATTTTAAAATAATGTTGACGTTTTTAAAGTAACGGAAGGAGTTTTTTTTTTTTTTTTATAACAGCACAGAGACAAGAATTTTAAGAAACAAAAACTAAGGAGAGGAAGTGACACACAAGAGCTGAGATACTTACATGCATTCGTTTTACGGGAGAGTGTTAACAGTAAAAAAAGTGCAAGGAATATCAGGATAAACTGTTTGTTACGTTCTGGAAGAATAAAAAGGGACCTTTATTCATGTGAGGCATGCGTCGTAAGTTAAAAATATGAACCTAATAAACGAAAGGATTCGATTAGTAAAAATTAAGTGAAAGACTTAAATTTGTCCGTTCCCGACCATTTTTCCTAAAAAAAATTAATTCCCAATCTATTTTTCCTACAAATTTTGGTTTCTAAATTTTTTTTCCTAACCCTTATTTTTCCTAATTTTTAATTTTCCTAAAACTTTTTGATTCCAAAAATAAAATTTCCTAAAATTTTTTGACTCCAAAAATAAAATTTCCTAAAATTTTTTGATTCCAAAAATAAAATTTCCTACAATAATATTTTTCCTAATTTTTAAAATCCTTAAAATTTTACATCAAAAAATTAGAAAAAATATTAATTTAGGAAATTTTATTTTTGAAATCAAAAAATTTTAGGAAAATTAAAAATTAGGAAAAAAAAGGTTTAGGAACCAAAATTTTTAAAAAAAATGGATGAGCAATTTTTTTTTATTTAGGAAAAGTGGATTAGGAAAAATGGTAAGGAATCAAATTCGTCATGTGTTTGCTTTTCTGTTACAGGAAGAAAGACTCTTCACGTGACATCCGAAAATAAGTTCATTATACAAACAGATCGTTACTAAATAAAATTTTTAAATGAAATTGGAGGTTGTTACAAGTAAACCCAAAGCAAGTGTAAAAGAGATTCCCCATTCCTAAAATCCTCTCATAGAGACAATGGAGGAAAGCAGCACACATAAAAAAAATCCCACATTTAATATTTTTTTAGAAAAAAATATACCTGTGCATTAGCCATTGGTCCTTGAGGATTCTGGCCTTGTTGCAACTGATACGTTTGCCTTTGTTTGATAAAAGCTGCCATCAACTGCGGATTACTTTTCAGTATCTTAAAAAAAAAAAAGTACAAAAAAATTAGTAAAATGAAAAAAAATGGCAAAAAAAAAAATTTTTTCAAGCAGTCATTACCTGCAATATCTGTTGCTGTTGTTCAGGAGTATTTGGCGACTTTAAAGTCTGCAACAATTGTTGCAAAGCTGCCTTGTGCATGCTTCCAGTAGCCGCAGGAGAAGCCCCACCAGCCGCAACCGCTACTTGAGCTCCAGGTTGCATTCCAGGTGCTCCCGGTCGCAATTGCCCCATGAGTTGCTGTTGTTGTTGTTGTTGCTGCTGCTGCTGTTGTTGTTGTTGTTGCTGTTGCTGCTGCTGCTGCCGCGCCAAATTCAACAGAGTTTGTTGCTTGTACCTGAAAATTAAACGCAAAATTATTTTAAAAATAAGTTTGGCATCGATTAAAAAAAAAAAAAGGATTTTACTAACCATTGGGCTTGCTGGGGATTTTGTGGCTGCTGCTGCTGTTGGTGTTGTTGTTGAGCTGGGTGAGCCATCTGCTGACTTTGCATCTGCTGCATTTGCAGCAACCTGTTCTGCTGCTGCTGCTGATGCTGCTGCTGGTTCAGCATTTGCTGCAATTGAGTATTGTTCATAGCAGGATTTCCTTGTTGAGATCCAGCTGGCCCCTGTTGGAAAATTTTAAAATAATGTTGACGTTTTTAAAGTAACGGAAGGAGTTTTTTTTTTTTTTTTATAACAGCACAGAGACAAGAATTTTAAGAAACAAAAACTAAGGAGAGGAAGTGACACACAAGAGCTGAGATACTTACATGCATTCGTTTTACGGGAGAGTGTTAACAGTAAAAAAAGTGCAAGGAATATCAGGATAAACTGTTTGTTACGTTCTGGAAGAATAAAAAGGGACCTTATTCATGTGAGGCATGCGTCGTAAGTTAAAAATATGAACCTAATAAACGAAAGGATTCGATTAGTAAAAATTAAGTGAAAGACTTAAATTTGTCCGTTCCCGACCATTTTTCCTAAAAAAAATTAATTCCCAATCTATTTTTCCTACAATTTTGGTTTCTAAATTTTTTTTCCTAACCCTTATTTTTCCTAATTTTTAATTTTCCTAAAACTTTTTGATTCCAAAAATAAAATTTCCTAAAATTTTTTGACTCCAAAAATAAAATTTCCTAAAATTTTTTGATTCCAAAAATAAAATTTCCTACAATAATATTTTTCCTAATTTTTAAAATCCTTAAAATTTTACATCAAAAAATTAGAAAAAATATTAATTTAGGAAATTTTATTTTTGAAATCAAAAAATTTTAGGAAAATTAAAAATTAGGAAAAAAAAGGTTTAGGAACCAAAATTTTTAAAAAAAATGGATGAGCAATTTTTTTTTATTTAGGAAAAGTGGATTAGGAAAAATGGTAAGGAATCAAATTCGTCATGTGTTTGCTTTTCTGTTACAGGAAGAAAGACTCTTCACGTGACATCCGAAAATAAGTTCATTATACAAACAGATCGTTACTAAATAAAATTTTTAAATGAAATTTGGAGGTTGTTACAAGTAAACCCAAAGCAAGTGTAAAAGAGATTCCCCATTCCTAAAATCCTCTCATAGAGACAATGGAGGAAAGCAGCACACATAAAAAAAATCCCACATTTAATATTTTTTTAGAAAAAAATATACCTGTGCATTAGCCATTGGTCCTTGAGGATTCTGGCCTTGTTGCAACTGATACGTTTGCCTTTGTTTGATAAAAGCTGCCATCAACTGCGGATTACTTTTCAGTATCTTAAAAAAAAAAAAGTACAAAAAAATTAGTAAAATGAAAAAAAATGGCAAAAAAAAAAATTTTTTCAAGCAGTCATTACCTGCAATATCTGTTGCTGTTGTTCAGGAGTATTTGGCGACTTTAAAGTCTGCAACAATTGTTGCAAAGCTGCCTTGTGCATGCTTCCAGTAGCCGCAGGAGAAGCCCCACCAGCCGCAACCGCTACTTGAGCTCCAGGTTGCATTCCAGGTGCTCCCGGTCGCAATTGCCCCATGAGTTGCTGTGTTGTTGTTGTTGCTGCTGCTGCTGCTGTTGTTGTTGTTGTTGCTGCTGAGGGGGGACTTGTTGCTGTGGCTGCTGTTGTTGCGGTGGAATATGTTGCTGCTATTAACAAAAAAAAAAGGTTAAATATTTAACCGAAATTTTATTTTCAAAATCCTGAGAAAAAAAAAAAAAAAACTGACACCTACTTGTACTATTTGTTGCTGCATCATTTGCTGACCCGGTTGCCTAATACCGGGTACGATGCTATTCTGCTGCTGTTGATTGTTTCCTGCGTATCTCTGCGTATTCCACTGATCCATCGGAAGCAAATGTTGACCCATGTTCATTCGCTGTTGCATCGGCGGGGCCATGACGCTTTGGGGAGGATTCACTTTACCGTAGTTGGCGTGAGGTGCTTGTTGCCTTGCTGCCTCAGCCTGGACTTGTTTGACTACTTGGAGAACGGCAGGCGGTGGAGTTTGCGTGCCTGGTTTTAAGCCTATTCCTTGATGCGGTGATTGCATAGGCATCATTACGTTTTGTCCGCTGCTAACCGGACTCACCTATTAAAAAAGAAAAAAAAAAAATTCTCGATTTGTAACGGATCGAATTTTTTTAAATGCAAATTATTTTTAAGATTCTTACAGCCTGAGACGAGGGGGTAGACGTTGGTTTTGTTCTAGTGTTCATCACAGCCATCCTCCTTCTTAACAACTGAGCTTGCTGCAGCCTATGCTGCAACTGTTGTTGCTTCAGTTTGTGTTTGATGTTCAAACAGAACGGTACCGGACATTTTTGTTCCTTAAAAAAAAAAGAAAAAAGAATAAGTTGAAGCAAAGACTTTTAGTCAAATCAAAGAAAAGTGGTAACGGTAAAAATAACTTACGGAGCAATGTTTCGCATGATAACAACAAAGTGCAATAAGTTGTTTGCAAATGGGACAACCTCCGTTCGTTTTCCTTTTGCAAATTTTCGTGTGCTGCGTAACTCTTTTCATCTTCTGACAGCTTGGCAGTCGGCAATTGGCATCGCGACACTGACAAGCGTGCACCAGGGAATGAATGCATCTTTGTATGGAGAGCTTCCGAGCTTCTTGAGGATTCGTTTTCTGACCTTCGACGGGGGAACCGTCGTCCAAGTCGAAACCTAATTTTTCCATCTTATGCGGATGACCGTCCTTATCGTAGCACTGGACGCACAGATCGAAATCTTCACACTGCGTACAATGATACCTCGTTTCCACGTGACTCTTGCAATTGTTACAAGTATAAACGAACCTAAAAAAAAAAAAAAAGGAAATTTATTAATCAGTCCATATTTCTTTTAATTTTACTTATTTCAAAAAATATTAATAATACGTACTTGTCTTGGCCTTGATTGTGCAATTCGTATAACATTGCCATACTAGAATATTTGGCTCTTCGAAGCGAGGAAAATTCGTAGTGCCTTTCACGTGCCATTGTTAGGAAAGCATCTCTGCCGTCCATTAAATCACAGTTAATAAAAGGGTCGGGGTCTTGAATAGGCTATAAAAATTAAAAACAAACAAATAAAATATTAATTAAGGAACAAAAAATCAATAAATTTAGACATTTAAAAAACAAAAGAGGCTCCAATGGGCTCTTATATGGAGAGCCAAAATTATCCGATAAAATTTACTGTTGGCGAAATGGATGAACTAATTCTTCAGAATTTAAAAAATTCTTCTAGTTAATAATAACTTACAGCTAAACTAGCGGCACTCTGCGCGGAGTGAAGTCTAATAACAAAAAACACTTCCTTGTGCTTTTCCATGGTCGCGAATATCTTCGCTGACAAATCATTTCCCGTCTGCGGAGTGTTTGATTTCTTACTATTCTTCCTCTGATTTGCTTTCGATTTGTTTGACTTCTTAGCCTTCTTCTGTCCCTTCTTTTTCCCATCTGAGCTGCCTTCTCCTGCATCATCCGACAAAGAATACACCTAAAAAATAATAAAAAAAAAATTTATATTAACAATTTTTAATAAAAAAATCAATTTAAAATTATCATCTTTGCCAAGAAGGTAACTTACGTTAGCAGCAGCTTCGGCCGCTTCCGCCTGTTTTCTTTTCTCTTCTTCTTCTTGGTCCAATTCTTTAATACTTTCTTCTAAGACATTTGGCCAGAAATCTCCTTCGAAGTATGGAAGCTCAGCAGCGGAACTTAGCTTATCTTCCATCGCTTGCTTAAGGATATCCTATTAACGAATTATAAAAAAAAAAAATTATTAAATTTTTAAATTAAAAGAGTTTAGAATGAAAAACTTGGCAATTTTCCCTGCCAAAAAAAAAAAAAAAAACTTGACCGAATAGTAGCGAAAATGCCGTTCCCGCTCTTACCTCCATTTTCTTATTTCTTTTCCGTTATAAAAAGCAAGGGGAATACTTTAAAAGCTTGGGAAAAAAAACTGCGTCAGAAAAAAGTTTCATGCGAATTTTTTTTTCTTCGTTAAATCCTGTCATTCAAATTTCGAGGGCTTTTACTTTGGGGAAAAAATTGATGTAAAAAATTGTGCAGGTCGTAACTTTTAAATCTTACCTTATAATCTAAAACTATCCTTTCTATAATTCCTTTATCTAGCATTTTCTTGTACCAATCCTGAAGTCTTTTTGGCTTTGGTATCTTTTGTTCCGCTGGATGGCAATGGAAGATGTAATCATCGCCTTCGGACGGAGGGCAAGCCCAAATGTGTGCCATTGTATAACTAAAAAAAAAAATGGAAATTAATAAATAAAAAAAAAAAAAAGGAACAGATTTGAGATTTCAAATCCAAAAATTTCTTACCCTAATTGTTTTACGTAATCGAGATAACCTAATAATATCTCATGATAAACGGCGGTACGGTACTGTCTAGGTCTAAAAAAATGCACGGAATCCAAATACGCGATGTACACGCGCCTTGTGTTCGGCGTTGGACAATCGGACCCGTATTCCTGCACGTGCATGCCAAAAAAGCAAACATCCGTACCGTCGACTTCTTCGAAAGCAAATAACGCTTTCGCTCTATAAGGGAACTGTTCCGGAAGATCTCCATTATCCACGAATCTGTAACGAAAAAATTAGACAATAAATTTTGTGTCATTCTATTTTTTTGAAAATTAAAAAATTTTTTTTTCTTTTTCACTATTTAACTTACCGATTTTTCATTCCGGGTTTAACTTCAACTATTTTATCTGAGCTAGAAACTACCCTAATGGCCACCTCTCCCGCTCCGGCTTCTTTCTTCTTTAAATAATTATTAACTCTTGTTTCAATGTAAGTCCCTAATTTAGTTGTGGGAAGTCGTTTCGCGTTGAATTTATTTTCCTTCCGCTTAGAGCCTTTCTTTTTGAGACAATTATCACAAGTAAACCTGAAAATGAAAATTAAAAAAAAAAAAAAAATATTAAAAAACAGTTATTTCCAATTTTTGACGTAGGACTACGTCTTGGGGCTCGGTCCTGGGGAAATCTGTCTGTTTAGGTGTCCGGTGTCGCACAGTTCGCACCAAAAATTTAATTAAAATTTTAACTAATTTTTTTTTTACTTTTGTAAATTTTTAAGAAACTTAAAGTTGCAAAAGAAATTTTTTTTCAACTTTTAACTTTTTTATCAAAAATTTTAAGTTTTATCCGTCAAAAAATTCAATTTTTTTTTCAGGAAAAACGAGCAAAAAATTCCTTGAAATTTTTAAAGTAAAATTTACAAGAAATTTAAAATTAACATTTTATTTTAAAATTAGACGACATGAACGAAAGCAAGGACTTAAAAAATTTCTTGTAAATTTTCAAGCAACTTAACTTTTAAAAGAAACTTAAAGTTGCTAAATGAAGGACTTTAAAATTTCTTGAAATTTTATTCAACTTTTGTTTTTAATTTTCGCCGTTATTTTTAATACCTAGTTTGTAAATTTCGACTAATTTTTTTCAACTTTTGACCATTTTTATCAAAAAATTCGAATTTTTTGACCAAAAATGCCATAAAATTTTTTGACCAAAAATGCCATAAAAATTTTTTGACCAAAAATGCCATGAAAATTTTTTGACCAAAAATGTGGGAAAAAATGCCATAAAATTTTTGAATCGTTTCAATCTTTAAATTTAGCAATACTAGGACAGTACCCCAAAGACTTCAGATTTTTCTTTCATTTATTAATTTTAAGTCTTTCACAACTCACCCGTGCGGCCAAATGGCTTCCATATATAACACGCAAATCTGATGGAGTTTTCTGCCGCAATCCGAACACGTAACGAACGGCTCAAGCTCCAAATGATCATTCTTCAGTTCTTTAAATTGGTCCTTTTTAATAACGCTAAATATATAAAAAAAATACGATTAATTCTCAAATTTTTCTCGCCCGATTAATTTTCAATACTTACGATTGGGGTTGAGTGGGGTCATCCCCTAGCGTGACCGAATCACCAGGAATGTCGTTGAAACACTTTTGGCAGAAGGTGTACCTGTCGGAGAGAACGTTAAGCGATTGTACCCTTGTTTTCGAAAAATTAAGGCAAAAAAAAAAATAAAATAAAATGAAAAATAAAAAAAATGAAAAAGCAAACCCAAGGTGTTTTTTTTAAATTTTAGAATTAGTTTTAGTGATTAAAGTAGGTTGTGCGTGAATGTGCGGCGATTTATCCATTTTTTTTATATTGTGAAGCGCAAGCGGTTTAGTAACATCGGCGAACAACAGCAAGCAACAGCGGACAGGAACATGAAAGAGGAAAAATTTTTCTGAGTTAATGCCAGCTTTTTGAAAACGGTTTTAAAAAAAATGATTAAAATTAAATAAAAACGAATTATGCAATGAATAAATAAATAAAATAAAATTAAATTAAAATAAAGCTTTAAAAAAAAGTTTAAAAAAGCTGATGAGATCGACATTGTGCCCAAAATTTAAAAAAAAAAAAAATATACATGATTTTTGATGAGAATATTGAACACCCTTTTAATGGATGAACTTACTTGGAAATTCAACTGGTAAACAAAAAATTATGTCTGAATTGTATTTGAAATTCGGCCCAATTAAGAAAGTCTTATTTCTGAATATCACTGTCAGTTATGTCTATTTTTTCCGTTACAGACAAATTCCCGATCTTGACTGAACGATTTTTTAGCGTTAGCCAGGATTCCGCTATATGGGGGAAATGACATGAATTTCCCTTTTCGACGGGACCAAAAAATTCTTTATAAGGTAGTTTTCGGGGTCCATTATAGGCAGATAATACTTTGAAATATTCGATATGTTTGAAATACATCAAGTGCATTGTGTTGTTGGGATATAGGGAAGCTAAGAAAGTGAATGGGAAAAATATAAAAGGATTCGAAAAATAAAGGCTATGAAATCCCATAACAAAATCTTAGATCTCTAATTAAATTTTTCACCTCCCAGGTGCAGCAAAGTTTATCATAATCATAAGTTCGATTGATAGAACTGCACAAAGTTGCGTAAATTTGCGCAATTCTACCATCAAATTTAAAATTATAGCACATTTGCTGCTTCTAAGGGATACATATTACCTGATCGAAATTTCAATTATGGGAATTTTTATCGCTCTCGGGGTACCACACGATACTCCAAAATTTTATTTCGGGGCCATTACTCAAATTTAAACGAGAAAAAAAAAAAAAAAAAGTTATATAAATTTTATTTTCTTATGCAACAAAACCTCATAAATTAATAATTTAAGTGCACTCTTTTTTCTGTTTTACTATTGGACCAGAGAAAAAAAAATTTTAAAATCAGGAGCCAGTACTTCTGCTAAAGCATGGCTTCCATACTTCAATAATTTTTAAAGCCAGCGAAATAAAACCTTGCTATTATAGCATAAGGGCCTCCTAATTTGCCTGCATCAAGTCTTCTTAAATCCTTTCACATTTTTCTTCCAGAAATTTCCAAATAAGTTATATTCCATTATTTATTTTTTTACATGACAAAGGTGGTACAGCAAACATTGCAAGCATATGAATGGACAGTTTCAAGCTTCTTTTAACCGTTATGTGCAAAAATTGATTAGAAAAAGAAACACAAAAATTAAATTAAAATGATTTAATCTTACCTATTCTGAAAGCTAAAGTACTTTGCGTCCCTTGGAATGGTGCATAATTGTTTACCGTAGCAACACAATACTTGCGGATTGAACGTATACTTTCTGCCGCAGCAGTATCCCAAAGCTTGCATAACAGGATCTATTTCTTGTTCGAATACTTCTGACAACTGTTGGAAAAAAAAAAAAAAATTGAATTGGATTAAAAATCCGGAAAAATAATTATAAGTTTTACCGGGTGGAATTTTTCCCCTCACCTTTGTACAATATCGGTAGACTCTCGATGTCTTCCTGTTGTAAAGCCATGCATTATCGAACATGAGCCATACATCGTCGACATATTCCCACGGATCCGAATATTCCCCTCGATCTAATTTCCCTTTTATTTTAGACAAATCCATCGGATTTTTAATAATGTCGAAATAATCCGGGATCCCTAACAATTCCGGGTCTACTTTAGTACGGAATGGTCCTGATTCTGGATCTTGCTTATATAATTTTTCTAAAGTCGGCATGAGAGCCCTCCTCAACTCTTCGGGTTTAAAAGTGCACCGAGGCAAGGTTTTCATTTTCTTGTCCGCGCTATTCTGAGCGATTGGTTCAATTTTAAAACTAGGTCTCCCATCCTCTCCCGTTGTTTGATTGCTAGGTGACGACGGTTCGTCTTTAATCGCGTTCGATTCATCATTCCCCATTTCCATGGGTTCCGATTTGATTTCGGATTTAACGTCGGACAATCCCATCCCTTTCCCGCCGGATCCTTCCCTGTTCGGAGTCGTTGCATCATTTGATGCTTGGTCATCCGGTTCGCGTTTGATCTCTCGTTCTTTGAGCGAGTCGAGTTTATCTTTGGTTTCGCTTGGCGGAGATGCTTCCTCGTCTTGCTGAAGAGCAGCTGTTATGGCAGTCATTTGTGAAGACAAATTATTAGAATTCACGGCGAGCCGTGCGGCTTTTTCGCGATCGCTCTGGCCACCGCCTTTACCCAAACTTGCCAGCATCGCGCTAGAAAAATAAAAAGCACAAAAAAAAATTTTAGTAAATTTGCAAGCAAATAAATAACGTATTTAAATTACAACAAACAAAATTACCTATTGGAAGATGTTGTGTTCCCGGGTGACGGCGCAGGCTGAACGCTAGACGGTGGCGTCGACGTTGGAACGCTACCCGGTTGTATTAGGTTCGAAGGAACTTGACTTGATACGGGACCATTGGAAACGGCCGTCGAAGGGACTCCTGGGACGCCGCCCACACCGATCTGATTCCCGTTTCCTCCTGAAAACATGTCCGGCATAATGGCGCCGGGGCTTTCGCTGGGCACGGGGGGAACTCTCGGAGGATTGTTAATAGATGTAGGTACAAACTGAGACCCTTGTGGATTGAAAGGAGAAGAGGCGGGGGGATTATTTTGAGATTGAGATGCCGCCGGGTTTTGTAGCCTGGCGTTCATATCGAATTGGCTATGCGGTTGTCCATTAAAATGACTAGAAGGTGAATTAAATGTTCCCGCATTTACTAAACGTTGTGGAGGGAATCTTTGATTTCCCATACTGAAAAAAAAAAGAGATTTAACATTAATAATCGTGTACATTTTAGCTTTCAAAATAAAAATTTAAAGCTGAAATCACTTACGTGACACTTTGTACGTTCATTCCAGGACTTTGAGATCGGATGCCTTGATTGACGACGCCTTGCAAAGTCGGCACCTTCTGACCCGAAATGCCCATTCCCGGCCTCAGAGGGCTCGGTTGACCAGGAACAACCCCACCCGGAGGTGTGTTTTGCGCTTGCATTTGTTGCTGTTCCTTTCGCTTCTGCCTCTTCTCTTCCAATTCTTTTTGAATTTTGTAAATTTTTTCGGCTAATAAGTGATAGTACTCAGACCTCGAATTGGCCATTTCGTACATGTCACCCTCGACTTTCCTTGCATATGCAACGAGATTATGCATCCTTTTATCGAGCATTGCACTAGGGTCGGGGGTGGGGAAAATTGCTTGAACTAATTTGTGAACTAAATGATTCCGAAGATCAGGTGTAACGGACTGATGCCATTCCTTCGTTCCTTGCACTGGATTAGCTTGAACCTGACTCGGGGTTAAACCTGCAGGAAGCTGAACATTCCCTAGCCTCTCACATCCAATCTGAAGCAAAGAACAAAATAAAAATTATCTCTGGTTTAACTTATGTGAATATTCTTTTCTTTCTTTGAAAAAATACGTACCACTGCTGAAGAATCGTTTAACGCAAAAATATTTTGCACGGTTTGTTGAATGGCTTGCGATTGTTGTTGAGCTGCGCTAATTGTATTACTTGTTGTTGTTACAGGTAGCGCTGTGGTAGTGGGATCACTGCTTAGCGGCAGGCTAACATTTGGTACCATTTGACTACCGGCTACTGTACCGGCGGCGGCATTAGTGACGGCGACACCTTGTTGCCCTAAAACCCAAATTTTATTATTTTTAAATTGAACAAAAAGTTGGGAAATAAATGATACAAATTTAAACGATTGCTTACCCTGAGGACCCATTATTCGAACATTGGGAGCCATAGGAGCTTGATTAAGTTCCGGAGTTACCATTCTAGTGGTAGGCCTAGTTAGAAGATTTCCAGGTTGTCCAACTTGATTATTATTAGTGATTGGGCACTGAATGCCCAAAGCATCATAGGCTCTTCTCATATCAGCCTGTGACGGGCTAGGTTGATTTGCAGCAGCTTGATTTGCTATTACTAAAAAAAAAAAAGATTGTATTTAGATTGCATCCATTTCAAAAACCGTAAAATTTTCCCCGTATGTCAACTTACCGTTTTGGTTATTTCTACTTTTATCAGCTTGTTTGAGCGGTAGACAAACGGGACAATCTTGACGCGTGCAATGCTTCCAGTGAGAGATGATCTGTCGTGATGAAGAACAATGAGGGACGGTGCAAGACTTGCCAGCCTGGCAAGTTGTCATATGATTTAAAACATTTTTCATCGTTTTACAGTGTGGAAGTGAACACTAGAAAAATACAAAATTTTACTTTTAATTTTTCGTTCAAAAGGCGACGTCAGTTTGTACGAAAATAAAGAAAATACGAACCTGCCACGCCTCGCCGTTAGATTGACTCTCTCTTCTCTGACATTTGTGAGCATGCAGTAACAACACTAATTGTTGTTGTATTAATTTCCTTTTTTCAGGATCAGCGTTGGGTGTGGGTTGCGCTTGCTGCTGCATCGACGGTCCTGCTTGATTAGCCTGTTGAGGACCAGGCTGAGTACCTGCAGGAGCTCCTGATTGAGGTTGAGCTGGACTCGATGCAGGTGGTTGTGCAGAAACAGCTCCGCCTTCTTGTTTCACCACAGATGGACCACCTACAACAAAGTTAATAATAGTAATAAAAAAAAAAATTCATTTAATTTCTTAAATCAATTGCTAATTACCGATTGCTCCCTGAAGACTAAATCTCTGTCCCTGAGATTGAAGCTGGGCTATATTAGGAGGTACTACTCTTTGCTGCGTTAATACTTGAGAATTAAAAGTATATGAACCGACAGCCATCGGTCCCATTCCTGGTGACGGACCTGGGCCTGGACCAGGGCCTGGCCCGGGTCCTGGTCCTTGTAATCTAGGCCCTCCCATGTTAATATGATGACCAGCCGGACCTTGTCCAGGCCCTCCAGGTCTAACTAAATGTTGCTGCATCGCTCTTCCAGAAAGTATAGGACCATTTTGTAGCTGATGTTGATTTACATTTGGGTGGAGACCTATAATAAATATTAAAATATTTCGTCAGAAAAATGAATTATTTAAAAAGAGAAAAAAAAACTTACCTTGCTGTGGCATTAAATTTCCAGGCAAAGGAGTTTTATTTAATGAATTTGTCACAACGTGACCACCACCCATTGTATTTAAAGGACTGCTGGTCATTATCATCGTTCCCACCATACCTAAAAATCAAGAAATGAATATTACGTTGTTGCTAATAACATTAACACTACTTTCAATTGAACCATACCTTGGTTGTTCATCAATCCTTGACTATTAGGAGTATTAAGAATAGGGCCCTGCATATGATTCACTAACCCTTTATTACCCTGTTGCATCAAATGATGCGGTATATCTAATGCTCCATTTTGCAATGAAGGTCCCATACTTGGTCCAGGTCCTGGCCCGGTTGCAGGAGGTTTGTTGGTTTCAACAGAACCCCATGAATTCCCTGTGGCCATAAGTTCCTCAGGGAGTTCATTTTCCAAGTCAAACATGTCATTGTTGGTGAAGAGATCTGTTGGAAATAAAAAATTATTTTTTTGTTGTTATCACTTAAAATGCTTATACGCATTAAAAGTAAAAAAAAATTGGACAAGCCTAATCAAAAATTTATTCTGACTGTCAAAGAAACATTAAATTTTATTCCTATTAAGAACGGCGTGAATTTTATTCTTGGCAAGATCTTTTTTTTTTTTAAAACCAAACTGGCGATTGACTATATCTTATCTATATATTGCAAAATATTTTATAATACTCAGTCAAATTTTATTGTCTAAATGGTTTTAGCAGCATAAAATATCAAAGTAATCAGGATTTTAAAAGGTAAAAATTTAGAGCTTCATATAAAATCATAATAGAGGTCAAGCAATTACTATTTAAATTATTCTCATAAAACTCAGATTCACCCCATTTTAAATTAATAAAATAATCCCAAATAGTTGTAATCAACATTCTGATGCAAAAAAATCAATGATAATGAAAATATAAGAGATTTAGAGCAAAGTGGGGCAAAGAAGTGTCAATTGGAAACATCTAAACAATAACATTGACCATGCTGTTTTCACATGTTTATTTATTTTGGATAGGTATTCACCCTATTTCTCCCTTTAAAATAGTAGTTTATTGATAAATAAAGGCTTACTGAATTTTTAGGACCTTTTTTCGGCTGTCGGAATCCGACAAACCAATCAAGGTTGTTAATTTTTCAATGCCAAACAAACCACAGTACCGAGATGTCAATACGCCTTCTTTTTCAATGTAAATATTTGGATCCTTTTTGTGATGGATCTCTCCGGTTAACCCATTAAAAAAATTCCGAAAATTGTCGGAAATATTTTAAATATCGTTTTACTCACCAGAATTGTCGGAAGGTCCTTGAAATGGATCATTTATTTTCTGTCTTTTATTTGGCGGACCGTCGGGAAGAGGATCCGCCATATTCGAACTGAGAAAACGAAGTTATTTCACCAATTTATTTTTCATTAAAATACATGATTTTACTCAGAGAACAATTAAAAATATTAAAAATCTCATATTATTCGGCCCGATTGGTGATGATTTCCTGCATCTTACAAGGCACATTTCAACTAAATCTGATGTTAATTTTTGAAAACAGATTTCGATACCCAAGCCTGGATATAAGCCTATTTCATCGAGCTTCGTTTCGCCATCTTTAAAAGAAATGCAAGTGGAAGCGATTTCAAACAAAGGAGATTTTCACATTCACAAGCACAAAAAAACGAATTTAAATATTAAATATTCACTTAATATACTGTTTAGCACTATTTAATAACACATTAAAATATCCCCATCGGACGTAGATCGCATTTTCTTCACGATTTTGACGGAAAATTAACACGGTCAATCTCTGACAAGATGGCGTCTGTTGATGAATACTTTTTCTACGCTTGTCAGTAAAAAAATTTAGAATGAGATTCTCTCATTGGTCGGTAGGAGGCATGTGACTCAGAAGATCGTCGTGATTGGATCATAGAGTAAATAACGTAGGCTTAAATGACGTCATGAGTGATCGAATTCGTCCGAAATATGTCGATTTGTTACGATTATTAATTATTTTCAAGAGCAGGGGTAATTTTTTATTTTCAGTCTAGAGACAAAGAAAACGAACAGTTTAAAAAAAAGTTTTCAGTTATTTCATTTCGCGAAAATTAATTTGATAGCGCTTAATAATATCATTACCAGGCAACTTTAAAGTTCCATTTAGTTTAAAAATGTAAAAAATGTTCCGTAAACGTAACTTTCGACTTGTTTCGGAAACTTTGAAAGTTAAAAATTTTGAAGTCAAAACTTTTATCCGTAAATTTTTGAATGTATTTCTTACGATCAAGAATTCCAAATGTTTTAAATTTGACTTTTCCTTTTTGAAATTTACTTTTAAAGTTTAAAAAGCGAATTTTTAATTCATGAATAATTTAAAATGACGTTTGTCAACATACCGGTAAGAAGTTGTTTTAGCGCTAAAATGAAAAAAAAACCTGATATGAATATTTAAAAAATAAAACTTTTTTTTAAATAAAAATCATTTTCATCAATCTCACAATTTTCATTCAATCAATTTCATTCGGAAAAAAAAAAAAAAAAAAAAAAAAAGTAGGTTTTTCAATCAGATTATTTTTAAAATACTTACAGCCTAACCTCTGAATAATAAATCTGTAAAAGTGGCCGGAAAAAAATTATTCAGTACAGGTAACAGAGATTCTTCAAAACCATTTTCAAAAAAATGGAAAAATAAAACAATAAAAATAAAGTAAAGTAAAATTCCATCCTATTTAAAGTTGTTAAATGTTGAAGCATCTAACGTTGTTTGTTTAAACCTTTTTGTACGCTTTACTATATTTTTTCCTGATTTTTTTATAAGTAATATTCTTTGTTCCAGATCACCTTAAAATAGTTTTGGAAGTCAAAACATGTCACAATTATTTTCGGTTTCCATTTCAAGCGCCTTTGGTCAGTTTTTGGAAAGTTAAAAAAAATTCGAAATTGTTTGTTAAAGCCGGACTTCGCTAACTGCAAATCGCGGTTTCCGGAAATCGCTAATTACTAGGCTAAAATAATTTTTTTTTTTATTAAATAAATTATTTTTTAAAAAGAGAGATCTTTACGGCAGGATATTTTTAACAGAGATTGAAGGACCAACCAAATTATTCGGCAACAGAAAAGGGATCCTTATAAGTATGTCTGACTGATGTATTACAAATTAGAAATAAAATTATTTTAAAATTTAATAACAATAAAAGGTAAAACAAAGTATAAAATATATTCTTACTTAAAATTAAATAAATATCAAATAAAATTAAATAAAATTAACATTTTTTCTTAGTTTTCTTTAACAAAAACTATGAATTTGAGACATGTATTATTTTCCCAACTCCAAAAAAAAAAAAAAAAAAAAAAAAAAAAAAGGTTATTAACATTTTAAAGAAATAGAAGTTCAATTAAAAAATCAAAATACAATTTCATGCCATTTAAAAAACATTTTTTTTTTTTTTTTTACAGATCAGAGCAGTGGTAGAATAAAAATGTCCCTTGGACTTTTAACTCTTGCAGATCATTTAAACTGTTCTTTTGCACTTCAAGAAACTAAAACAACAATTCAAAAAAATTTTAGGTTTTCTAAAGAAATACATAGTTTGAATAAAAAATGTGGGTTTTATACTTTTTTCCGAACAATGTATGATCCATCTCAGTCAAGACTGCTTAAATCAACAACAGGAACTGTCATAAACTCAGACGGACTGCAATAATGCCTAGACAGTCCTGAATACGGTAAGCTGCAGGTTGGACATAAAGCATTTCTCTGCGCACAGGCAATGCATGAGTCGTCATGCAAACATGGATAAAACGTGACCTGCTTTGGTCTTACTTTACACTCCTGACACAGTGGAGTTGTTTTCCTGCAAATAAATTCAATTATAAAAAAAGGAAATTTAATAACAATTAAGTTGATTTACCCAGCATCTTTATCAGGTTGTTTATTATCGTCAGCCTTCTGCATCTTGTTGCCCTTTTCCAGTTGAGCCCTTTCTCTTTGTTTTTTGGCAAACTCTTTAACTAATTTCTCATATTCTTCAAATGTCATATCATCAATTTTGACTTAATTTCCTATAATAAAAACAATTTCTACTATTTTTATAGAATTCAATGATTTATATTCAAACACATACCAGTTCTTGGGAATCGGCCACCCATTTTTCGTGTGCTATTGATTTGATGTATTTACAATGTTTATGGTGGTAAAACGACATACAGATTTCGTCTGGTTTTTCATCTACAATTCCTTCCACCTGAAAAGGTATTGTAGCACAGCCACAACTGAAGCAGAGTATAACATTTTCTTTATTTCTTGAAAATGTGAAATAAAAACCTAGTTTTGAAAGGAATTTTACGTGTTCTTCTTTGTATCCTTTTAAACTCCTTAAAACATCAAACGAGCTATACCTATTATCATAACTCTCAAATTTTGGACAGATTGGGTTTTCATCATCAGGGCTCTCTCTGGGTGTGAACCCCCAATTGAGGGTTAATTTTACAGTCATTTTTAATGTTGATACAAAACAATTCAATTCAATCTTTACTTGCTTTTGAAAAACAAAAATTGTTAACAGAGATAAATATTGTTTTACAGTTCAAATGCAAGAATGTAAATAAAAAAGTAAAGAACCATCACTAAACCATTTGTGAAGTTCTTGTTATATTAAAACAAAAATATTAAACTCAAATGGTAAAAACACAAACAGTGCACTGATCTCCTCCTCTGGATATATATACAATCAGCTGAAATTTTTCGTTTTGAAAATGATATGATAGTGTATAGCTAGCGCCATCTGTGTTTTGAAATTAGAAAACGTACTTTGGAATTCGAAGTAATTTATTTACTCTAGGATTTTTCCAAAGCGCGTTGTTTTAAGTTGAGTTAGTTCAAAGTTTTACTTTTCTTCTACGGCAAATTTAATTTAAGATGAATATTAGTTTTGAACGACATTGAGGGTTCAGCAATAGGGGCCTTTTACGCCTGACCAAAACGAGATCATAAACCGAAAGTATGTAAGAAAGGGTGTATTCGGGGAGCTCGGCAAAACCGGCTCCAGCCGTCTTGAACCGTCCGTGACCGGTTTTTGGAACGGCGAAAAATGGATACAACAACTTTTTGCCGTGGCAAATACCGGTCATAGACGGTTCAAGACGGCTGGAGCCGGTTTTGCCGAGCTCCCCAAATACACCCAAATAGACAAAGTTAACAAAGAATATCTATTTTATTAAATATTTGATATTATTTAATAACTGATACTGCATTTTTTATACAATATCGTAAAATCGTGCAATCCGATTTTATATTTACAATAAAAATATTTATTTTTAAAAAACAATTTTAAATTTTAAAATTTTTATTCACTTTACAGTGAAACTATATAAAAAACAAAATGGTTGTTTCCAACAATCACTGGTCAGCTTATAAATACAGCTGACTGACTCACAATATCACATAAACGTTATTTGGAAGTTTTTGGTTTGAAAAATTAAAGCGTATATCAAGACCAGACACTGGTCCATGATTATTTTTTTTTTTTTTTAAGTAACCTTTAGGTACAAAAATTATAACTTGCTCAAACATACTCTTAAAAAAAAAAAAAAAAAAAATTATGTTCTGTAAAAACTTATGCTCTTTGTATACTAACAAAAATAAAAATTCCTTCTTTCTAAATACTTAAAAAAATTTCCAAAAATAAAAAAAGCATGATTCACCCACTAAATAACAACGACAAAATTTTCGAAACCGAGAAAAGAAAATAACTGGATTGTCTTAAATTCTTCTTTTTTATTAGCTCACAATTTTATTTCTAAGTCTTTTTCCTCTTCTACTTCTTCTTCTGCGTCTGTTTTTTCTTCTATTTGTTTTTCCTCTTCTAATTCTTTTTCCGTCTCAACTTGTTTTTCCTTCTCTTTTCTTTCTTTTTCAACTTCTTTCTCTTTCTCTGATTTCATCCATAATTGATAAGTGACTGAATATATTAGCACCAAAAAATGTGAATAACAAAAAACTGAAGGTTCAGAAAATCCATCCAGATCATCCTCCATATTTATTTCAGTTTGACATGAAATTTCGTTTATTTTATTCTCCGGAAATCGTTCAATCATGTTTTTGTAGTTTTCTAAATATTTTTCATCTCCTTCTTTTGCCTTTTGGAAGTATTTTTTATACTCACCAACTTCAAGATCTCCAGTCAGACGTGCCTGGAGGGTGCTATAATAACTCTCCTATAAAAACAGATTTTTGTCACACTTGTGGAATATAATTTAAAATGTTCCAAGCAATTACCTTACTATTAGCTCCTTTAAATAACCTTTCCTCAAATTTACAGTACGAATCAATCAAACTAATCATGGAATCCAAAAACAATGTTGCGTTTTTTAATGATTTAGCTTTAACATCACTGGAATACCTGAAAAGCGAGACCATCTTTAGTGCAACTAAACATCATAACATAAAATAAATGATTTACCAACAGCTTACATCTTAAAAATTGCTTCATCTCTATCTAATGGAGTTAGCGACTTTTGCCATCGCCTTTCTTCTTTATGCTTCGGTTTTCCTAATTTAATTTTGAAACAATCAAAAGGGAAGATTATTTCCTTCATTTCACCGCTTCCAAACTTATGAAAGAGAAAAACCAAAAAAATTATATTTTAGTAATACATTGGTACTTTTATCTACAAACAAAAGAAGCTGCTGTAAATGAATAATACCATTTCAATTATTTTACGTTTAAAGTAAAAATAAACAGCATCTAGAACGAAACAGTATTTTTGATTCTTTTTATATTCTTGGAATTCTTTGTTTGTTTCATTGATTGTTTCCAACAACTTTTTTAAATATTCCTCCTGAAAAACCATAAATGAGTTTTTATCATCGAAATCATTAGATTTGATATTTTTTAATATGTTAAAATTCAAATACCTTACTTTAGATTTTGAGCTATCACATATTTCCTTTTCAATACTAGTAATAAACATATAAAAATAAAGTAACCTCTGATCTAGCATTGTAGGTACATCAGTTTTACCAATAACAGTTTGTATACTACAAAAAAAAAAAAAGCAGTGACAAACGACAGTTGCTCTGTATGCACATTTTTAAAACTAATAAGACTTACAATCCTGTAATTTGCCTCATTCGAAGTTTAAAAGGCACTGCTGATTTTAAATTGTCCTTCTCTTCTTTTTCTTCTGCTTTAGTTCGTTCCAAAATCACACCTCCAGGAAGGTAAGCTGTTTCTTTTTTTGTTTCATTTTTGCTCTGATTAACTTTTTCTTCATTTGGGCAGGCCTGCATAAAAGAATAAATAATTTTAGAATGATAATAATAAAAGAAAATGACAACATCAAGAATCAATTTTTCACAACCTCTAAACATGTATCTTTAGTCTCATCAGTTTGCGTTTCAATTGTTCTCATTTCTATACACGTTCCAGATGCAATGCTCCTTTCTTCAAAATAAACTCCACATTTTGTATCCAGATCTTTAGAATCTTCCTTCAACTGACCAATACATTTTTCTTTCCCTTTAACTGGCACACATATCAGACAATCTGATGCAGTACATTCCTTGCAATGTAAAAGGTTTTTAAATGATGAATAACAAGCATTTATATTACAGGACTTACTAGATTTGCAACTCATCAAAGTTTGATGAGTTATCACCAGATCTACATAATTGCAAAGTTCTGATTTGCACTGAAAATAAAAAAGTATAACACAAAATCATTATTTTCAAAAAATTTGCAAGCAGCGCTGAATTAATATATTTACCAATTTTACTTTGTATGAATCTAAAATAGGATCTTTAAGTTCTTTCCTTTGGCAATCTTGAGCATGTTTCATATACTCCAAAAACTCTTGTAAAGGTTTCCTCTTATTTCGTTTACAATAAGGAATTACCTCATGTTCTTCTAGGTTTTCAGAGGTGATTTCTTCTTCCTTCACTACGACTTTTTTTTTAACTCTTGAACATACACATCGGAAAGGCATTTTTTAACTAAAATGTAAGAATAGGATTCAGAAAATATAAAATAGTAAATATTGATATAAATAAATCGCTGTTAATGTAATATTAATATTAAAAAACGTTTTTGAACTGTATGTTCACCTTTATGAAAAAAAATTTTACTGCTAAACTTATAACGCATTAAAGCAATAAATAAAGCACTTATACACATGCAAGATTTTTTCTGTTATGTTTTGTTTTGTTTGGGTTCAATCACGGAAGTCACGTTCAGGTTAGGTTAGGTCAGTTACTGCGCATGACGCCATTTTTAAAAAATGGGCGCAAATATTTCAAAATCGAAATCCCGGTCTTTTGTATCAAAATCTTTATCTTTTTTATAATCTTATTTTGAGAACGGAAAGCATTTTTTTCCGTAAAAGCGATAGGTGGCAACTAAAAAATTAGTTAAAAAATTTCATCCTCTTATTTGCAATTAACGGGAAAAATTTACAACGCGGAAAACCGAAAAATGTTTTTTTTCCACTAAAAGTATAACATTGTCAGTGGCCAGATTAAGGAATTAAAGGTAGGAAACACTATTGTATATTCGACATTTAGTCGAAAGGAAAAATAGGTATGTATTTAACGTGTGGTCTATTCTGAAAAGGGGAATCGACCCATCGTACATCTCTGGGGTGGCCATGTTTGTTTATATTTAGCTTATAAACAAACATGGCCAACCCAGACATGAGCGATAGGTCGATTCTTCTTTTCAGCGCAATATTTCGATCCCCCCTCCCCTCTCTCACTCTAAGATGCACCCCTTTGAAAGGGGTGATCATTTTTGGGTCCTGGCAGAGGATACTTATAAAAAAAGATAACATTACATATAGATTATTTAAAATTTATTGTGACCCGTTTAGTACATCAAATATAATAAAATAATATGAAAGAAGAAGTTTTCATTCTGTAAAGAACTATGCAGTAATTTGACACTCCAATTGAATAATATTCGTTTGAAAACGGTTAAACTATGATTAATAATTAACCTTTTTTCGATTAAAAACATTATAAATTATTAAAATGACACAATTATAGCAAAGATTAAAAATAGTATTACATAAGATGATTAAAATTAATATAGTGAATATATAATATGATTCAATGTTTAAATATAGGCCTCTTGATTATAACATATAATATAAAACCTAAAACTTAAAACACACAGAGAACAGATTCGTGATTTTCACGTTTAAATTTAAGTTTAAACTTATTTTAAGTTTGTAACTTAAATTACAAAGCATGGCAATATTGTTCTTACTTATAAAACTATAGGAATAATTATAGGAATAATATGCCCTAAAATCTAAGTAGTTTTGAGTAACTTAATTTTTTGCTTTCCCCCAGATTTGTTTCTTTTCTCTTTTTTGCTAATATTTAGAGTCTGAAGCGTTCGTTAAAAAAAAATTTGTGTAGCGTTAATTCCATAACTGAAATGTGGCTACATTCAGATTTGTGTGTGCATAAAGCAAATCGCTGAACATTTGTACTGCAATGGCAATGGACTATACTGATTTACTGCAGCACGCTGCATGATTGCAAGAAATTACTGAAATTAGACAATTTGTCACTTTTCAACTTCAAAATCGCACATGTTAAATGTTTTCAGGACTTTTGAGAATTTTCGGTCCGACGAAGGTGTGTAAAACAAATGAAAATTTAACCCGGTGGAATTTTACTCTTGCATTTGTTGCTGTTCCTTTCGCTTCTGCCTCTTCTCTTCCAATTCTTTTTGAATTTTGTAAATTCTTTCGGCTAATAAGTGATAGTACTCAGACCTCGAATTGGCCATTTTGTACGTGTCACCCTCGACTTTCCTTGCATATGCTACGAGATTATCCATCCTTTTATCGAGCAATGCGCTAGGGTCGGGGTTGGGGAAAATTGCTTTAACTATTTTGTGAATTAAATGATTTCGGACATCAGGAGTGACGGACTGATGCCAGTCTTTCGTTTCTTTTCCTTGAGGTTCGGACGGCGGTGTTTGATTTCCGCTTAGATTAACACCATCCCCTGTAGCTTGTCTTTTTTGTCCTCCTTCATCAACATCGTTTGGGAAAGGAATGTCCATAGCCTCATAGGCTCTTTTCATTCCAGACTCGGAAGGCCTGACTGGACTTGCCGCAGCTCCAATATCTATTGCTAAAACGATAACATAAATATTGATCAAATGGAAAGACTAAATGTTAAAAAAATTATAGGAACATACTCTGGGAACCAGCAGATATAAAAGGCTGACAAAGCAAGCAATCAACTGAAGCGCAATTATTCCAATGAGAAATGATCTTGAGCGATGAAGAACAATGAGGGAAGCTGCAAGACTCTCCAGCCTGGCACGTTGGAATATGATTTAAAACCGCTTTCATTGTACCGCAATGTGGAAGAGGGCACTAAAAAAAGTTTTTTGTTAAAAAAAATCTTTCATTTTAAAAAGAAGAAGCAAAAAAGAAAGTAAAGGTTAACTACCGGCAACAGAAAGCCAAATGCTGCTCTTTTGCAATAGTCAGTATGCAATAATAACGCCAAATGCTGTTGAATTAATTTCCTCTTCTCAGGATCGTCATTAGGCTTTGTTTGCATTGGTTCGGCAGATGTACCCTGGTGCAATTGGATTCCTATAACAGTAAGAAAATTTAATTTTAACATAATTTTCTGAGTTTTGAGAGCCAATGAGAGAATACTACATGATCATTTTATGCTTACCAAATTGAAAAGCAAGAGCTGAATAAGGTGCAAGCCAATCGCTTATCCCACCAGCCTTTGAAGTACTTGGCTGATCTGACACATCAGTTATCACTGCTGTAAAAAAAAAAAAAATCAATTTTTTAATAGAGGCAGCTTTACAACATATAATATTTAATGATCATCCAACTTACAGTAAAAGTTATTAAATCTGAGAGGCAGGCAAACCGGACAATCTTGTTGAATGCATCTTTTCCAATGACAGATGATCTGTCGTGATGAAATGCAATGAGGGGTATCGCAAGTCTTCCCAGTCTGGCAAGCATTCATGTGATACATAACATTTTTCATCGTATCACAATGTGGAATTTTGCACTAAAAAAAATTGAAAATTTCATTAAATTTTGCGTTCTTAAAAAAAAAAAAAAAAAAAAAAAGTTAGCATGTACCTGCCAAGGAACAACATAATCGTAATTTTCTCTTCCCTGACACTCATCAGCATGCAATATTAAGCTAATTGTTGCTGAATTAATATCCTTTTTTTAGGATCAGGGGCAGGCCTTGATGGTCCTGCTCCATCAGAAATAGACACATTCAGTTTATCGTCTAAATGAAGTTCACCTGTCAAAAAAATGAAAAAAAAGAATGTTTAGCATGTTTTTTATAAGAATTTTGACGCATATATCAAGACATGAGGAGCCATTCAAATACTCCATGAGCATCTAAGGGGAGATGGGGTCCGAATCTGCGATGTTCACCATAAGCTAAGTATAATCAAATGGGAGAGAGGAGGGGGTCAAAAATTATCAAAAAAATTCTCACGTCATACTTGAGAGGCTCTTAAAGTACAGTGTTTGTGTCTTTTATTCTTACCCAGCTGTAAAAGAAGGGCTGGAATCTGATCTTGAGTATTCTGCATCACGTTTAGCTGGTTGTTAGCTGAATCCATCTATTAAAAAAATTAATTATTTTTAAATGAAACTACAATAACAAGCTTTTACAATGGGGATTTCCGACGCAAAATTATTCCGCTAGAGGCTCTGGATGTCTTTAACGGTTCGTAGATTGATTGGATAACTTTCTTTTGTTTTAATTGTTGACATCCAATAAAATTAAAAACCGTTAAAGACATCCAGCGCCTCTAGCGGAATAATTTTGCGTCGGAAATCCCCATTTGTTGGTATCACACTCAGAAAAAAAAATGACTAATGCGAAAGCAAAAGTGCATTCAGACAAGACGTTTTTCCTAAAAACCGTGCGAAAACAAAAAAAAATGTCTTGTGATAAGTCATTTCGGTTTGCCTTGGGATAAAATGTCTTGCCACAAAACAATATGCGACACTACCGGACATTTCTTATACCGGAATCAACATATGGCGGCTCCGAAAACCATAATTATTATTTAATGAAATAAAAATTAGGATTCTTTGATCCTTACTGCTTGAAGAGGAGATATTGTTCTAGTGTTCATCACTGCCAACCTCAAAACAGAATTTTTTGACTCCAAAAATAAAAGTTCCTACAATAATATTTTTCCTAATTTTTTAAATCCTTAAAATTTTACATCAAAAAATTAGAAAAAATATTAATTTAGGAAATTTTATTTTTGAAATCAAAAAATTTTAGGAAAATTAAAAATTAGGAAAAAAACGTTTTAGGAACAAAAATTTTTAGAAAAAATTGATTAGCAATTTTTTTTTTTTTTTTTAGGAAAAATGGATTAGGAAAAATGGTAAGGAATCAAATTCGTCACGTGTTTGCTTTTCTGTTACAGGAAGAAAGAGTCTTCACGTGACATCCGAAAATAAGTTACAAACAGATCGTTACTAAATAAAATTTTTAAATGAAATTTGGAGGTTGTTACAAGTAAAACCAAAGCAAGCGTAAAAGAGACTCCCCATTCCTAAAATCCTCTCATAGAGACAATGGAGGAAAGCAGCACACATAAAAAAAATCCCACATTTAATATTTTTGTAGAAAAAAACATACCTGTGCATTAGCCATTGGCCCTTGAGGATTCTGGCCTTGTTGCAACTGATGCGTTAGCCGATATTTGATAAAAGCTGCCATCAATTGCGGATTACTTTTCAGTATCTTAAAAAAAAATACAAAAAAATTAGTGAAATGAAAAAAAATGGCAAAAAAAAAAAAAAAAATTTTTCAAGCAGTCATTACCTGCAATATCTGTTGCTGTTGTTCAGGAGTATCTGACTTTAAAGTCTGCAACATTTGTTGCAAAGCTGCCTTGTGCATGCTTCCAGTAGCCGCAGGAGAAGCCCCACCAGCCGCAACCGCTACTTGAGCTCCAGGTTGCATTCCAGGTGCTCCCGGTCGCAATTGCTCCATGAGTTGCTGTTGTTGTTGTTGCTGCTGAGGGGGGACTTGTTGCTGTGGCTGCTGTTGTTGCGGTGGAATATGTTGCTGTTATTAACAAAAAAAAAAAGGTTAAATATTTAACCGAAATTTTATTTTCAAAACCCTGAGAAAAAAAAAAAAAAAAAAAAAAACTGACACCTACTTGTACTATTAGTTGCTGCATCATTTGCTGACGAAAAAAAAAATTTCTCAATTTTTATAGAATTTTTTTTTAAAAAAATTTATTAAAAAAATTGAGAATTTCTTTTTAAAAAAATCTTTAAAAAATTTCTCAACTTTCATAGAATTTTTTTTTAATGCAAAATTATTTTTTTAAAATTCTTACAGCCTGAGACGAGGGGGTAGACGTTGGTTTTGTTCTAGTGTTCATCACAGCCATCCTCCTTCTTAACAACTGAGCTTGTTGCAGCCTACGCTGCAACTGTTGTTGCTTCAGTTTGTGCTTGATGTTCAAACAGAACGGTATTGGACATTTTTGTTCTCTACCGGAAAACGGAAAGAGATATCGAAAATTCGAAAAGAGCCTGCAAATCTACACCCACATACCTATCTTTCCTGAAAATTTTATCGAAATCGGTTGGATAGGGGCGCCGCACTTGTTGGACATAGGTTCGAAAAATCAGGTATAGGGAAAATAACATGGGAAAATTGGTTTTTCCACTCTCACCGGAAAACGGAAAAAGATATCGAAAAATCGAAAAGAGCCTGCAAATCTACAACTATATACCTATCGATCCTGAAAATTTCATCGAAATCGGTTGGATAGGGGCTCCGTACGTGTTGGACATAGGTTCGAAAAATCAGGTATAGGGAATTTAACATGGGAAAATTCGTTTTTCCGTTCTCACCGGAAAACGGAAAAAGATATCGAAAACTCGAAAAGAGCCTGCAAATCTACAACTATATACCTATCTTTCCTGAAAATTTCATCGAAATCGGTTGGATAGGGGCTCCGTACTTGTTGGACATCGCTTACTTTTCTTAGCGTTTTAATATATAAGATAACAAAAATTTAATTTGATATTTTCCGAATGAACCGTAAATAAAGAAATAGTATTTTTTTTACCTAGGACAACATGGGGCACTTTTCTGAACTGGAGACAGCGGTTGCCAAGCCGAGCCGAGGCGAGGCTTGGCCGCTGTCTCAATTCAGATAAGGGCCCCATGTTGTCCTAGGGAAAAACATATTTTTTATTACGAATGAAAATAGGGAAATGTTTGAAAAAGGCATTTTAAATAATACTCGGTTTGTGTTAGGAAAGAAATTTTACCGTTTAAAAAAAAAAAAAAAAACATTTCCAATTTAAAAAATGTGATTTTTTTTTTGTTGATGTTTCATAACGGCAAAAGGGCCTTATTTATATCGTAATTTATAACATAGAGTAAAACAGTTTATTTTCCCCTATTCTCTTACTCTGTGGGAATAAAAAGTAAAGTCATTTTGGGTATTTCAAAAAGTTATCCTTTTTGCTCCTGAGAATTTGAATAGCATATAAAAAGGGACTTTTTGCTCTATGAGTAATGAAAAAAAAATTAAAAAGACGAGGAAAAAAAAAAAAATTCTGGAAAATTTTTTTTACAGCAATTACAAGTTGCCATTACCTGTAATATCTGCTGTAGTTGATCTGGGGTATTTGGCAATTTTAAAGTCTGCAACAGCAGTTGAACATCTGCCTTGTTTGTAGTCGAAGAAGAAGCCCCACCAGCAGCAGGTGATACGTTAACCTGTTGATGCTGGTTGTTTCCCGAAGAACATCTTTGCGCACTCCCAAGATGCGCCGGAGGAACGCTCCGACGCCGATAATGCGTACGATCCAACTTTGCACGATTCGTCATATCAACTAGGGCAGGATTTATTTGTTGCATTGCTCCCTGAACCCGACCTATTTCAACTGGTTGGGAATGAGCAGGCGGTGGAGATCGTGCGCCATGTGTTAAATTGATTACCTATTTTAAAAAAATCAATCAATGAACATAACCACTTTAGTTGAATTTCAAGTAAAAAATATTAGGATTATTTGATGCTTACTGCCTGAAGAGAAGGAGTAGACATATATATTGTATTAGTGTCCATAAATGTTCTAGTGTTCATCACAGCCATCCTCCTTCTTAATAATTGACCTTGTTGCAACGTATGCTGCAATTGTGCTTGCTTCATTTTGTGTTGGATGTTCAAACAGAACGGTACCGGACATTTTTGTTCCTAAAAAAGAAAAATTAAAAAAAAAAGTATGAGTTAAAGCAAAGACTTTTAGTCAAATCAAAGAAAAGTAGTAACAGTAAAAATAACTTACGGAGCAATGTTTCGCATGATAACAACAAAGTGTAATAAGTTGTTTGCAAATGGGACAACCTCCGTTCGTTTTCCGTTTGCAAATTCTCGTGTGATACGTAACTCTTTTCATCTTCTGACAGCTTGGCAGTCGACAACTGGCATCGCAACACTGACAAGCGTGCACCAGGGAATGAATGCATCTTTGAATGGATAGCTTGCGAAGTTCTTCAGGAGTTCTTTGTTCTTCGACGAGGGATCCGCCGTCTAAATCGAAGTCTAATCTCTCCATTTTATGTGGATGACCGTCCTTATTATAGCACTGGACGCACAGATCGAAATCTTCACACTGCCTACAATGATACCTTGTTTCCGCGGGACGTTTGCAAATGTTACAAGTATAAACAAACCTAAAAAAAAAAAAAATATTAATTAGTCCATATTTATTCATTTATTTATTTTTATTTTTATTTATTTATTTATTTATTTTTTTATTATTTCAAAAAATATTAATACGTACTTGTCTTGGTCTTGATTGCTCAATTCGTATAGCATTGCCATAGTAGAATATTTGGCTCTTCGAAGCGAGGAAAATTCGTAGTGTTTCTCACGCGCCATCGTTAGGAATGCATTTCTGCCGTTTATTAAATCAGAGTAGATAACAGCATCTGGGTCTTGAATCGGCTATAAAATTAAAAGAAAAATAAATCGTACGAAAAAAAAAATTTATTAAGCATCAAAAATTTTCAGGCCCGTAACCAGAGCGGCATCCTCAGGGGGGAGGAGCATATTCGAAGGGGGGCCCGGATTTTTCTAGTTTGAAAAGGGATTAAATTAAATTTTTCAATTTTATAAAATAGCTTATTTTTGAGTGACCAGATTTCGAATTCTAAATGGGAGGCTTAAATGTTATTTTATGGCTAAACTTTTTTCTAAAAAATAAAAATTTTTGAAATAGCACATAACAAAGTTATGCTAACTGCTTTAAACGAAAAATTCATTTGCATTTAGACATATTTATCCACAAAATTAAAAAAAGAAGTTAACAGTATATATGGAATTCAATTTTCATCACAGGGGGGCTGAAGCCTCCTCTCAAGGGGGCTGAGCCCCCCTTTGCCCCCCCCCCCCCCCCCCGGTTACGGGCCTGATCAAAAATCAGCTACTGTAGTTCGTAGCCAGCGCGAAAGGCTATAATGGGAACACCAAATATTCTTAAAAGGGGCATGATATGACCTTTTTTAACCTGAAAAAGTTTAAAATATATCAGCTGAAAAATTTTCAGGTGACCCCAATCTTTCGCAAGTTCTCCATCTTTCATAACTTACCTTTAAGTAATTAGTCCTTAGAAGTCTAATAACAAAAAACATGTCTTTGTGCATTTTCATGGTATCCAATATCTTCGGTGTCAAATCGTTTCCTGTCTGTGGAGAGAGTGATTTGATACTTTCTTCCAGGGCGTTCGGCCAGAAGTCCCCTTCAAAGTACGGAAGCTCGGAAGCGGAGCATAGCTGATCTTCCATTGCTTGTTTGTAGATATCCTGTTATTTAAAAAAAAATTTATTTCTGTACTATACGAACGAAGTGGAAAAACTTAAACAGTGAACGTTGTTTGATACAGATAATTTGTTCACCTTACGGAGCTGACATAAGGCTGACAAAATAGTGACATTTCCATCGATCATTTTTTTTAAATACGTGGAAAAACATGTCAGCTGTCAGCTAATCAATGGTGCACAAATTCTAAGATAAAAATACAAACATAAAAAATTTAAAAAAAAAATTTACTTTGTAATCTAAAACTATCTGCTCTATAATTCCATTATCTAGCATTTTCTTGAACCATTCCTGAAGTCTTTCTGGCTTTGGCATCTTTTTCTCCGCTGGATGGCGATAAAAGATGTACTCATCGTTGACCGAAGGAGGGCAGGCCCAAATATGTGCCATTATATAACTAAAACGAAGAAAAAAAGCTAGGAGTTAAAAGGAGGAAATCAAAAAAGAACAAATCTGCGGAACTTACAAAATTTAAAAATTCTTACCCTAATTGTTTTACGTAATTAAGATAGCCCAATAATATCTCATGATAAACGGCGGTACGGTACTTTTTAGGTTTAAAAAAAGGCAAGGAATCTAAATAGGAAATGAACACGCGTCTTGTGTTCGGCGCTGGGCAATCGGACCCGTACTCCTGTACATGCATCCCGAAAAAGCACACGTCCGTGCCGTCGATTTCTTGGAAGGCAAATATTGTTTTTGCTTGATAAAGAAACTGTTCTGGAAAATCTCCATTATTTACGAATCTGTTACGAAAAATAGGAATTTTTTAATTAGTTAGTCGGTATGCTAACATTAACTCCGGGAGTCGGAGGTGAATCAACGTATCTTCATCTTAAATATGATTGGAGATAGTCTGAGTGTTTATGAAAATCACGTGATCGTGCGACTACGCTCATGTTTCCGTAAACTTGAGGTCACGTGACACTTCCACGAAACGTCGAAACAGACTAACTCGAATCATATTTTACGATGGACGCACGGAACTATTAAAACTACTTTTTATACTTACAGCTTCTTCATTTCAGGTTTGACTTCAAATATTTTGTCGGAACTTGAAACTACTCTAATGGTAACTTCTCCCGCCTCGGCTGCTTTTTCATTTAAGTAATTATTAACTCGCGCCTCAATGGTATCACTTAATTCAGTTCTGTGAAGTTGTTTCGCTTTCAATTTATTTTCCTTCGGACTTTCGCCTTTCTTCTGCTGGCAATAGTCGCAAGTAAACCTAAAAAAGAAAATTTAAGATTTAAATGCGAAAAAAGTCAAATAAAATCAAATAAATAAGGGGCTGTTTAATTTCTTATTTTCGAATTAATTTTGAAACTTTTACAACATACCCGTTCTTCCAAATGCCTTCTACATATAACACGCATATCTGGTGGAGTTTTTTGCCGCAATCGGAACAGGTAACGAACGGTTCAGGCTCCGAATGGTCATTCGTTAGTTCTCTAAATTGGTCCTTTTTAATAAGACTAAACATTCAAGAAAAAAAATTGCGTATTAATTTTCCCACAATTTTTTTGAAAATTTTTAATACTTACAGTTGGAGCTGAGTGGAGTCTTCCCCTAACGGAATCGTATCACCAGGAATGTTGTTGAAACATTCTTGGCAAAAGGTGTATCTGTTAAAGAGAAATTAAAAGTTAACTTACTTTTGTTTCAAACAAATTGAAGTCAAATAACAAAATGGAAAAGCAAGCTCGAAGAGTTCTTTTTTAAAATTTTACGAAATAGGGTTGTTTCACATAATTCAATTAAATTTTTTAAATCATTTAGAAAATTTGAGGAAAAAATAAGAACGCATTTTGCGTCGGAATTTCTTTGCTTCAACGTGTCATTAGCTCATGACAGTTGAAAAAATTTTGGTAAAAAAATTGAAGCATTTGAAACGATTTCAAAAACGTTCAAAAAGCGGAATGGCCAAAATGGCGTCGATTTGTTTTTATCGTTCTGTTATTCGCATAGGCAGTGTCTGATTAAATTATCATTAGGCACCGTTAGGCACTGCCTGCGAATAACAGAATGATAAAAACAAATCGAAGCCATTTTGGCCGTCCTGCTTTTTGAATTCGTTTCAAATGCATCAATTTTTTACCAAACTTTTTTTGATTTTCATGAGATAATAACATGTTGAAGCAAAGAAATTCCGTCGAAAAATGAGTTCTCATTTTTTCCTCAAATTTTCCATATGGTTCAAAAAATTTAAATTAATTACGTGAAACAACCAAATTGGGGTCTGTCCTAAAAAATTGACAGTTCAAGCCGTTAGTTAATAAAAATGAAGATGTCTTTTGAAAATATACATGTGTACGCATACTTTGCTGTTTCGGCTGTTAGAAAGAGCTCAGTTCCCAATCGAAAAGAAGTCTGACGCCCCTCTGATCTCCTTCGGACATCAGTCTGACCATCAGCGGTTACCATAGCAACCAACTGATATCAGATTGAAGATTAGAGGGGCGTCAGATTTCTTGTCTTCTGGGTGGAGCTTTCTAACGATATAAAATTTGGACTTCATCCGTTGTGGACCTACAGGTGGTAACGTATCGTAATAGCAAACTGATTAAACTTACCTATTCTGAAAGCTGAAGTACTTTGCGCCGATAGGAATCGTGCATAAGTGTTTTCCGTAGCAGCTCAATATTTCCGGATTAAACTTAAAATTTCTGCCGCAGCAATATCCCAAAGCTTGCATAACAGGATCTATTTCTTGTTCGAATACTTTTGACAACTGTGTGAAAAAAAGAAAAAGTAATAAGCAAATTAAAAATCTGGCGAATCGAACTATTATTATATATATATTACGCTTATATTTATGGACCAACAGCACATGAGGGCCAATAACAGGGTTCTCTGTCAAGTATATATGACTAAAAGTGACATGTAAAGAGAAGAGGAAAAAAAAAAAAATTAAGAAGAGAAAGTGAAATGAATTAATCAAAAAAACCAGTTGTTTTGAACTGGTTTTTTGTACGAAACGATAAAAACAACGGGAGGCCATTTTATTTTGCGCTTTTTGAAAACGTTCAAATCGCACTAAATTTTCGTTGATTTTCAATGGAGGTTTAAAATAAGAAAACGTCCCCAATGAGACAAAAACAAATGAGGTTCGTTTTCTGATATGTTTTTCCTAAATTTTTGGACTATTAAAAAAAATTTTGGAAATATAGTGAAACAACCCTCCAACGAGGGCAAGGATATTTATGATAAGCATCGAAGATATAAAAATTTTCGAATTTAAATAAATATGGATTTCGTTGAAATATTTGAGGGTGAAAATATCACAAAAAGGGAGCGCAATCGAAAACGAGGAGTGGGGTGTAAGGACATAAGACCAATTCCACTAAGGAGTGAGTCATCTCCCAAGATTTGAGTGTTGAACTATTTGAGAGTTGAACTATTCTATTTCCGGCAATTTTTTTTCTCACCTTTGTACAATATCGGTAGACTCTCGATGTCTTTCTGTTGTAAAGCCACGCATTATCGAACATGAGCCATACATCGTCAACATAATCCCACGGATCTGAATATTCCCCTCGATCTAATTTTCCTTTTATTTTAGACAAATCCATCGGATTTTTAATAATGTCGAAGTAATCCGGGATCCCAAACAATTCCGGGTCTACTTCAGTAAGGAATGGCCTGATTCTGGTGCTTGGTTATACAATTTTTCTAACGTCGGCATGAGAACCTTCCTCAATTCTTCGGGTTTAAAAGTGTAGGTTTTCATTTTTATAGCCGAGCTACTCTGAGCGATTGGTTCTATTATAAATTTTTCCTCTTGTCCCGCCATTAGATTGCTAGGTGGCATAGAGTCGTCCTCAGTCGCGGTCGATTCGTCATTCCCGATATCCATAGGTTCTAACTTGATCTCCATGGGTTCTGATTTAATTTCCACGGGTTCTGATTTGATTTCCAAAGGTTCTGCTTTGATTTCCATGGGTTCTGATTTGATTTCCGGAACGACAGGGAATCCGGGTTCCTCTGTAACCAATTTAAATTTTAAATAAGGTAGACCCACCCGAGGAGATGTGAACCTTAAGAATTTCTGGGACACGCAAGCCTTACCTACCAGACCAGCCAATTTAAGGTTCGTTCACACTGACATGAGCCTTACCTTACTAAAAAAATAAAAAACTAAAAAGATTACTTACCGGGAGGGCTCATTATCATATTGTTCGGAGCCATAGGAGATTGATTAAATTCCGGAGTTGTCATCCCAGTGTCAGGGTTAGTTAAAAAATCCCCAGGTTGTCCAACTTGATTATTATCAGTGATCGGGTACTCAATGTCCAAAGCCTCATAGGCTCTTCTCATATCGGCCTCTGTCGGGCTCTCTTGCATTACTGCAAGAGCAACAAAAAAAATAGTATGTTTGATTTTTTCCTTTTAAACCGTAGATATTCTTTGTTTGTATGTCAAACTTACCGTTTTGGTTTTTTCTTATATTATCGACTTGTCTAAGCGGTAGACATACAGGACAATCTTGACGCTTGCAATGCTTCCAGTGAGAGATGATCTGTCGTGATGAAGCACAATGAGGGATGGTGCAAGACTTGCCAGCCTGGCAAGTTCTCCCATGATTTAAAACATTTTTCATCGTATTACAGTGCGGAAGCGAACACTAGAAAAATAAAAATTTTACCTTTAATTTTCCATTCTAGAAGAAAAAAGGCGACATCAGTTTGTACGAAAAAGAAGAAAATACGAACCTGCCACGCCTCGCCATTAGATTCCCGCTCTTTTTTCTGACATTTGTGAGCATGCAGTAACAACACTAATTGTTGTTGTATTAATTTCCTTTTATCATCAAAAGAGAGTTGTGTCGGCTGCAGGGTTTCATCAGAAGTAGATCCTGTAAAATTTTCCTCTGAAGAAAAAAAAGCATTTGTTTTAGTACTATTTCACTAAAGTTTTGATTCGCAATGAAAATCGCGAAAATATATATCTTTATGCATACCCTGTTGTAAAGGTTGTGCTCGAGAATGATCTTGTTCTTCCTGCACGTTTTGCTGATTGTCATTGATGTCCTCCTAAAAGCAGAAAATTAATGGATTATTTTTTTGGAAATGTAACTGACCAGTAAAAAAAAAATGATATAAGGACATCGCTGAATGTCCGGCCCCTAAAAAATCCTATTTTATTCAACTCTAATCGGCTGGTTTTTAACAACTAATAGACAAGTCACATGTTTCGAGATTTTCGCTGGAAACTAATGTAAAGTATGCTCTTAACTGAAAACTAGTATTTAAACGTGAAAATTTTTCATCAAATTACAGTAAAACCTCTTTATAACGCGGGTTAAAGGGACCAAGAAAAAAAGCGTTATAACGCGAAAAACGCTTAATCCGATAACTCGATTTAACGCTTTTGGATGTTAAAACGAGGTACTGATATTTTTCTAAAGTCCACTCGCTAAAAAAATGTAAAACAATGATTTAAAATGCAGTACGACATTAAACAGGCGCGGTCGTGATACCCAACTGCAGTTGATCGCTTCAGTACAAAACATCGAAATAAATTTTTAATGAAAGTCAGGTTTCATCTTGTGCAAAAATATGCAAAAATAATATTTTCTTCGGCTCAGGAGCGTAATAACGAATATATTTTATTCAAGGGACCGAAAAAAACGAGCGTTGTAACGAAGAAAGCGTTAAATAGAGGGAGCGTTATATCCGATAAATTTTACATTGAAAACATAGGAGAATTTCAAGGGACCGAGAAAAATGAGCGTTATTTCGAAAAAAACGTTAAACAGAGGGAGCGTTATAGCAAGGTTTTACTGTAAAAAAAAATGAAAAACAAAGTCCGAAAAAGTTTTTGTCACGTGATCACTCTTTAAACGATTTTTTATTGGTGTGACGTCATCTGCCTGTATCGAAGCGAGATATCGAACTCGAAGCGAAACACGTCGTTTGTAAACATGCTTGTAAACATTACGCATCGTTGCCGTTCAGAGTTTCAGAGATGAACACAACCACTTTTAGGCAGATGACGTCACGTTCCTTCACGTTCCGCTTTGGCGAGGATTTAAATTCAAATTTTGTTTGTTCGCTTTTCGGGGGTTAAAAGTTTTTTTTACTGAGTCAAAATTACGCTTTTTGTCATATCTCCCCTAGCACAATTAAACGCGGTGAAGTCATCTCAAAACATGTGACTTCTCTATTGCATTTTTCCAATTTCATCTTTAAGATTTTATCGCAAAAGATGCATTGACTCAGATTAAAAAAATCTGAGGAATGAAACGAGTCATGTTTCCAATTTATAGTTTTGGGAATAATCGTAGCAGATGCAGCTGTACATTTTATAGTAATAGGATCATGTAAATTAATTCACGCAAATTAATTAAGCGAGTTAAGCTTAAACGTAAGATCACATAAATTAATCCAGCGATATTCTTTCAGAAGACCACCTTGAGCGATGCGTATTTGAAACAAAGGTTAAAAACATCAAATAAATTAATAAGCTGAAAAATAAAAAGCACAAAATGCATTGAAAGTTTTCCTGCTTTAGTTTTAGGCACAGATTTACTTCAGATTTAAATTCCGGTAATAAGATATTTCACATTATCAGTAGAGACCTGTATGCAACTATGACTAAGCCTTGCAAATCCCGAATCTATAAAAAAAAAAAAAAAAAAAAAACGAAATTTAAGATCTTAGAAAAATTTTCATCTCGGAAAAACTCATGTTCCCCTCATTTCCAGACGCGAAAGACTTTTTTAAAGCTCTTAACAAGGGAAATTTAATGGTGAAATAAAAAACATTTTTGAGAAAAAAAGTTTTTCCTGCGAAAAATGAAGTTCTTTTGACAAAAAAATTTGTAAACGAAAATTCCAAAAATATATACCAAATTGTATACCTATAAAATATTTAACGCAAACAATGGGAGGGGAAAAGGCCAAAATATTGAATAAGGTAAAAGCACCAATTATTGACCAGGCACCAATTACTGACCAGTCCATAAGCTAAACACGTATACCATAAAAGGAAATCGTGTTTAGCTTATGGACTGGTCAGTAATTGGTGCCTGGTCAATAATTGGTGCTTTTACCTTAATGGGAAAAGAAAAAATTAATTTTTTTTAAGTATAAAACGCAAAGAAAAATTAATTTTTTTAACAAACAAAACTTGGAAAATTTTATTCATGAAATTTTATTTTATCTCATTACACTTGGTATTATTTTTTCTCTTTTTGAAAAACACTCAATTTTACAGTGCCTATTAAAAAACAGAAGCAAAAATATAATTCTTCGTCCCCATTTAAACATTAAGCTCAATTAGAGGAAAGGATTAATATTGTAATTGGAATTCAAAAGTTTTTAATTATATAATATTGATTGGAAATAACTGATATATGGGAGTTATCGGTCAGTGTATGAGTACGAAAATTCTTTTTTGGGCGTTTCCCAGTTCAAATCTTGTACTTTTTATACAGAAACAAGCCAAAGGCCGAGCGAAAAATTTTTTATATAATTTTTCTGGAAATTTTCAAAAATCTATTAATTACTATATTGAGAATGAGCTAAAATTGAAGGAAAAAAAAAGACTAAAATTAGAGGCTTTTTTAAAAAAATATAAAATTAATAACTTGGTCCAAAATATAAACTTTTAAGGACTTCTATTAATTTAATCACTTTTTAGAGAAAATATGCCCTGCACCCGGTAGAAAAAAATAAAATACTCGAAATACTACTAATATTAATTTACAAAAAAATTGCAAAAAAAAAAAAAGAAGTTAAGAAATAAATATTTTTTTGTTTTTTGGGCAAAATTTAAAAAATTCGAGCAATCATCTTGAAGGGACTATAGCGGAAAAAAATGTCTCCTCTCAAGACTTTCTTAAAGTTCCTTTCATTTACCTACATTTTTGACTGTAAAAAGTAAAAATAATAATACAAAACTTTGTGCATTTTCGAAAACTTCTACCCAGCGAGAAAAACGACGTTCAAAAGTCGTCATGGTTTTTTAGGGTGACGGCAAAACTTTAAGAATCTCTTAAAAAATGATCCGAATATGACGTCGATTTTAAAGGATGACGTCATCGTTATCGGTCCTAGCAACTTTGACTCACTTAAGCGATAGTTCCTGCTAAGCTAAATTCACCACAGTATATCTTATAAGAACTTACAGTACAACATAAATCCAAATATAGATTTCAAGCCCCAACGGCTAAATAAAACGGTGGCCGAAAGCTTCAGGGTAGACTCTTGTATGAACACAAAACTAGAACTGCCTTTCGAAACTCCGACCAGCCGCTTATATACACTCAGCTGAGTCTTTACATGTCAGCACAGGTGTGCGCTGTATCGAAATAATACGAGATGCGTCCTTCCGAAGGACTTCTCCCTTCGTTGTTATGAAGGACATATTCAGAAATTTAAATGGCTTGAAAAAAATTGAAACGTTTCGTCTCCGTTTCTTAACTAGGATGTGATTTATCCTTTCGTTTTTATTTGGTTTCAACAAATTTTTGAAAATTTTAATAGGCGTTTCTAATTCGTTTTTTATGGCTCAAAATAAAGCGTTATTTTTTCGTTTCGGTAGCCCGATTTTTTTCAAAAACGTTTTCGTTACGTTTTTTACATTTTAATCAAAGTTTTCCGGTTCCGTTCCAAATCCGTTTCTTTTACAATCAACGTTTCAATGTTTCGTTCCATATCCGGTTTTTCTGAAAAAGGCAAACGTTTCCGTTATATACCAAAAACGAGATGTTAAAGAAAATTGGTTCCCGTTTCTTTGGATTACTGTTTTAAAACGCAATTCGTACGTCAGAGCCAAAAAGATCAATATACAAATTCAAGATGGCCGTTTGTTATGAGTAAACAACGTTTAGCAGACATCTTTAATTTGCATATTGAACCTTTTGGCTTCGACGTACAGAATTTCTAATTGATATTATTTCATATGTACAAAAAATTAGAAGCTTCATTTTGTTATAGTTACTTTAGTACAATAAGAAAGTAAAGAAAAAAAAGGAATTAACAAAAATAAAAATTCAAAATGGCATTCTTTAAATCCTTTAGTATCAAAATTATAATTTTGGAAAACACCTTTCGGAACCGAATTTAATTTTAAAGTTTTTAATGCATGGTATCTAATATGTAGTATGTATAAGGCGGGAAAAAAACGTTTTTGAAACATTTCTTTTCGGTATCATCGTTTTTTGTTTCGGTTCTGACTTCGTTTCGTTCAGAGTAAACGTTTTAGTTTCGTTTTTATTGCATTCGTTTTGAATCCGTTTTTTTCTTCTTCTGAAACATACATCCGCTATTTTAAAAAGTTTCGGCTTAATCGCTGATCATGCCGGAAGAGATCGACTCGTTTCTACAACGTTTCCTTAACTCAAAAAACACAAAAATAACGCGATTTTCGTTACCGTTTCAGAAACGTTTTGCATACGACATGAAGGGTGCCGTCGTATTACAACTTTACAGCGTGCGTCGTCGTATAGCAAGAGATTTTACTTATTTATTTATTTATTTATTTCGTTTATTTATATATTTTTATTAAAAGGAAAATGATCACTCAGTGTTAGAATTTTGTTATTTGAAATGATCACTCAATGTTTATCAGTTGATTTTTAAAAATAAATATTCTATACCAGATTTAATCTCATTAAACTAGTATTATGATTTAAAGTTCTATAAAGCGGATGTTTTTTAAATTTTTAAAATTATTAAAATTAAAAAAGGAGAGAATTTTCTTTTTTTTCTTAAGCTTTTTAATGCAGTTAAGATTTGACTGCAATTAGAATCAATCATACCGCATTATTTTTACAAGCAAAGAAAATAATGATCAGGCCAGTTCTCCAATTTGATAATCAGGCCTGTAGCCAGAAAGGGGGGAAAGGGCATTTAGCTCCCTTGAAAGGAGTTAATTGTTCCTGGTTCCCCCGGAGAATTTTTTTCCTGGCATGTAACATTTGGAAATTGCATGCATCTTTTGCATTTTTCCAATTCCCTGTATTGTTGAAATCATTTAAAGCCCCCCTTAAAAGTTTAGCCCTTCGAATGGACTAGAGGCTTACCAGTGGAGCTTTTGATAAATACTTCTTTTGTAAATTTCTTTCTATGTTCAAAAATTCAGGATTTGGTTGTTTTTCATAAGTCAAATTAATAATGAGGACTGTACTTAAAGTACCAAAAGCAGATAAAATACCTTTGGAACAAAAAATGGTTTCACATAAATCAGACCCGTAGGACCCGTGACCAAGGGGGCGCCAGGGAAGTATTAGCCCCCCAACCCCTGGAAAAATTTCTAGCCCATGCATTTTCCCTATCCTCATGCTATAAGCGGCTATTTGAAGCAGCTGCCCCCCCCCCCCCCCATCCTCTTGTTCAGGCTACAGACCAGAAGGCTTAGTCAAAACAAATCGAACTGGTAACCTAGAAAAATTCTCTGCAGGCTTTTTAGTACGAAAGTTCAATTTTTTGCAAAATTATAGATGCTGCAAAATCAAGATACTTTGCTTCGGAAGCTTATAAAAAAAATTAAAGTCCCCCCTTTTTGTAAAATTTGATTCCATACTAAAAAGCATTCAAGCATTTTCCAGACAAATTTTATGAAATTTATTTTCAATATCTCCCAAACATACAGATTACGAAAAAACTGAGGTAAATCAGTATATATCAACGATAAGAATCAATATGTGTATGCCTGGCTTGATGTAAGCATTTTTCGTTCATTTAGATGCCTTACCCTAATTCAGAAACACAGATTTGTGGTTTAATTAATATTTTTACAAATTTGCAACCTCGAAAAACGGAACAGCGAGAAAATTACTTCCAAAATGTAAAAGATTAAAGCAGAGTCTCGAAAATTCATGGTTTTTATACATTAATTTTTTTTTTAAACACTTTCTTAAAACAACCCTAAATCCAAATTCACAAAAAAAAAAAAAACATTAACGGGCAAATAAAATCAAAACCTTGTAAAATTTAAAATCAAATCTACCTGTTCACGTGCATTACTCGCATTGTCCATTTCCTCTTCAGCTACCGGAGAAGGTTCGTCAGCATCAATAAACACCCAGTCACCAAAATCATCGGACTCCATAGCGACTATGTTCGAATTCTATCTTAATGTCACAGACGATTTCTTCTAATGTCAAAAAAAAAAAAAAGAAGTTTTCGAAAAAATATTTGTACGATCCAACCTCCACTTGATCACGATGTTTACTAACAAAGCAGTACAACCATCACAGAGTAAATAAAACTTCCCCTATTGGTGGAAACAAAACATTGGAGGGAGAATGACCAATGGGAAAACTCCTTTAATGTGAATACAAGCACTACAAGCCAAGCATGGAGAAAAAAAGAATTTTGCAAAATCAGGGCTTCACATTTAAACCAGGGTTGACAAAATACTTTCTTTTTGTTGGACATTTCTTTTATATAATGGAATCTTATTTTATGGTCATATAAAAAAGTATATGATTTTATTCGTGTAAAATGGAAGTTGTTGTCACATAGGAAACAAGTGCTTACTTGGATTACAGTGGCGGTTTGCGGCGTTAGGGGCAGACAAAACTTCCAGAGGGTTACTTTCTCTAACTTCGCATCCTTCGAAATACGTACTTCCACAAATAATGTCTGAAAAAGGTCAGAAAATGGGTCATTTTTTTTATTATATTATAGACTGGCAGAACTGTAGTAAAACGGCTGAATATAAAAATAAACTGGTGTCCATATTCTGGCTTTGTCAAAGCTTTGGCGACTGGGTTGATAAACAGCGACGCAACTTCACCTTTGGGGTCGTTCAAATATGACGTCATCATTTTTAGGAAGGAGGGGGGGTCTTCAGAATGATGACGTTCATGTTAAATGTCCATAAGAAAAGCCTATTTTATGATGACGAGGGGGAAGGGGGGGTCCAAAAATCCTCAGAAAATGATGACGTCATATTTGGATGGCCCCTTTGATTTCAACAAAGAACACCGCACACCAGAATAGGGAAAAAGGTTTCGGTTAAGTATGGTTTTTATATGGAACCTATTGTTATATTCTTATGCAGGTTTTTACCTGATGTGCGGTGTACTTACTCGTTTCTCAGTATTTTTTCCCGATTCTATTTGAAAAAGCGCATCAAAGAGACCTCTATTCCTGCCTCGCTGATAAATGCTTCTATTCCTGTCTCGGCCTACTGAGTCCAGCTGCTGTTCAATACTTCAGATAATTATAAAAAATCTTTAATTTGTTTGTACCCTTCCACTTTGAATGCATGATTTAATTTAACTCTAATTTTATAAACCTCAGACTAATATCGCCTAGTCATTACATTGAAAAATTTTTACTTGCCATTCTATGGCTCGGTTTGATGTTAATTTTTGTGCGTTCCTTTCGTTCAACTTGTACATGATAATTCTGAAAGGTAAAGATTTTGGATATTCTGGATGATTTTTTTTTAAATGTCTTAAATATTAGCATTCCATATCATTTTCGGTTCAACAGCCTTACATTCAAGATAATTCTGCCACTTCCAATAAACAATTAAAGGCTATCTGAATTAGATTATGTTCAGATACCTGTAATTATTACTATCTAAGGCGTTCTCTGAAAATTAATTGCAAAAGTCGCAAAAACGTTTCGACTGCTCCGAAAAAAAAGTCCTTTTTTTTTAGCTGTACAAAAACTTTATCTTTTTTCGGACAGTTGAAAAACTCCTTATCTTTTTTTTTGATGACTTATAAACGATCTATTTCAATGGTCACTGCTATATTCAATAGATCGTTTTTGCACTAACAAAAAAAAGATAGGGAGTTCTTGTACTGCTAAAAAAAAAAAATAAGGACTTTTTCTTCGGAGCAGTCTATTTAAGTACCTAATAAAAAAAATCAATTGATTTATTTGGTGTATACAGTCCATATATTAATAAATTAATTCCGTTATGATTGTAAAATGATACGTATAAAATAATGGTAAATACAGGGTGCGAAACGATTTACCCCCTAAAAATTAGAAGCTTTCTAAAAAAAAAAAAAAAATCAGACAATAAGACACTATTTAGAGACTTTTATTAGAGGCAGGAAAAAATCATTCTTACGGTTACTTAACTTAAAATTAAAAAAGAATCATTTTTGGAATTTAGGAGCAATGAACTTTTTTTTGTTTTTTACAATAAGTTAAAAACGCACCAATGAGGATTTTTACGGCAAACTAAATCCGCTAGGGGGGCTCTGGCTGCTATCATGGTAAAATGGCGGCCAGCTTCGGATTGGTAAATAAATATTCCCTTCTCATATTAATGTCATTTATTAACCAATATCCGAAGCCGGCCGCCATTTATCATGATAGCAGCCAGAGCCCCCCTAGCGGATTTAGTTTGCCTTAAAAATCCTCATTCAATTGGATGATCAATTGGATGATCAGCCAAAGAAAAACAAAGAACAAAAAAGCTCCAGGATATGAGAAACATTATAGTTCATCGGATGACTACCACTCATCATATGAAAGAACTGAGTTATCCAAAAGAGAAGGACCAAAAGAAAGAGCACTTCTGCCAGTCGCTGGCTATGTTCCACCGTTTAATACTAGTAATAGTGATTTGGAAGGATCACCGAAGGAGTGAAGCTACAATTTATTCTACTGCAAAATAAAATATGTCCTAGACGAATCTAATGAGGGTTCAAGAGGAAACTTTTAAGATTCCTTTCTGTAAAATAAACAAAAAAGCACGGAAATCTGGACAAAAAGAGATTTTAAGAGACATTTTTTTTTTTTTTTTTTTACAGAATTAGACACTTTTAGGGTCCAACCTTAAAGACTTCAAGAGACCGTTTCGCACCATGTAAATAAAAACTATGAAACATGCACGAATAATAGTCTTCTTATGTAATGTATAAATTCTATAAGAAAAATAAATGCAAAAGCAAAAAGAATTTGTCACAGCTCTATAAATTTCGTTCCACACACCACAAAGGTCTACCGAACGATCAAACTTTTAAAATGACTCAAGTTCCTAGTGCACTTAATGCATGGTAACTAGTGCACCTTAATATATACACTTAATAATTCCACATAATCATAAATTCGACGTATGTACAGCCAATTACAATCCTACCCTTCGCTGCGGTGATTGACCCGCAATTAAATTTTTTAGGGGCTGATAAAACGAATTTATGAAAGAAATAAAATCGACACATAATAATATTAACAAAGACTAGGTCGAGATATTAGATGTTGGCTTGTCAATCTACTAGAGGATCTTGTTGCATTGCTGCCTGAATTTGTTTGACTACTAGGACAACTGTTTGACAACTTGGCAGGCGATAGAGTTTGCGTATTTGGTTTTAAGCCTATTCCTTGATGCGGTGATTGTATAGGCATCATTACGTTTTGTCCGCTGCTACCCGGACTCACCTATCAGAAAAAAAAGATTGCTCAATTTATAACGGATTGAATTTTTTTTTAATGCAAATTATTTTTAGGATTCTTACAGCCTGAGACGAGGGGGTAGACGTTGGTTTTGTTCTAGTGTTCATCACAGCCATACTCCTTCTTAACAACTGAGCTTGCTGCAGCCTATGCTGCAACTGTTGTTGCTTCAGTTTGTGTTTGATGTTCAAACAGAACGGTATCGGACATTTTTGTTCCTAAAAAAAAAAAAAAAAGAATAAGTTGAAGCAAAGACTTTTAGCCAAACCAAAGTGAAGTAGTAACAGTAAAATAACTTACGGAGCAATGTTTGCAATGATAACAACAAAGTGCAATAAGTTGTTTGCAAATGGGACAACCTCCGTTCGTTTTCTTTTTGCAAATTTTCACGTGCTGCGTAACTCTTTTCATCTTCTGACAGCCTGGCAGTTCACAACCGGCTGATTCGCGACACCGACACGCGTGCACCAGGGAACCAATGCACCTTTGTATAGAGCGCCTTCGAGTTTCTGGATCTATGGCAAGAGACTTATCGGTTGAATTTAATATTCCCAAATCATGTAGATGAGCGTTTAAGTCTTCAGGATTCTCTTCTTGAATGGTACTGCTTGATGATGGAAAACTGGAAACAAAGTCTTTCGAAGGGCCCGGTAGATCTACTTAAAAAGAATCACATTATCAGCTAGAACAATACTTCATATTCAAAATTAAAATTTGCCCTTGGTTGATTAAGTCACCTTACCTGCTTGAAGCTGCAGCTTCTTTTCCTTTTCCTTTCGTTTTTTCTCTTCCAACTCTCTTTCATGAATTTCGTAGATTTTTTGAGCTAATAAACGATAATAATCAGATAACGAATTGGCCATTTCGTAAGTAACACTCTCTGCTTTCTTTACAGACGCCATCATCGTATCAGTCATGAAGTTTTCCCGCGATGCACTCGGGCCTTGACGGGTGGATGAAATCGCTTGAACTAATTTATGCGTAAGATCATTTCTGAGATCCTGAGTGACAGATTGATGCCATTCTTTCGTTGCTTCTTTCTGACTTTTAGGCAACGACGTCGGATTCCCATCACCACTATCTAAAGTCATTTTCATTCGTGCTCCTTGATCGGTATCGATTGGGCTTAAAACGCCCATAGTATCATATGCCCTTTTCGTACCAGACGCCGAAGGATTGATCGCTTGTTTTGCTGCTGCTCCGCAATTTATTGCTAAAATATTTTTATTGATATTTTTAAAAAAATTGAGACCGATTTTTAAACGATGAACATACTTTCAAAGCTACTTTGATCAGCAGATCTGAGAGGAAGACAAAACTGACAATTTATCGAAGAGCATTCCTTCCAATGAGAGATGATGTATCGCGATGAAGAGCAATGAGAGAAAGCGCAATCAGATTGTCCAGCCTGGCAAGTTGGAATATGGTTTAAAACATTTTGGATCTTGCCACAATGTAAAACTGAGCACTAGAAAAAACCAGATTATTATTTTTTCTATACCTTCCTTATTAAAAGAAAAAAATAAATAAATAAATCAAATAAAATCGAAAATAAGGAAAAACATACCTGCCGTCCCGCACGACTGCCAAAATTTCTACACTTTAGACCATGTAGTAATAACACCAGTCGTTGCTGAATTAACTTAATTTCTTTAGGATCATTGTCGGGGAATATTAAATTTCCTGTATGAATCTCCTCTGTAAAGTAAGAGTCGTGTTAATATAAATCTTAAAAATGTCGAATTTTATAAAAAGGTGCATGTTTGCAATATTATGCATACCCAATTCCAGGGATTGTACTTTAACCGACTGCACCGCCGTTTTCCTGTCGTTTGAATGTACCTAATTGAAGAATAAATAAAAAAAATTGCGTTCAATTTAACTGTTTTATTTTATTCAATTTTAACCATTAATTGCGTAATTGATAACCATTACATAGTCCGTTTCTAAGATTGCATAAGGTTACGTTTATATTGCACAAGTGGACGCTAAAATATAGGCTCTACGTTACTCGACTACTTTGCAGCCAAGTATTCAAGTGTCAACACGTTTATTCCTCACCTTACTTAATTTACGTAAAGCTTATAAATTAGAAAATTATAAGTGGAAATACCATACTTTTAAATGAGCTTTTTCGAGATTTTCGTGTTGACTATATTAGTCATATATGTAGGGTTGCCAACTCATAAACAATAGAAACGTGTTTAGCTTATGGGTGCATCCCAACACGTTTCCATTACCCAGACAAAACAGATCCATGGATTAATCATGGATTAATCGTGGATTACACGTGGAAGTTGTGGAATACTGGGGGATGTTCCACGAGTATTCCAGCAAGATTTTAAGACTTTTTCCACCAATAATCCACCACTATTTTCCACATATATTCCACCACATTTTTCCACTACTTTTCCACCGTATTTCTTTCTAGTGCTTCTTTTCTTTCTTTCTAGTACTTCTTTCTAGATTAGTTTTATCTGCCTAAGGAATACATAACTGTGTTGTGAAACGTTCACAACACAGGACTTAGAAGAGAATTATTGTCAAAAAAATTTTTTTCAACAAAAATTAGTGTCATTAACTACTTTTTTCTGAAACTTCTCCCAGATTTTTCCTTGGGATTTCTATTACACATATTTTTTCGAAACAATTTGTTCCGACAGAATTTCTTACTGATATTTTTTTACGAGTTTAGAGTGAGAGTCTGTTCATTGAAAATTTGAAATCAAATAATTTTTACTGGGATTTTTTTCTTCCTATTTGATAAAACTAATTTGTTAGAGTTTTTTTTGACAGAATTTTTTAAGATTAACTGTTGACATAGTTGTCATTATAGAAATTTCACGAAATGGGTCAAATTTGTTTTTTCGTTGAATTTCAGTAAAGAAATCTTTTTTTTCTTCGATTTCTTGTCGACAATTTTCAATTTAATTAAATGACAACAAAACCCTACTTAACTCCACAGCTCTCCAAACCTTGTCTGTACTGTATTAAGCTTATCCTGCAGAAAAAATCTATACAATTTTCGAAATTAGAGTCAATTTTCCACCAAAAATTAAATTTACATTTTTTTCACTTGAAAATATTCAAAAAAGAAATGCAAAAAGGTAAAATACGGTTTTAAAATGTTAAATTCACACAAAAATACACTAAAAATGCATTAATCGCCATTTTGCAAACCTGTTCACGTCATGATGACGCATGCGCAGACCAGTCGGCGCCAAGTGTTTTTCGGGATCAGCGCAGTACGGTCATTCCGATTTCATCTTCCGATGGAGTCGGATCGGTTTATTTCGCCGGTGTCCGTGAGTGCATTTTTTTTAAAATTTTAATAAATTATTTTTTTAGCTCGGGCTTTATTTAATTTAAATAAAATAGTGTTCGGTTTTTATTCATTTTCTTTAATAATAATTTAATTATTAAATTTTAAATACGGTATATAATTTTTTTTTTTTTTTTTTAATTTACTACTATCGGTCCGGCTTGGAGGCAAACCAGGAGGTTTGGTCTCCCATCGTAGAAGGCCTAGGTATCGACCCAGCGACTGGCCTTGTGTGGTATTAGTGTTAAGGGTTTAGTGTTAAGTTCCCCCGCAAATCTTTACGTTAGGAGTCAGCTCCTCTTTTGGAGCTGCAGAGTTTTATTAGGCTGTTTATTCTATTCGAGTCGAACTTGCATGGCGCGGGAGATAAGCTCCATAGTGAGAGTCTCCAGGGTTTTCTTTCGGATGACTGGGTGTCCGAGGTTATTGGCGCACCGCAAGCCTTAACTGTACATATGTAGAGTTAAAGCCGATAGGTCTCCGGCGAGCTCTGATGGCATGGTTCCCTAGACCGCCGGGCCAATGCGGAAGGTCTTAACCTTTTACGCCTGGAAATCCGAATTTTTTTTGCAATTTTGCATTATTTTTATAATCACAAGCTATTAATTAAAAAACAAAAATAGTAATGATAATAACATTAAATTTTAAAATAATTAATTTTTTTATTTCAATCATACCGCGGGAGATAAACTCCATTGTGAGGGTCTCCAACCCCCCCCCTTTTTTAATCGTCTTTTTTTTTTTTTTTTGTTTTTTTGTTTCAGTTTTCACAGTAGCAGTCAGAGGAATCATCGCAACCAGAGGAATCGTCACAGCCGCAACGTAGTCCAAAAGCTTCAACAACGAGGTTTGAGTTTGGGTAATGGGTTTGGGCATAGCTATGGTATAGGTATAGGTATGTATGGATTTGGTATGGTATGGTATGGTATGGTTGGCATGGATTTGGGTTATGAGGTTTTTACCTTTCTTCTTTTCTTATTTCCAATTTTTTCTATTACTTTTTTACTATTATTTTTCTTTTTATTTCTATTCCTCTCCTACATTTTTTTAATTTAAAAAAAAAAAATTAAAATTAAATCAAACAAAACGGGACTTTAAAAGGCAGCCTATTATAGTTTGCAGAAGCTGTCGATTACCATTTTTTTTAAAAAGCGGTCAAACGACATTTAAAAACAAAAAAAAAAAAGAATCGAATTCATTTTTCGCGTAAAGGTTGTCGAATAGTATCTCGACAATCTTGTCTCTAATGTTTGGTATTGTAAATTGTATGAACGTCCAATGCCGTACATTGTACATTCGTACAATCTTAAATCATATTTAGTTTAAGCTTAGTTGTATTTATTTTATTAGGTTTAGTTACTGTATTAGTTTTAGCTATTGTATTAGTTTTAGTTATTGTATTAGTTATAGGTATTGTATTAGTTTTAAGTTGTCAGCTAGAGGAGTAAAGTCCTCCTTATGTCATGCGGATCCAATGTCGTGCAGATCGATGTGAAAAGGACGTCATTTTTATGTCGATCCGTACGGGGTTGGTGACTTGTGGCGTTTGGAGGATGTGATCCTTGGAAGCTGGCTTGGGGGGACAATTCGGTCGGGCGCGGTCTCCGAGTTTTCCCCCCAACCCGTGTGGGGTTTTTGGCTAGTCCCCCATCGGGCGCCTCCCCAGGTGGCGGATAGGGGAACGCTCTCCGAAATCGGAGAGTATGAGGATTTATTCCTCAGGCGGACCAAAACTAGCCACAGCAGAACAGAATGTGAATCTGGAAGATCTAGCAGTTCTCTTAATTTTGAGGGGAAAAGGCTAAAAAAAGACGGTTTGGGGTTTGTGGACATTACAGCATGATGAAAAGTTTGATTTGGTGGGATGAGTTTGGATAAAATTTTGCATGAATTCTTAATTCAGGTTTGGTCTAGCACGAATCTTTCAACCTTTATATCTTTAGACACTTCGTTGGCTACGTAATACTTGAACGCTCACTCTGCCAAGAAGTTTTTTTTAAATTACTGGCAGAAAAAATCTTTTTAAAGACTTCAAATTGTAAGCATGAATTATCCGCTGGGAAAAATTGAAGCTAGAAAACGTAATTATTAAAAGTTTAAAGGAACAGATTGCAGAAATGAATTATTTTCACAAAAAATTTTTGCAGGACTAAAAGCTTATGGTACCTAGGATTAGTAACGAAAAGCTATTTCCAGAAAAAAAAAATACACCATACCATTTTTGTTACACCAGATTTTTAATTTGTTTACTCAAAACGAATCGTTACCATATATAGGCAACACACCTTTATCATATATATTTTACTGTACAAATTTATAAACATTTTGAAGTCAAAATTAATCAAAAGATTTCTTAATCAAAGAATATTTGTTTCATTTATGGCATATATATCATCATAATACAAACTTCATGACATCATACCAACAACTTTTGCGCTGGGTATTACACATAAAAATATATGGCCTGAATAATAGCAAATTAGCAATTATGGCAAATTATATGGCCTGAATAGCTTCAGCCCTCCCCAGAAAGTTTTTTTTCCTATTCTTAGCCCTCCCTAGAAAAGAATTCTAGATGCACCCATGGCTATTAAAATATTTTACAAAAATAAACTTACTTGTGGATTAGCTATTGACAGTTGAGGATTTTGGCCTCGTTTCATCTGATGCGTTTGTTGAAGTTTCTTAACTGCTGCCGCAGCCGGTGTCAAATTTAAGCCACCGGGTAACATTGATCCTATACCATAAACCTGTAACTTTCAAGGTTGTCATCAGTACATTAAGTTTCACAAATGAAACTGAATTACAATTACATTTAAAAGCAAAAGATATTCATACTTGATTCTAAAGCAACAATCTTTGATTTAACCCTCCTTTTTTTATTACTACATGAAGACATATTCCCGTGTATAAAATTTAATATTAAACATATTTTTCAATGATGATCTATATGTTTTTTTCATGGTGTGTAAAATGATTAAGGTCTGATTGTATTTATTATCAAAATTAAATATACAAGAGCAGACCTAAAAATGATTATCATGCAGCTGTGCTATTATTATTTTTTATCTCAAGAAACTTTAATGGCTGAATTTGTTATCAACTGATTTTTTGAAAAGAGTAACTATGAAACAATGAGGAATTTAAAGGTTTACCCATGATAGTTGCTGATGCTGTGTCGTCATTATATGCAAACGTTCGGGAGCTTCCTTGCCTTCTTTTCTTTCAGTTTCGTCGAGATATAGCGCTATTTCATCATATAATGCCACTCGGTTTTCTGTCAAACCTCTAGAAATGTATAAATAAAAAAAAATTTAACGGTTATAACATTTTTTTTAATACGTCATAAAAAAAAGGAAAAAACACTCTTACCGTCTGTTAATGTCAACCACAGGTACAGACACGCTAGGTCCGAAGGTAGAAGGATTCGTACATTTAAAAAAAAATTGTTTTCTCTGAATTCCACGCAGTAGTACTCACTCAAAAATAACAACAACAAACAAAATCCTCCTTTTTGTTTTTATTGCAAGGAGCATGCGCAGAAGCGGGAATCGAGTGGCGCGAACTCTAGGCGGATTTTTTTTGAACCTGCCTAAGAGGGATAAATATGTAAACAATTTAGTTAATTTACTTTTTAGGTACAGGGCCTGATAAGTTTGACAATGGCTGAGCTTCTGCAATAATGGAGAGGCTCCTGCAATAAAAAAACTACAGGTTATATGCAGATCTATTATTGTATTTTGAACAAGAGAATCATACAGTAAAACGAGAAAATAAAGATCTCTAAATTTTGAAAATCAGGGATTTACAATTAATTCTTTCTTAATTTATTCAGAATCAATGTTCTGCAGTGCAGGCTTCACAGACTTTGGCACCCTGTTCAAAAGAATGTTTTTCACGCCCTGCTTCAAATTTTTTTTTACAACACCCCTTTCAGGAAAAAAAAAAAAAAAAAATGCAAGAAATGCAGAAGAAAAAAATTGAAAAATATTTTCTTTTTTCATTTTTCTTCATCTTTGCGCCCTAAAATTTGAAGACTACTATGCATGGGCACGGAAAGCACATGACTAAAGCCGCCTAAAGCAGCTGCTGTCTAAACGGAATTGGAATTGGAATCTCCAAAGTGCACTCTTCGTTGGACTTTGTGGTTCTGATTCCAATTGTATGTCTTTCAATGGAATAGCAGGAAAGGAAAGAGGGGGAAAATCGTGTAAAATGGGCTGGCTGGTATGTATACTTCTGGCACTCTTCCAGCCATTGACAGTCGGAGGAATTTCAAATTCACTTTGAACCTCCCCTAAAAATTAAGTTCTATAAATGGAGAAGTACAGCATAAAACAAAACACATTTTGGCGGTAGTATAAAATTTTATTTTTGAAGCTATGTAGGGTTATGTCATGTACTCTAAGTACATCTTTAAAAAAAAATTACAGCTGACCATATAAAGTACAACAGTAAAATCAAAACACTGCATGCGATGTTAATCCTGATTTTTTCATTGTCATCCATTCGACTAGACTCAAATTGCTCCATTCATTACTTTTCCATTGACTTTTTAAATTTTCGATCAAAAAATGAAAGCAGAAGTTTAATTTTAAACGATTTAAAAAATACCTATTAAAAAACCTGAAATGTTTTTCCATTGTTTTCGTCACAAATCTAACTTAAATTAGGAGCCGACACCAGCAATCGAATTTTTTTTTTTTAAAAAAAAGAGATGTAATTTTTATTTAATTTATTTTTGCAATTGATCTATTTTCTTTTCCATTTAATTTCTGTCCAACAATACAAAATCTCTGCCTATTCAAATTAATTCAGGACAATTTTTGGAAAAATTAAAAACGCCGAAACAATTAGAAAGTACGCTTTTAAAAAAGGTGGCACTTTCTACAACAAATTATCTTATTTGAGAAAAAAAAAAAAAAGCCAACAAATTTTTAACACGTAAATCCCGATTCTATTTTTATACAAAGAAAATAAATATGGATATGTGCAATTTTACAACAATATTTTTCAACATATGTTCTAGATATAGTTTTTGATTTTAATTAGAGCATATATTCATTTTCTTTTAAAAATATATTGGCAATTCATTTCATTCTTTCTTTTCATATAATTTAATTAATTCGCTTTAAAATTATTAAATAAATATATCCTCCCATTCATAAATATTTTTTTATTAAAAGCGTACCCTCTTATTTAAATTTACTACGAGAAAAATATATATCGACTGTTGCAAAAATACGTCGAAAATGATTAATTGAAAACATTCTCGTCGTATTTTTCAAACACAAGAAAAAAATTTAGTTCAGTCTTTATATTATTCATATACCAACACCATTACTATTATTTATTACTATAAAAAAATAAAAGTTCGGTAATAAACTAACTTAAAAAAAAATTTAGAAAAGATATAAAAGCCTGTTTCGTTTTCTCGCGAAGGGAATGTAATAAGTACTAGCTGAAAATCTTCGTTCCGGAAAAAATAAAACCGAAGCAAATTAAAATAAAAATATGTTGAGGTTTAAAACGCTGCATACAGAAATTTATTTAACTTTTATAATTGAAACAGACCTTTGCAACAAAATATGGGGAAACTGATCGATAAATGCAATTAAAATTTGACGAAAATCGCATTTACTGACCGTAACAATAATTTAAAAAATGAAAAAAGGTTAATAACATTTATAGTTGTTTGCTTCGGTAGTTTCTGTAGGTAGAGCACTTAGAAGAATATATATTTAATGTTTGATATTTTGTTTCTTTTTCTCTGTATATTTTCAAAAATGATGAAACACCTTGAAATACGAAAATGAAGAAAAATATAAATAAAATAAAATTTTTTTTTTCGGTTTCACAGTCCTTTCAAAACCTTTTGAATCCTGAATCGAATGCTTAAATTGCCATTTCAGGATCTATGATGTTTTGGCCAGACTGTAAAAGCAAGATGCTCTTCGTCTTACCTTTTACTCAGATTTGGATTTATCTTTGTCTTTTTCGGATTCAACAGTGCTTGCTTCTTCTTCTTCGTCAGAGTAATTCGTAGGTTCTTCACCTGGTTTCAACAGCCTTCCAACATATTCATATTTTTCTGAAAAACAAAGCAATATTAACTTTAGTTTCTGTATAGATTTCAAATTCGAATGAGTGAAAAAAATTTTATTTTTTAAAAAATTATTTAAAATTAATTTCACATAGGAAATAAAATTAAAGAGAATTTCGTTGACTTTATACATAAATTCGGTTAAGAACATGACCTTGTGCTTTCTAGTTTACTGCTCATCATTTTCAAATCCAAAAACTTTTTAATTTACCTTTAAACTGAATTTCCCATTCTTTAACAGATTCCATTTCCATGGTATTTAAGTCTGACAAATCATCATATTCCTCCTTTGCGCACGTTACTGAAAACGTAGCTAGACCTCTAGACGCATCCCGACCTCCAAAAGCAGCATATGGCCCACCTAGAATGAAGGCAGAAAACTTAAATTACATTTTGTTTCAAGAAAAATAATATACATTGTTGCAACAGCATTGCTTGGTTAAAAATACCATAAGCATTGTTTTGGACAACGATAATAGCTCTGCATATTATAAGGACATCAAGAATTAGACTTGCAAATTGCCTTTTTAAAAAAAGGGGAAAAAAAAAAATGAAGTTATAATGTGTATGTGCGTCAATCGTCGGCTTTTAAATTCAGAATAAATTTTTTTTTACTAATTGCTTCTTAAGAATTAGTTGATTAGTTTTTATTAAAACATTTTATAAAAATAAAAACAAGACTGTTATTTAACGGACTAATGAGCAACAACCACAAACAATCTGATCCTGATGACATTGAAAAGAATCACAAAATTAATACACCCAAATCGACTTGGTCAAGGTTGAGTAATTCTTAGTCTCTCTGTCTAATTTTTTTTTTTTTTTTCTGTTCAAATAAAATTATAATATTTAATTATTTTGGCAAAACCTTGATTTGAAAATTAATAATTAAGGTCTTCGTCATGATTTTTTTTTTTTTTTTTTTTTTTTTTTTTTTGGTAAAAACAGTTTGGCAAATAATAACATAACCTTTTCAAAGATTTTTATCTATCAAATGAAGAAGATAAAACGAATCATATTTATTTCAATTGTGGGATAGATATGATAATGTATCAATCAGATGAACTTGCTTTTTTTTTATTTGAACTAACTCTTCAAAAAAAAATTTATTCATGACTAAACATTTTTTATTCTTCAGTAAAAGTCTTTGACCCTTTACCATTGATCTTGAAAACTTAGTCCTGACCTTTTTATCAACTAGTAAATCTTGCATTTTGAATTTTCTTTGCCAAAAATTTCAAAATGACTCCAGACTCTTCATAACGCATTCAGTAACAATTACTTGAATCTAAACTTTAGAACATAAATTGTCAATGTTAACAACTAGGAAGATTAAAGTCCAAATATTACATCACTACAAAAACGGAGAAAAAAAATAAATTATAAACACGCTGTTTCCTATATTATAAAATTTTATTAAAACGCACGATAGGATAGAATCCAACCAGAATTTCAACGAGGGACTTACCAGGTCCGTAAAACCTTTTCCCTTTGGTAACATCGAAAACTTTCCCATTTACAGCGACCAATATCCTTCCATCAGGTTGTTTTCCATCGTATTTTCTTAACTCTTCAACGGTGAAGTCTTTTCTTAACTTCGGAAGCTTTGGTTCTTCTGGCACGACTACCGGCACATGACTTCTACTTTTAAATATTTTATATATTAAAAATGCTATTATTCCCGTTAATAAAAGATTCAACGGACTTGTTACTATTTCTGTAAATATACTTGAAATTAAACTATCAGAACTTTGCGATTCATTAGAGTCCGCCATTTTGATAGCTTTGCGTCGTCACTCTCCACAGAGTAAATGAACGATTTTAATCCTTGTTCCGGAACAAGTTGTTCCGGAAATTGTTTAATTTTAGCGCGAAAATAAATTTAAATTCGAATCCGACAATGACGAGTTTGAATAATTCAAACTCGTTAATTAATGTCGGAAGACATCAGTGGAAAAAGGGGGCAGTTTAGGTTCCAATGAAAAACTGTAGTCAATAAATGAAAATCGAAAGAGGATCTAACATTTTCCTTCTGCTTGTTTACAAATAATAGAAAATTCTGTCGGAATCAAAATGGCTTCCAAATAAACAATAGAAAATAACCTGTTGTCTGAATTTTTTTTGAGAGGTCCAACGGCCTCCTTCCGCTGATGTCTTCAATTTTAAATTAATTTCATCAAAGATTCGCTGTCTTTCCCTGAGAAAAGTGAGATGCTATAGAAAGGAAGAAAAAAGTCGTCGAAATATTTTGATCCAAAAAGTAGTTTTACATGCCAACAAAAGAAAAAAACAGGAGGGGAAAAAGAGAAATACAGGTTAACACTTACAACAGCGATACTTTTTTCATAACATCTCCGTTGCTTGTGCTTAAATTAATAAGAATTTAATAAAACACTATTTTCTTATAATAGAACCCAAATTTACTTTGGTGGAATAGGACATTAACGGAGGAAATAAATAATATCGGATAAATTTTCTTAAAAATTAAAAGACAAGTGTATTTTTGATTACTTAAACAATTAATATAATACAGTATAATGCAAAGTATATAATTGTATTTTTTTTTTGTTTTTTACTAATTTGCTTAGTAAATATATTCTTTTTTTATTATTTATTCTTCTCTTTTAAATTATGCAATTTACAATCCGATTCTTTTTTATTTTTGTTTCTTCTTTCGCACCTAAAAACCATCCCAAAAAAAGGCAAGACATGAAAATACAAGAATTTAAAACCAAATCGGGTTTAACGTAGTTATTCCACATAAAACGCGATAGTCAAATGTACTTCATATCGGAGAATGGAAAAACAAAAAAGAGAACGAGTTGAAAGAAGCGCAATCCAAAGAGAAAAATCATTTTCTTATAGAAAAAAATAAAATAATCGTCGATAACGTAAAATTACATCAACAATTTACAATGAAAAAAAAAAAAAAAAAAAAAAATATGTACAATGTCTAAAGGCCGGTAGTTTTCTTCATGGTATAAATGACACTATTTATAATAATAAACTAAATTTATCAGATCATGTTTCAGGCTTTTTAATTTCATAGAAAAAAAACCCTACTATGCTACGTAAAAACTGGACAATGATTATAAAAAAAAAAATGTAAATGACAGCTCGACCGTTTACAACAGCAACAACTTGTTTGCATGCTTTTATGCATTAAAAAGTGAGAGAGCCAGAAGAAAACTGTAACGGTTCGGTCGGAGAAATCTTTTATCATCAACAAACAGAAAAAAAAAATAATCTATCAGGCACATTTTGTGTACTTTTTTAAACCTTTCCTGGCATTTTTCAAAAAAAAAAAAAAAAAAAAAATTGAGTTCTTCTTTTAATATCTTAGATTTTAGTGGCCCCACAGAAAAGGTTTCCTTTCTTTTGAACAGGGCAGTTTTAAAAACAAATTATGCGGAAAACTGTTTAGCGCATATTTTTACAAATAAAAACAAAACACGATTTATGCAACGTATATACAAATAAGAAGAATTAAATACATGTTTTCAACATACGTTATCAAAAGATTTTTACGAAAAAAAAAATCGTTTTGATAAAATCTGGAATAAATTAAATAAATGAAACAAACTAAACCCTTGCTAAAACGATACGTAAAGTATAGGTAAGCTTTAGATTAAATTTCAAAAAAAAAATGGCATCATTACTATATTTCTATCTTTCTAATTACATTTTCTAATCATTTCGTGACTTAGAAAAATTTTTTGTGACTTAAAAAAATATCGTTTTAACAACACTATGAATTCCGTCTTCTGGATTGCGTAAATAAGCGAACAACTTTTTTTGGGATGACAGTCTATCACTAATATTCTTAACAATAAAAAAAAAATTCTCGCAGCATTTTACGACACCCTGTTTTTGGTGGTATTACATTATTGTAGCTGTTTTTTTTTTTTTTTAAATCCGTATACACTCACATCCGCATTCACGAAATAGGCATTTTCAAGAACAGAAAAAAAAAAATTAATAATAATCATAATCATGATCATAATAAAAAAAGACGTATCATAATATATACAAATTGTGGAATATGTTGTACATTACTCCATAAATGATTTTATGCTATTCCTGCCGAAGCAACGGCATTTTGAAGAAGTTGTTTGTTACTTTCGACGGATAAATGTTCTATTTTTTCTATCTCCGCCCAGGAGGTTCTAACTTCCAGGAATAACTGAAGAAAAAACGGAAAAAAAATTGCGTTAATGTCTAAGCTTCATAATTTTTTTTGTTGTTGAAATATTTACTCACCGAATTCAGCCAAGCCTCATCAGCCAATAACTCATTTAATATGTGTGTCGTATCTTTGTTAGGATCCGCAGATCGTTTATCCGCCACTCGTTTTGAACATTCCAAAAACATCAAATATTTTTGATGTGATGCTTTATTTAAAAGTGATAAACGCCAGCCGCATGAGTTGCATAGTAAAAAGTCCTTTAAAAAAAATAAAAAAATCGTTTAAAAGTAACTTATTTTGCCGAAGAAAAAAAAGAAAAAATGATTTACTTACTTTATCAATCATGGCTTTAGGATCAGGTTGGCAACTTTCTAAAGTTTCGTTATTATATGGTGGTCCAAACAACTGTGTCCTCATCGAGACCTTTAAAAAATTTTTACACATTAAATATTTTATAAATACTGCATCCATTGTTCGGGAGGAGAAAAGCTTTTTAAGGTTAAACCTTCAGACGAACTACATGATTAGCAGCAGCTAAATATACCGTTTAGCTCCTTAAGTTTACCTACAGTTTAGCTGAAATTTTTTTTTTTTTTTTTTTTCTTTTGCTTTAAAATTTTGAAGTTTTTCCATAAACTGGGCTGCAGTCACATAAAAAACAAATCTTAAGGCTGTACTAATAACAATAAAATTTAAAAAAAAAAAAAAAAAAAAAAAATTAAATGCTTTTGGACAAAAGATCATTGTCGCGTTAGTTGCATGGGCAATCTAAAGCAGCCAAATGGCCGCAAACCATTGACGTCAAGTGAATAAATTAAATTTTTATTTCATTTCAATTTGAAAATTACCTTCGGTTTATCGCAGGCAGAGCAACAACGATTATTTGTTTGATCCTTTGGTAAATCATGGAACACATTAAGAAGAGGCCACGTACGAACGGATGCGACTAAATTCGCCCGCCATTTGGTAACATTAAGCAGTCTTCTGCAATGATCCTCCGTCACTTCGTCTATCGTTCTCACGTTTGACAAAAAATAATCGTCTGAAATTTAAAAAACAAAAAATAAATAAAAATACAAATAAAAAACAATCAGGGGATATGACGCATATCCCTACGTAGGACTACGTCTAGAATTAACTTACACTTCAAAAATTTAAAAAAAAAAAAATCGAGGGAAGGCATTGCTCCCACACAAAAACTGACGTCTTTTTGAAATCCTTCAAACATCATAGATGTTTGAAAACATTTATCAAAAATTTTATCAAATGTTCGTTTCAAAAAATGTTTTTTCAATAAAATTTTAAATAGCCTAAATTTTTTCAATAATCAAAAATCATCGAAATTGTCGTTTTAAAAAAATTTTGATGACCATTTTCACAAAAAACATTATTAAAATTTTAAATAAAAAATTAAGTTTCAAGAATTTTTACAAAACCTTTTCAATAAAATTTTAAGTATATTTTTTCAATAATCAAAAATCATCGAAATGTTCGTTTCAAAAAAATGATGCCCTTAAATCCTCCTTAATGATCGCTTTAAATCCTCCAAGCCCTAATATTAGTCCACATGGTCCCCTTTTTCAAAAACATTTTTTCAAAAATCATCGAAATCTAAAAAATTCTCTAAAAATTTTTCCCTTTTTTCTTAAAATTAGTCAAAAATTTACAATGTTTTGTAAAAAATTTTATTATAAATTTCATTGGTAATTTTAAAAAATTTTTGAGGATCATCAAGAATTTTTGATAAAATTTTATTGAAAAATTTAACTAAAATTTTATTGAAATATCATTGGAAAATTTTTAAATAAAATTTTATTGAAAAATTATTGAAAAATTTTAACAAAAATTTATTGAGAAATTTATCTGAAGTTTTACTGAAAAATTTATCTAAAATTTTTGAAATATTCGTTTTTTTCTAATGTTCGGTGTCCAAAACACCAACCGGACACGACAAAACCATCTTGGTCCGCCCTAACACGTAGTCCTACGTCAAAAAAAGCTCCTAACAACTAAATTTTATTTAATCTTCAACGGGAAAAAGTTTTATTTTCTAAAATAAAATAAAATAAAATAATTTCCCGATTGATATCCATTTAACGCACCTTGCTCTTGTAAAATTTCCGTAAGAAAATTCGAATCCAAAGCTTGACTTATGAGAGTTTGTATGTACACTTCGAAGGAATCCTGATATTTTTCCAGATCTTTCATTACCCGTTCCATTAACTCAGGATCCTCGTTCATTTTCATTTCGTCTTTCATTAATTCGACTATCGTTTCCATTCTCGACTGAACTCTAAATCGAACTGGGACAGTTACGTAAATATGCCTATTTTGTGGTGTCCAACCGGAGTACTGCATGAAAAAAAAAAAAAATCGAATTAAAAACGACTTATAACCGACTAAGAAAAACTTATATTTTTCAGAAAAAATACATACCGTACTGATATTTCTGTACAAAGTTTTCCCGTTTTCATCGAACGGTTCGTATTTTTGTAATAGGGTTTTGCCATCGATTCTCCAAATAGGCGGATATTCTTCGTGTAAATCACTTTTCATTACCACGAATTCTCCAGTCTGGAAAAAAAAAGAAAAAAGGAAATCATTTTTCCTTAATTAATAAATAATTTTCTTTTAAAGACTTCAAAAAAGAAATAAAAACAAAACGCAAATTAAATTTTAAAAAAAACTGGCTTTTTCCCTTACATTAATTAACTTACCAATTCCGTTTTATCCTTATCTTTAGTCTTATCTTTATCCTTTAATTTCTGAATGCGTTTAAAACAAATTACCAAAATTTTTTAAAAAAATGAAAATTTTTCCGAATTTTTAGCTAAATATTTTGAGCGGCTAGATTTTTCATACCTTATTAACCTGAAGATCCAATTCGTTTGCATCGCCGGTTGTCGGCTGGGCCGTGATTTGAGGTTCTACTGGTTTTGTACTGATTTTGTAGGTATCTAGATCTAATTGTGCTTTGTTGCTTGTTTTATTCTTAGACCCTCCTAAAATTAAAAAAAAAAAATTGTCATTATAATAAAAATCGTTTGAAATGGAATTCGTGGCAAAAGAATATTCAAAACCAGATAGCTATGGTAGGGTGGCTCAATTTGAAGGTCAAGTTTGTAATTTTCACTCCCTGGGCAAAAAATCATTCATTTACATGTAAAAAAAAGCCTGAATTTTTTTCCGGGCAGAAAAAAAATTTTTGGCCCAGACCCCAGGGTTTTTAGGCCAAAATGGTACTTAATTTGGACGAATTTCAAAAATTCGCCCAATTAACATCTTTCAACATAAAAAATTGTCCTTTATAAAGTATATGTGTACGTGGATATGAAAACTTCCCACTTGTAAAATCCGGATAGTTTGTTTTGATTCGAAAACTTATTTGTTTACAAAAGGTTTAAAAAACAAAACATTCTATCCAAAATGTTTAAGTGGGAGGTTTTCATATGCACGTACACATATTGGGTATGTAGCTTCCTAAAAAAAATATTAGGTTTCAAGGTTCAAATTTATTAATATCAATATAATTATTAATATTAAATTTATTAATATTAAAAATTGAGTAAAAATTTTTAAAAAAATTAAAAATGTCCAAAAATTTTAAATTAAAATTTTTGGTTTTAGAGAACTTATCAAGGTTTGATAATTTTGGGTACTTACATGCGTTGAAAATTCACTTTTTGCCTTTAAAAAAAAAAAACGAAAATAAGGAAAAATGGGGTTAGCATAAGGTAAAAAATATTTGGCATCCAAATCACATTTGGGGCATTATTTTACATATTTTGGGCACATTTTGTCTATTTTCAAATTTTCAAAATTTCTGCCCTAACCCTGTTACAGTCATCCCCGTTTTTCTATTATAACCCTGCCTGGGCGGCGAACGGGTGAATATTTTCAAACCAAATATTTTTTTTAGGAAGCTCAATACATACCTAATATACCCTATAAAGGACAATTTTTTATATTAAAAGATCTTAATTGGGCGAATTTTTGAAATTCGTCCAAATCAAGTACCATTTCGACCCTAAAAACTTCAAAGCACTGGGCCAGGGCCAAAAAATTTTTTTTCGGACAGAAAAAAATTCAGACTTCTTTTTACATAAAAATGAATATTTTTTTTGTCCATGGAGCGGAAATTAAAAACTTGAATTTCAAAATGAGCCACCCTAAGCTGTGGCTTGATTTCGTCCAGATTCCAAAATATTACATAAATTATATTTAATTTTAAAGATGGATTTAGTGCTTTACGTACCTTGACCGGACCTAGGATTCGAATGCCCTTTCCTAGAAATTTTATTGCTTTCCTCGTCAGAACTACTATCACCACCATGCTTCTTTTTAGACAAAGTTGTACTTAAAGGCTTGCCTACAAACGTTCGAGATTTCTTTTTCCGACCTTTTCCTTCGTCGTCGCTTTCATTCTGAAACAAAACAAACGAAACCGTCAATAAAATCCAAGAAAAATTTTGTCTTATTATAAACAGGCCCAAAAGTGGTCGAGGCTGTAGTAGAATACTAACAAATTACATTTTGGATAAAAATTAAAAAAGTTTACTTTGAAAAAATTGAAATTTTTAGTGGAATGAACTGACCTGTAGCACTAGACAAACTTCATTTAAAAGGAGGGGTTTAGAGCTTGAGACTTCTTGCGGCAAATCTATTATAAAAAGTTTTAAAATGTTAATTGTAAACTGGACAGTAAGTGTAAGATTTCAAAAGGTTTTTAGGTTTTTCAAAATATAGATTTTGGGCTTCCGAAGTAGATAATTGGACAAACTTTTACCACTTAAAGTCTATATTTTTTTAAACCAAAAACTTTTAATGGTGATTTCAAAGGTTTTTAAAATTTTAAAGAAGGAAACTACAGTGTTTTTTTTTTTCCTTTTTTTTCCTTATTCATTATTATAAAACCAGCTTCCTTAAAATGTGTAAAAAAATTTAAGTACTTAATTAAAGAGATAACAAGGGATAAATTAATAAAAAAACAAGGAGACTAGGTATGATAGGATGATAAAAAATGGGAAAAAAAAAGGATTTGGGGAATTTTGGGAAGCTTTCTCTTAATTTGGATCTAAATTTCGTTATGAAGTAAATTTAATGTCAAAATTTTACTCTTTTGATTTCCAAAAAGAAGCACCAGAATAAAAAAGTTTACTTTTGAGCATTTAAACGTTTTAAATTTTTCTCTTTAAATGGATTCCCTACCATTTTTCCTAAAAAATTAAATAAAAAATTAAAAAATAAATTGCTAATCCATTCCCCCCCCCCCCCCAAAAAAAAAAAATTCCTAATCCATTTTTTCTAAAAAAATAAATTCCGAATCCATTTTTCCTAAAAAAAATATTTCTAATCCATTTTTTCTAAAAATTTTGGCTTCTAAAATTGTTTTTCTAACTATTTTTTTTTCTAATTCCTAATTTTCCTAAAAATTTTAGATTCCTACAATAAAATTTCTTAAAATCCCTAAAATAAAATTTCCTAAAATCCCTTTAGAGATTTAAAAATTCAGGAAAAACATTCATTTTAGCAAATTTTATTTTATTAATCAAAAAATTTTAGAAATATTCAAAATTAGGAAAAAAAATTTTGGAGCCAAATTTTTTAGGCAAAACGGATTAGGAAAAATGGTCGGGAACGTTTAAATGTACAAAAGTAAACTTTTTTTTTTTGGTGGTCAAAAGAGGAAAATGTTGATTTTAAAATTTACTATATAACTGAAAAAATGCCTCTGCCATAAAATCTGATACTCAAAAGTGCACAACAGCTCTAAAAACGTTTTAAAAGAACATACTCCCAAAATTTATTTTCTGGAATGTTTTTCGGAGTTCAAATGCCATCAGATTTTATACAAAAACCAAGATCTCCCAATTTTAAATTTGAATTCCGAAGCTAAGTTCGTCGAACAAGGAAATTTATTTTTTCCAATAAAATATATAAATGAAGAATTCCCTACCATTTTTCATAAAAAAAAAATATATTCCTAATCCATTTTTCCTAAAAAATAAATTTCTAATCCATTTTTCCTAAAAAAAATAAATTTCTAATCCATTTTTCTTAACTATTTTTTTTTCTCGAATTCCTAATTTTCCTAAAAATTTTAGATTCCTACAATAAAATTTCTTAAAATCCCTAAAATAAAATTTCCTAAAATCCCTTTAGAGATTTAAAAATTCAGGAAAAACATTCATTTTAGCCAATTTTATTTTATTAATCCAAAAATTTAGAAATATTCAAAATTAGGAAAAAAAAATTTGGAGCCAAATTTTTTAGGCAAAACGGATTAAGAAAAATGATCGGGAACGTTTAAATGTACAAAAGTAAACTTTTTTTTTTAGTGGTCAAAAGAGGAAAATTTTGATTTTAAAATTTACTATATAACTGAAAAAATGCCTTTGCCATAAAATCTGATACTCAAAAGTGCACAACAGCTCTAAAAACGTTTTAAAAAAATTTATTTTCTGGAATGTTTTTCGGAGTTCAAATGCCATCAGATTTTATACAAAAACCAAGATCTCCCAATTTTAAATTTGAATTCCGAAACTAAGTTCGTCGAACAAGGAAATTTATTTTTTCCAATAAAATATATAAATGAAGAATTCCCTACCATTTTTCCTTAAAAAAAAAAATTAATTCCTAATCCATTTTTCCTAAAAAATAAATTTCTAATCCATTTTTCCTAAAAAAATAAATTTCTAATCCATTTTTCTTAACTATTTTTTTTTTTTTTAATTTTCCTAAAATTTTTGATCCCTAAAATAAAACAAATCCCTAAAAGAATATTTCCTAAAATTCCCTCCAAAAAATCCCTTTAGGAATTTAAAAAATCGGAAAAATATTCATTTTAGGAAATTTAGTTTTAGGAATCAAAAAATTTTAGGAAAATTGAAAATTAGGAAAAAAAATTCATTTTTTGAAATTTTATTTTAGGAAACCAAAAATTTTAGAAAAATTGAAAAGGAAAAAAATGGTTTTGAAAAAAATTTTAGGAACCAAAATTTTTAGGAAAAACGGATTAGGAAAAATGGTCGGGAACGTAAATGAGGTCTTTTTTTCGGCATAAAAATCATAAGGAAACTGCATTTGCAACATTTAGCAGAGCTCCTTAAGTTAGGAAAAACACTCACAGCGTTATACAGTTCCCGACCATTTTTCCTAATCCGTTCTTCCTAAAAAAATTTCTAATCCATTTTTCCTGAAAACGTTGATTCTTAAAATTTCTTCCTAACCATTTCCTTCCTAATTATCAATTTTCCTAAAATTTTTTAATTACTAAAATAAAATTTCCTAAAATGTATATTTTTCCTAACTTTTTAAATCTCTAAAGGGATTTTAGGAAATTTAATTTTAGGGATTACAGGAAATGTTATTTTAAAGATTTTAAAAAACTTTACTTCAGGAATCAAAAATTTTTTAGGAAAATTAAAAATTAAAAAAAAATAGTTAGGAAAACAATTTTAGGAACTAAAATTTTCAGAAAAAATGGATCAGGAATTTATTTTTTTGGAAAAATGAATTAGAAATTTATTTTTTAGGAAAAATGGTTTAGGAATTTATTTTTTTAGGAAAAATGGATTAGGAATTTATTTTTTAGAAAAATGGTTTAGGAATTTATTTTTTAAGGAAAAATGGTTCAGGAATATTTATTTTTTTGGAAAACTGGATTAGGAATTTATTTTTTTAGGAAAAATGGATTACGAATTAACTTCTTTAGGAAAAATGAATTAGGAAAAATGGTAAGGAATCATATAGGAGTTTAAAAAAAATTATGCAAGATATTTTAAAAGCGAAAAAAAAAAGATATTCATACCTTTGCCCCAGGTACCCAAACGGGATCGGAATCAGAATCCACGAAATCAGGATCATCCGCTTCCATTTCCTCATCCTGATCGTTTTTCTCCAGGAAATTTTTAATTGTCGTTTTTTCTTTAGCCTTCCTACGGGAAGTCTCTCGTCTTGGAGGTAAAAACAAAGGATCCGTCACATCCGTCGGAGATGATTTTTTCTTGACTACTTGAGATCCCGTCTTATTTAGAGGAGGCCGACCTTGTTTTCTGGGGGTGCTGACCCCCCTCGCCAAATCCGAAAGTTGCGAACTATTCACAGTCGTCATTTGAGTGTAAGTCTTATTTTTACTAGATTCGTCGTCCGAACTATCCGAATCCAATTTCCGTTTGGCCGTGCTTTTCGGTAAAGGATAAAACCTCGGGTCGTCGTCCGGATTGTACGGTTTTTCGTTCCCTTTTTTCGGTTCCGTAATGGCGTTCACTCTCACTGTCGGTCCCGCCGTTAAAGTAGTCGTCGGATTGCTCGAAGCGACGGTGGATGTCGTTGTGGTTACGGACGTGGTGACGACGTTCGTCGTCGATTTGATTTCCGGAGCGTATATTTTCGTCCTGGACCAGGTCGCTTTCCTCCCTCCCCGGTTAGGCGGCGGGGGTGAAGAGTCCCTTTCCCCTTGCAAAAATTTCAAATAACTAGCCATGAACCCGGAATTCGGATCGTTGTGTTTTTTCTCCGGCATTTTGATCGGGGGAGGTAATTGCTGCGAGGCAGGATTATTTTGCGACGCGGCAACGACTTGAGCATGAGCAGTTTGGGATAAATAGCTTAATTCCTCTTCTACGTCTGGCACTATGACTTTCGGGTGTTCCTCCTTAACTTCCTGATGTTGAAAATTCGAATTGATCTGTTGAGAATTTTCGCTAAAAGGTATCGGGGTTAGTTCCACACTAGGATGCAATTCCTGAGGGTGATGAGGATGATGACCCGGAGGTATATGGAAAGCTGGGAAATAGGGTATCGGAGGAGGGTGGGGATGAGGGACCATCAAACCTTGATGCTGATGAGCTGGATTGCTAACGAAATTTGTTCCGTGACTAGTGAAAGCTCCCGCTGCGCCGGTGAACACTTTCGGAGGCGGGTGCGGTAAATTCCATCTTTCGAAATCGAAATAAGCTCCGTTTTGTTGCTGCGGAGTCTGAGTATTATGATGCGCCGGAGGCGGGACTCGATTCGTCAAATACTCCGCCATCCCTGCAATTTCATTTAAATTCGTCGACGAGCCCGTGTTCTTTTCGTTACTTTTCCGGCGGTTTTTCGGAGTTTGATTTTTGGCAGGTACCGGTCTCGGAGCTTCCTCCACTTGTTTGATCGGAGGTTCCGCCGTCGGAGTCGGCACCGAATTACAATTTTGCAACGTTTGTAAATTTTTAACGATCGACATGGGATCCCCTCTGCAGGACGACAAATCCTGAAGCGTTACGTTATGCGTCGGAGTTGAATCAAAGTACGCCTGTTGCCTTTCGGAAATATTTAAAACCGCGGTGGAGCCCGTCCCCGCGTTTGCCCGTTGCGTCACGTTCACCTGATTCGTTTCTATGTTATTGTAGTTCGCGGTCGGGAATTTCGAACGATTTTGCCTTTGACTCGTATCGCCGTCCCATATTTGATTTCGATTTGAGTTCGTATTCCCCGCGTTTTCCGCGCGAGTTATGACACTAGGATATGCTACGTTTTGCTGACTGTTTTGGGTCCTGGACACTGTTACATCTAACGGACTCGGAGGAGTAACTTGAGAGTTTTTATAATTATTACTTTGACATTCAACGTTCGAGGGGCTCGACATGCTGGCCATCGGTGAATTGTACATGGGATAAGCCGGGGAGGGGACGTGCCCCAACGGGCTGGCTTGGGAATGAGCTTGTAAAGGACTCGGCCTCCTCGGTATGGCCACGTTGCACTCCGGACCGTTGTTACTCCCGCTTGAATAAGCCGAATCAGCACTTCCGGTTTTTCGATTGTGATATTCGTTTTCGTTATATCTATAATTTTGATTAACGACATATTGATAATTCCCACTCCGTTGAACATTTTTATTAGAAGGATAGCTAAGGGCGAAACTAATGGGAGAACTTTGACTTGTTTCTAAATTTTCCGAATTCGGCCTACGTTCACTAGTTTGATTTAACTCCGGATAAATTTTGGTCTGAGCTTTCGTTTGTATCGAATGTTGGGACGCGGCCGTTTTCGTTGGGGGCGACACGAAATTTTGATTCGCCGACCCTCTATTCGGTGGAGTTTTCTCCGAAGCGTTTTGACTGGCAGATCTAGCGTTTTGATTTAAATACGTGGATGACGTTCTTGAAGGTGGCTGAGGTATTCGATACTCCGACTTCGTTACGTTTGTTGATTGATTTGAGGACGCGGTAGAAACTATGCAAGTTTGTTGACTATTTGCAATAGAACTACCGGTGCTATAACTCCTTTCCGATTTTTGATAAGTTCCACTTTCGGAAAAAGTCGTCGGGTTTGTTTGGTGTTGGAAAAACGTAGGCGTCGTCGCGATGGTTGAAGCCGACGATGAAGGTGCTTTAACCGGGGTAACTAACGGGGACTGACTTCGATTAGTTTTTTTACTATTATCACTGTAATTACTATTTGTTTTCGAATATTCGGAAGCGGCCGTTGTTAACTGGGAATTTAAATGATTTAAACTTTGAGCGGCGAAATGCGCCGCATTAAACGTGTTCTCGTACGAAGTCGTCGTTTTCGTCGGTCCGGGAGAACTCACTACACTTTCGTGAGGTAAAATCCCGAAAGGACTTGGCAGTTGATTATTTCCCTGATGGTTCCACGTACTCGGCGAACTCGAACCTTGATGATCGAAGTAAGTGGTAGCATTCGCCGCTAACGTAGGGTGATGGGCTTGGGAATAATTCTCTCGTAAACTTGTCAATTCCGTTTCAACTGTGGCTTGCTTTGATGAAACTGCATTTGCTAATTGTCGATGTTGAGAAACGTTTAAACTTGATGAGTAATGAGCAGGCTTTGGGTTGGCATGATGGAAGAGTGGAGAAAAAACAGCATCGTAACCGACTGGAGGTGGAGATAAAAATCCTCCTGGATTAAATGTAGTGCTTTGACCTAGCTGCCCAGCTAATGTTGCAGCTGTAGTGTGAGCTTGCAACAATAACTGATTCGCAGACGCAGAATGAGATTGTCCTCCACTTTGATGCCCAGCCAACCCGGTGTTTTGAAATTCACTTGCTGCAGTCTGGAACGTCCCTGTTGCATTAGCCAAGCGATTATAAGAGGCTGCAGCTGCATATGCTGACCAAGGCACAGCAGGATCCATTCTGCTGGATTTTACAAATATCACATTGGCCTCATATCAATTTTTTTTCTTTTTGTTGTGTATTTTATTTTTTTTATTCCCAATATTCCATTCTTGTAAAAATCTAGAACAAAAATTAAATAATAATATTACCAACTAATTAATTAAGACAAAATATGGACCAATCTCAGAGTCATGATTGTTAAATATAAAAAAAATCAAGGTCATCCAGTCCAGCATGTTAACCCAATGATATACCCGGACTGAATAGTTCATCTTAGAGTCTCCCTCCATAACACAACACAAACCCAAACACTTGTATCCATTCATCTTCTACTCGACTGGGATGAGATATCAATTTTTTTATCAACGGTTTCAATTTAAAAAATTTTATCCCCCAAAAATTACACATTAAATTGTCCTCACATTTATTAATTCTTCTAATAATTTAATACCAACGAAGAGTAAATAACTAGGCCTATATAATCGGTCCGAACGCAGCCATAATACCACTTTAAAAAATCGCGTTCTTTATTTACCAAATTACAAATCGTTAAAAATAAATTTCTGAAAGTAAAACCGAATCCTCGTATATTTATTAAGTTTATGAATGATTGAAACGAATTGTAATTGATATTTAAAACGAGTTAAAGGAGAAAATAACAAGAAAAATATGGCTTCACAGAGTACCGACATCGCGGACCCTTGGAAATTCCATTATTTTGCGAGCTTAGAAAACAATTAAAATGACTCACCTGCCAAATATCAAATATCGACTTAAATTCTTATGCTAATCAAAATTGTAACTGTATCTCATATAAAATGATTCGTCAATGATAAATATATTTTATAGTCGTTTTAAAAAATACAATAGATTTGCATTCAAATAATAGGACGCCATTTTGATTCGAGTCAACATTGAACAATGCGTTCAAAAAGCTGCATCGAACACATGACGCGTTTGTTTATTCTATGGTTTATCTGTTTACGAACAAAAAATTCAAATTTCGGAACAATAATTTAGAATATTGCATTGCAAGTAATTATTTTTTTTAGAACTTTTACAGAAACTCCTTGATGTTTTTTTCGTGTGCTAAATAAACATTCCCTGTCTAATTTCAAATATGTCGAACTTATTTTTTTTAAAGACCGAATGCAAAAATTTAGGAGGAAAAGGAAAGGAAAAGGACAAAATTTTAGGAGGAAAGGAAAGTAGGAAGAAAAACTTTGTCACCGTTATTTAATTTTTTATATCAAATAACAAAATACCATCATGGTTTAAAAAACATTATTGTAGACACAGTAAAATATTTTGTAACAAGAAAAAAATTTTAAACAACTTTTCTTTTTATTATTGCAATACAGCTTTTACCTTCAAGGGCAGTCATATAAGTCACATCAAAATTGTTTTTTTTTCGACTATGGTAGATAAATATGTAATTAAATTATTTAATAAATAATTGTTTAAATATTTTTATTCTCAATTGAAAATTTTTTCCACGGGGACGGCTTTTTGACCTTTCGCCGAAACAAAGCTTTTCATTGCAATATTTTTTTAAAAGATGAACCATTTTTATCGCTGCTACCGTTGGATCCTTTGTTGCCAGGTACTATATTTCCGATAAGCAAGCTGCAGCATAGCATTAATATGACTAGTTAATTGCTGACTTAACGGACTCATCTGCCGCATCACATCCGCCTAAAATAACAATTAATATTTCATAAGTTACTGATACAATATATAAAATAAAAAATTTAAACTTTATGTTAAAAGAAAAACAAACCTCAAACTGTTTAACTTTAGCCATTTCAAATCGATGCAAAGACTCATGAACATTTGTCGCTTTCTGTTCCAAAGCTTTGGTTGTAGGGGGAAAACAAGACCAGAAGTGTCTTAACAGCTCGCAAGCTGCTGTGTAAATGTGTTTAAGCTCGTTTTCTAAATCTTTCGGAACGATTTCTGTAAAAAAAAAATTGTTAGTTAGTTTTCAAAAATTGATTTAACTTCTTTTTCTTTTTCAGTTACGATTATAAGTACGTACGAGCTAATGATTCTTCCTGAAATCCCTTCATCAACGAGCCGCCTGGGGTTAATTCACCTAAGGCAGAAACAGCATTTGCGGGACTAACAAGAGAGGGTGTTACTTGCTTTTTGTACAAAGTCCACAAATCGCTTTCCCTCGCTAATTTAGCGTGTATTGAAGCTATATTGGCTGGTGTTTCGTTGGACGAACCAGGCATTGGACCGTGGAGATATCTTTCAATTTTTGCTAATTGAAGACTTTCGGAAGGCACATCTTCGTTTTCTGCATTTGATGCTAAATCATCATATATGATTTTATCGTGAAGGCGAGTCTACATGTACATAAAAAAAAAAAAAAAATTAATTTAAAACAGGACGGAAAAAAAAGAATGATAAACTTACTTTTTTAGTAGCTGGAGGATCTTCTTCTTGCGGTTTCGGCTGAGTAACAGGCCCGTTACCAACAGCTAACATTCCGTCACTTGTTGTGAAATTTGAATTAATTTCGCTGTTATTCCTTTCACAAGCTTTTAATACCATAATGGAATGCTGATTAAATCTTTTGATCATATTTTGATGAACAATATTGCCACTAGGAGCATTCGGAGGTGCAACAACAGCTGAACCATAACCTTCATCTAATGTCTTATCCTCAAATTCGGAAATATTGACAAGAGGATCATTGATTCCAGTTGCTAAATCGTTTTTCAGTTCTGAAAAGTTTTGAATTATTAGAAACAGTGTACTCTTTCCGTTGTATATACTAATTTACTTACCTTCATCATCAATTTTAGCACACTCTGTAAATATGTCTTTATTGCCTGCATTAATGCGATCTCTGTGGAAATAATGACTCTGGAAAAATTTAGTCCAAAATTCTTGTTCGGATAATTTGTGAGGAACGTATTCTAAATGCTTATGCTTGACAGCTGGATACGTTTTAAATATTGATTCAATTACATCTGACGTTAGGTTATACTTTAGTCCATTGCATCCATCTGTTTGAGGTTTGATGTCTGCCTACAATATTTAAAGGAGATTATTCAACATTTATCAGAATTAACTTTCTTGAATCATAGAGGTGCCAAAATATAAACTTCATCTTTGGCTCTGGAATTTTAGAACCTAAAGCCTTTCTCCATATAAGTGTACCTGATAAAAAAAAAGTTCTGAGTTGCTAAAGAAATAAAACCTCCTCTAGACAACAAAATTTTAAAATTGTAAAATATTACTACTTGGTTGGTATTGAAAAAAACCATAAATAGTTTTAACAAATGGTATAAGGTCAAACACAACTTCATCTGGAATTAAAAGCATCTCTCGATGCTCTAGCATAGATTATATAATTTACATACCAAAAATGCTCCATTCACTCCAATGTTTTGTTTCTGAGTACTCATTTTTTGAGTGTATTTCACAGCCAGTTCATTCCAAAATTGCTCAGTTGTTACTACTTTTGTTATTACTAAATCCTTGTACAATTGCAAGAGACCTGGATTTTCACTTAATATTTTATTTTTTTCCTCTAATTCTTTATTAACTTTTCTTTTAAATTTTGGTAGTAACTGAACTAATAATTCTTTCACATTATCTCTGTCTTTGATTTGAGCTTGGACACCTAATCTGTTTGTAAATTGGAAAGTTGTTGCACTCCCATCATGCAGAACAACTTGAAGTTGGATTTTTGATTTCCCTTCTGGGGAAATTTTTTGCACTTAAAAAAAAAAAGAAAAGAAATGATTGTAATTATTGCCACCAAACTTATTTTCAATTTTCCAATATCCAAATTACATACTTTTAATATCTGCATATTTCCTGCTAACATGAACAGTGTCTCTATTATCCATCATCCAAGCCAGACGTTCATTCATCACATATAATGTCCCATCTCCTTTTTTATATCTTACTTGATTAACTTGCAGCAAAACATCCTCTGATGATGTAGTCATTGGAAGCTGATCAAGTAACACTTGAAACTGAAAAAAAAACAATAAATTTAAAAACTCCACAGTTCAATACATGGTTAGGTGTCAAACATTTGAACTGAGAATTAATTCTTTAAATTCAACCCTGTTTCATCTTCAATAGCAAAGGAATTCCTACTGATTCGTTATTTATGGTAAGAATTACGATTCCATAACTATGAGGGATTTTTAAATCGAAAGCAAAGCAAGATCATACAAATTTTTTTTCGAAATTTTGTAGGAAAAATTTTTAATAATACTTTTACCTTAAGAGGCCAGCAAATAAAGAAAAATCAAAATGCACTATTCAACAAAACAAAAAAATGGTGTTCACATTTCAGTAAATTCATAAGAGTACTAGAGTACTGAACACAGAGCAAATAATATAGTACTGAACGTAGCTTACGTTATTATGGCAACCTCGCTAGTGCAACAATCAGCCGCTTGGTGCGCTTTTTTGTGACACAAGTTTACATGGTGTCGTTATATTTATATGGTAAATCGTATTTATTTTTTCCGATTATGCTTGGAATTAACGTAAAATCTCTTTACCGAAATAAGAACAAACGAAAGACTAAAAGGCATTGTTGAGATGGAAATAAAACATTTGAGTTGTCGTACCTTTATTTCCCGCAAAAATAAATTTTTTTGTCCGCAAGTAAACTACGTAACTTTTCAGTCTATATTTACATTTTCATTATTTTTCTACTGAAAGGTTTAGTATTTACGCGCTTTGGTTTTTGTAGATTTGCTTGTATTCTCGCAATGTGATCTAACTAAGGTTTAATGAATTGCCCGTCTTTTTATTAATAGTAATAAAAATGGCGGGAAAAAGTTTCAAAAGTTAAAAGTGCGCACACTAATCTTGCTTTTTCGCAAATAGCATATTTTCCATTAGGTTGCATATAAAAATTTAGCTTTTTGCTTTATTGTACACGGCTGATTTATTACATTTAAAGATTTAAATTTAATCCACTAACGATTAAGATTCAAAATCGATTCGTAAATTCATAACAGAATTATAATGTTAACATTTTTTGTCCATAGCTTTAAATATTTATAAGCATATTCCACTTTTGATTTTTTTAAAAATAATCTCTAACAGTTTTTGGCATCATTTACAATTATTCAAAATTTTTAAGTCTCAAATTCCTGAAGGCTGCAAAATAAAATGAGTTTGTCTTTTGTGCAAAATACCGTAATAAAAAGGATTAGCTATTTTTTGCAGTTAGTAATTCAAATTTTCCCATTATAGGTCAATTCGACGTTCAAAGAACGAGTGGCTGCCAGCAAAAAATTTTGCAATCAGGTGTTGGAGGTTTATGGGCCACAAATGAGAAATGCAGTCGTTCTAAAACACTTATTGGAATTTCTTAGGAAGTCACAACTTCCAGAAATTAATATAGATCAAAGTCATCCAGTAATCAAAGTAATTTTAGAAGCGGCAAACATTGAAAAATGCCCTGGAGGCACAATTTTTGTGATTATTTTTACCTCTGCACTTTTAGAAGCTACAAACAGTTTGTTAGAAAAAGGATTCAGTGCCAAAGACATAATAAGTTTGGGCTTTGAGGAAGTGCTACAAAAAGCAATAAATGACTTACAAATATTATCTTTTGAGTGTATGCAAGAAGAGCAAAAGATTGAGAATGATTTGACTAGCAATGAAACAAGACAACGGCCATGGAAAGCGGTCACCCATCCAGAAGCTGGCCCACATCAATGCTGCTTAACTTCATTGATAGCCAAGCCACTACATGAACATGTCACCACTCCGACCCCCGATTTTAAATAAAACTTTTTGTTTTTTTCAAAAACATCCGCCATTATTTTTGTTTGTACAAAAAGCTCGTCTGCTCATGAGGTAAAACGACAAAAGACTTAGACAGACTGTGTTGCTGGTGCATAATTCTCCGCCGTAACCGACAATAGGGTTTGTTTATATGAATATGGTCACGGCCTCAATATATCAAAGAGTAATTAAAAAATTTCCTATGCTTAACTTATAGGCATAGGCACTGCTTTCTCGTGTTACTCGATCCTTAAAGCATGTGTTCCAGATTTATTCAACTGATTTAAAATCGTTGTGAAAATGTAAAACTAACAGAAGTTTTCCCGCTATTTTTGTTTTCTTTATTATTTACCCATCATGTTTTCTTTTTTTGCATTTTATTAGTAGTTTAAAATTTTTAGGAAATAATGACCGACGCCGTGGGATATGAAGGTAAGATCCAATAAATTAAAAACAGGACCGTTAGCAAACCATTAGTCATAATGGACACGGAAACGATTAGAAGAAATTTTATGAATAATACCGGTATTTAATCAAAAAGAAGGAAAGGAAAAAACATGCAAAATAAAATAAATCTGTGATATGAATCGTAGATCATTTGGGACATGAAATATTGTTAAGGATACTGAATATATCATCCCATATCATTTCCCACACCCGATTTCTTTTCCTTTAACCAGAAACAAATATGAAACATAGGCGTAGAAACTCGTTATCTTATTTCTGGTTATTAAAGGTTTCTGACTGCTTTTTTTACAACTGAATTACCTGGTATTTATGCTTTTAACCTATAAATATTTCATTCGGAAATTATGGATTTTAATTGGTATTCCTTACTTAAACTGAAAGAATTTAATCTCTCTTTATAATGACATCATACATTTCCATTTGTTTTGAGGGAAGAAATTTTATTAGAGAAAGTCTTTTATAAGTGAAGTTTATTTGTTAGGACTATATGCATTTTCCATGGAGACAGCAACGGAAAGTGAGAGGGGCAATGAGTCATCCAAGTTTTCTCAGGGAAAAGGCAGTAGTGTGAATGGTCTCAGAGTTATACACCTCTAGGTCTATGTATGTATAATTAGCAAAACTGCTAAATTCCTCAGTTCTTTTACTTCATGTTAGAAGCCCTGTTTCAGTTCGATTGAAAAACCAACTTTAGTACAAAATTTTTCAGTCAGAAAATAGGACTCTGCTTAGCTTATGGAGCAATTTCATCTGAAGGAGGAAATGGTCATTTTAAATTATTTTCCGGGATTAAAGTTCTCATCACCTTATGTTTCAAAATTCCCCCAAAAAAAAAATTCGGGTTTTCCCATTTTTCTTACGCCTATGATTTTTATAAAATATTGTTCTTTTTTCCGAAACTTTTGTGCTGACATGACATCACAATACAAAAGACCTCATCACCGACAAAGTCTATAAAGCCGCATTAATGCTGATGAATTTTTATTGTCTTCCAAACCATTAATTTTTTTTTTTTTTAAAGAAAAAACTTGTCTAATGCAATGCTAACTGATTTTCTTGAAACGTTACCAGGAAAATTTTTTAATTGAAATATAATCCATTTTTAAATTTCTTCTCCCTTTATACAACAAATTTGGAATTAGTCACGCTTGCCTCGGCCGCCTCGATAAACGTGTCTCCCCAACCTCTGTGATTTCCTGTACCGGCCCCCCTAGATTTCCCGTTCTAATTTTCTAAGTCAATAATAATTTAAAAGTTTACGATGAAAATTGCATTTTTTTCTATTCTTAAATTCGCTCGGTCGCGGTTTTTTTTTTTTTTTTTTTTTAACTTATCATGAACCGGAAGGAAATTACTTTTATTTCTTCTCCTTTCCCTTTTATTTGTTGTTCTTTCCGAAAATCATTAGTCGGTGAGGTTTAACGTGTGGTTTTTATCGGCTTTGAAATTTCCGGCGTTTTTCTTAATTTAAAAAAAAAAATGAAAGATTTTTTTACGATTGACATTAAAAAAGAAACAAAAAAATTAGCGAGCATTTTAAAAGTGACTAAAAAACCGAAAGTAGTTGCAGAAGGTTGGTTCATACATTTTTTTTTTTTTAAATAAGATGAAAATGAAGAGGAAAAACTGGAAAAATTTTATATTGAAAAGTTTTACCGGGGGTGTTAAATAATTTATGCCTTTGCAACATGCTAAAGGAAAAGTTTTGAAGAATTAATTAACCCTTCGAACTTCATTATTTTCAACTGTAAGGAATAAAACGCTTTTAAAATAAGTCTGATCAAATTGGTAAATTCCAGATTTTAATTACGTGGTGAAAAGGCAGGAGAAGGCAAGAATATGTTTCGGTTCAACTTTGGAAAGGGAGACGCTGGATAGAGATAGAAAAGGGATGGTGTCAAGGCACGTAAGGTCTCACATTAAAGAAAATATACCAACTTTGTCCCCGAACATGTTTGGGATTCATCCAGAAAAATCGGCCTTAAATAAAGTTATGAACAAGGTAACGAAATTCAGTAACTTACCGGAAGTAGTAAAATTTCGCTGCTTTTCGAGTTTTACGTAGGAGCTAAATGCTCGTTGTGTCCGGATGTTTTGAAAATTAGTAGGCGCTTAAAAAATGGATGTTTCATTTTAGCCTCCTATCCTAATTTAATTTAATTGTTTTGATCAATTTTAATTTTTGAATAACGAATTTTTGGGTTCGTGTAAGGGCATCCCAAAGTTTACAACAGCTTATAACGCTCAAAAAATTCTCGAATCATAAATTCCGTGCGTCGGAGGTGAACTAACGTATATCTTCATTGAAAATACATGATTGGAGTCTGTTTCGATGGTTCGTGGAAGTGTCACGTGACCACATGTTTACGCCAACACGAGCGTGTAACTTACTTAGCAGTAGCATGATCACTGATTTTCATAAACACTCGGCAGTGTTTTCTGGAATTCGCGCAGAGCATTCTGGGACTAAAAGAAACAAACACGAAGACGACGCCTCTGTGTGATTCGTAAGTTAAGAATAGGCGGTACAGTGATTTTAGCCATTTCAAGGCATTTAGTTTTAAAAATTCTTAAAATTGATGTTCTATAAAATTAATTCCGAAGTCAAACCTACAAAATTTTTTCCTCGAACCGAGCAAAATGAACTTTTAACTTCCATGTCTATACTTAGCTTATGGGAAGCATTATTAGAATGTACCTGGTCAGACGACACGATTTGCAAAGCATTATGGGATGAAACGTCACTGTCGTCTATTAATTTACGATGGAGATACTTTAGTTCACCTCCGACATTTTTTCCGCCGGAAAACCCACATAGATGAATCAGCATAGCTTTTACCCCGATAATACCAAACTTGGATCCTCCCTTGTAGAGGTTATCAATAATCTTTCTCTGCACTGGTTTTCAGTGTTAAAATCTTTTAAAATATAAACACTTAATAAATCACTCACATTTTTATTGATTTTTCTTAAAACTGACCACAGTACAAAAGTAATTACAGTAAAATTTCAAAAACTGAAAGCTTTTCCTGGATAAAAATATACAAAATTTCAATAAATACCAATAAACTTGAGTAAATAGAGCCAAAAAAATATACTTAGAAAATAAATGAAAACAAAAATATAACGTACATAGAAATAGAGTCAGTATAATAAATCCCAAAATGGCCAAACTGAAATTTTTCAGAATTTTCATATCTTCATTGTTAGTTAAAAATTGAAAGGTCGACATTTTTGCTTTAAACTGTGTAATTCGTCCGGTAAATTGAAATGCCTTTAAAATGATCGGTATATTTATTACTTTTTTCAGAATTTTGTTGAAAACAAACCGGTCTAATCTTTTTTCAGCCCTCTAGTAAACTGGGAACAGTGATGGGAGGAAGGACATCCGAAAGAAAACTAACGGCCCCACTTAACATATACACCCCAGCTCCAAATAAATACAACATTCCATCGTCGTTCCCAAAGGAATATAAACAAAACCCAGCGCCTTTTAACATTAGAACATTTAGAAAATTATCGACAGCTTCCAAAACGCCGGGGTACGTTTTTGGATTTTTTGATCGTGCAACTCACTTTCAACATAAACTATAGCCACAGAAAAAATATAATATTATATAATATTATATTATATTAATATAATATAATATTATATTTTTTCTGTGCTATAGCTGGTATCGGGAAAACGGGCGCTCATAAGCTAACACATATAGGCAACTTGTGTTACAAAAAAAAAAACAACCGAGAATTGCTCGCCTGCTTTATACTGTGCTTATGTCTGTAGCAGGCGAGCAATTCTCGCGTACTGCGGATTGCATAGCTACCCCCGTAATCCCGATACCAGCTATTTTTGTACGTCAGAGCCAGGGCTGCTAATCGAAATTCGCTTGAATTTTGATTAATTTCAGTTATGATTTTTTTTAAATAAGAATTTTAATTTTGATTATGGTTACTGAACTCAAAATCTTGACAGCTGATTACGATTTTGATTTTATAATTATTAACTTTGCTCAATATACGATTAATTTCGGTTTTTCATATCAGATTTTTGTTACGTTTATTGATTCGATTTTGATTTCAGTTACGTTTATTGGCTTTTCAGTTTGTAAATTTTCGATCTTGATTTCAGTTTTTCGGTTGCATTAAAAATTTAATTTTAGTTTCAGTTACCATTTCCACTGACTCTTTTGTTAATTTCAATTAAGATTATGATTACGATTTTTTTAGTTATAATTTTTTGTTTTCTTTTCCATTCTTTGTTCTAAATTTTGAGAAAATTATCCCTTTTTTACAGCCAGTACCAGAAGAAGCACACCATAGGGAAAAAATGGGAAAAAAATTCAAATTGTTTAATTCTTTTTAATTCAGAATAAAAAATTTAGGAAAATAAAAAATTCACAACTGGCAGTAAATGACTTGTCGGCCCGAAATAAAACTTTAAAAAAAGGCGTAAAAATATATGAAAATAGAAATTGCCAATGAAATAAAACTTGACTGAACTAAAAGCCCAGTACAAAGATCAATTTTACTTGAGATCTTTGAGACCTCGCACTCCTAGAATTTTTAAATTGTTTTCTTCTTATTATTATTTTTTTTACAGTTATTTTTGATTATGATTTTTATTAAAAGTATTTTAAAAAATTATTTTTAATTACGGTTTTTAGCAAATTCTTATTTCAATTTCGATTTTCAATTTTTTTATTTCGAATTCAATTTCGGTTATGATTTTGATTTCAATTCCGTTTCTTAACCTCTAATTTCAGTTACGGATATTCAATGATTTCTCTTCTTTTTTGATTGGTTTCAGTTTTTGTTTTTTTGGAGTCAGAAATATTCGATTAATCGCTATTTATGATTATGATTATGATTTGATTAACAGCCTTGGTTAGGGCCCCTAACCCATGCTTTTCTCTGAAAAATTAAGAGAAAACTGAAAGCTCTTCCAGATTCACATGCTGTTCTGATGTGGCTAGTTTTGGTCCGCCTGAAGAATTAATCCTCATACTCTCTGATTTTCGAGAGCGTTCCCCTATCCGCCACCTGGGGAGGCGCCCGATGGGGGACTAGCCAAAAACCCCACACGGGTTGGTGGGACAACCCTGTCCCCAGCCACCGAAAAAGATGCCATCCTCCCAACGGCACAAAGTCACCCACCTCGTACGGGTCGACATAAAAATGACGTCCTTTTCATATCGATCCGCACGAGATGGGTGCCGTATGACGTAAGGAGGATTTTATCCCTCTAGATGGCTGACTTAAAACTAATTTAAAACTACCCTAAAAACTAACTTAACTTAAATCTAGACTTAAAGCTACTTAAAATACTTAACTTATTTATACTAGTTACTAAGCTTAGCTTAAACTTAAATTAAGGTTATACAAATGTACAATGTACGGCATTGGACATTCATACAATTTACAATATTAGATATTAGAGACAAGATTGTCTGTACTTTTCGACAATCTTTTGCGCGAAAAATGAACTCGATTCCGGTTTTTTTTTTTTTTTTTTTTTTATGTCGTTTAACCGCTTTAAAAAAATGTGCTAATCGACAGCTTTTAAAAATTATAGGCTGTCTTTTAAAATCCCGTTTTATTTTATTATTATTTTTTTTTTTTTTATTAATAAAAAGATGTGAGGGAGAAATAGAAATAAGAAAAAGATGAAAAGGTAAAAACTCCATAACCCAATACCGAGTATAAAACACCTATGCCCATGCCCATTACCATACCATGCCTGTACCAAACTCAAACCTCCTTGATGAAGCTTTTGGACTGCGTTGGCGGCTGCGACGACTCCTCTGGTTGCGACGATTCCTTGGCTGCTCCTGTAAAAACAAAAACAAAAAAAAAAAAAGACAATTAAAAAAGGGGGGGGGCTTGGAGACCCTCACAATGGAGTTTATCTCCCGCGGTATGATTGTAATAAAAAAATTAATTATTTTAAACTGTAATGTTATTATTATTATTACTATTTTTTTTAAAATTAATATTTTGAGATTATAAAAAAAAAAAAAAAAATGCAAAAATGCAAAAAAATTTCGGATTTCCAGGCGTAAAAGGTTAAGACCTTCCGCATTGGACCGACCGTCAGGGGAACCATGCCATTAGAGCGAGCCGGGAGCCTATCGGCTTTAACTGTGCATATATGTACAGCTAAGGCTTGCGGTGCGCCAATAACCTCGGACACCCAGTCATCCGAAATGAAACCCTGGAGACTCTCACTATGGAGCTTATCTCCCGCGTAATCCATGATCGAATCGAATAGAATACACAGCCTAATAAAACTCTGCAGCTCCAAGAGAGGGGCTGACTCCTAACTTAACGTTTCGGGGGAACTTAACACTAAACACTTAAAACTAATACCACAAGGCCAGTCGCTGGGTCGATACCTAGGCCTTCTACGATGGGAGACTAAACCTCCTGGTTTATCTCCAAGCCGGGCCGAAAATAATTATTTAAAAAAAAAAGAAAAAAAATTAAATCCCGCGATTTAAAAAAAAAATATAATAAAGCCCGCACTAAAAATATTTATAAATAAAAAAAAAATAAAAAAATTACGATGCGACTCCTCCGAGAGTCAAAACCCGAATGACGCTAGGAACCTGAATCAAGATGGCGCTTGGATACGTCATGCGCAGACAGGCACGCCCTCTGTAATCCAATATGGCGCCTCAAGCATTTTAACTGTAAATATCTGTGAATCCAAAACTTATTTATTTATTTATTTATTTACATATTTATTTAGTTCGAAAGGCCCTTCTGTCGTTAAGTACAAATCTTGTTTTTAAAAAAAAAAGTTGGATAACCTGAAATTATAACTTTTTTTTTTCAAACCACATTTTCCTTTAGAAAAACCATTTTTTAAAAATGACGCGTTTTTTGTAATAAAATACGTAAAATCGACGTTTATTGAATTTAAACAGTCGAATAATGCATAAAAAACACGAAAATTATCAAAATAAATTAAGTTGTGCGTTTAGCCGAAGACTTAACAAAAGAGCACTCTAGCAGCGAATCGCAGAAGTTTTTCAAGAAATGTTATTACAACTTTTTTTTTAAAAAACAAGATTTGTATAACGACAGAAGGGCCTTTCGAACTAAATAAATATGTAAAAAAATAAATAAATAAATAAATAAATAAATAAGTTTTGGATTCACAGATATTTACAGTTAAAATGCTTGAGGCGCCATATTGGATTACAGAGGGCGTGCCTGTCTGCGCATGACGTATCCAAGCGCCATCTTGATTCAGGTTCCTAGCGTCATTCGGGTTTTGACTCTCGGAGTCGCATCGTAATTTTTTTATTTTTTTTTTATTTATAAATATTTTTAGTGCGGGCTTTATTATATTTTTTTTTTAAATCGCGGGATTTAATTTTTTTTTTTTTTTTAAATAATTATTTTCGGCCGGCTTGGAGATAAACCAGGAGGTTTAGTCTCCCATCGTAGAAGGCCTAGGTATCGACCCAGCGACTGGCCTTGTGGTATTAGTTTTAAGTGTTTAGTGTTAAGTTCCCCCGAAACGTTAAGTTAGGAGTCAGCCCCTCTCTTGGAGCTGCAGAGTTTTATTAGGCTGTGTATTCTATTCGATTCGATCAAGGATTACGCGGGAGATAAGCTCCATAGTGAGAGTCTCCAGGGTTTCATTGCGGATGACTGGGTGTCCGAGGTTATTGGCGCACCGCAAGCCTTAGCTGTACATATATGCACAGTTAAAGCCGATAGGCTCCCGGCTCGCTCTAATGGCATGGTTCCCCTGACGGTCGGTCCAATGCGGAAGGTCTTAACCTTTTACGCCTGGAAATCCGAAATTTTTTGCATTTTGCATTTTTTTTTTTTTTTTATAATCTCAAAATATTAATTTTAAAAAAAATAGTAATAATAATAATAACATTACAGTTTAAAATAATTAATTTTTTTATTACAATCATACCGCGGGAGATAAACTCCATTGTGAGGGTCTCCAAGCCCCCCCCCTTTTTTAATTGTCTTTTTTTTTTTTTGTTTTTGTTTTTATAGGAGCAGCCAAGGAATCGTCGCAACCAGAGGAGTCGTCGCAGCCGCCAACGCAGTCTAAAAGCTTCATCAAGGAGGTTTGAGTTTGGTACAGGCATGGTATGGTAATGGGTATGGTCATGGGCATGGGCATAGGTGTTTTATACTCGGTATTGGGTTATGGAGTTTTTACCTTTTCATCTTTTTCTTATTTCTATTTCTCCCTCACATCTTTTTATTAATAAAAAAAAAAAATAATAATAATAAAATAAAACGGGATTTTAAAAGACAGCCTATAATTTTTAAAAGCTGTCGATTAGCACATTTTTTTAAAGCGGTTAAACGACATAAAAAAAAAAAAAAAAAAAAAACGGAATCGAGTTCATTTTTCGCGCAAAAGATTGTCGAAAAGTACAGACAATCTTGTCTCTAATATCTAATATTGTAAATTGTATGAATGTCCAATGCCGTACATTGTACATTTGTATAACCTTAATTTAAGTTTAAGCTAAGCTTAGTAACTAGTATAAATAAGTTAAGTATTTTAAGTAGCTTTAAGTCTAGATTTAAGTTAAGTTAGTTTTTAGGGTAGTTTTAAATTAGTTTTAAGTCAGCCATCTAGAGGGATAAAATCCTCCTTACGTCATACGGCACCCATCTCGTGCGGATCGATATGAAAAGGACGTCATTTTTATGTCGACCCGTACGAGGTGGGTGACTTTGTGCCGTTGGGAGGATGGCATCTTTTTCGGTGGCTGGGGACAGGGTTGTCCCACCAACCCGTGTGGGGTTTTTGGCTAGTCCCCCATCGGGCGCCTCCCCAGGTGGCGGATAGGGGAACGCTCTCAAAATCAGAGAGTATGAGGATTAATTCCTCAGGCGGACCAAAACTAGCCACATCAGAACAGCATGTGAATCTGGAAGAGCTTTCAGTTTTCTTAATTTTTCAGAGAAATGCATGGGTTAGGGCCAGAGCCAAAAAGTTTAATATACAAATTAAAGATGTCCGCTAAACGTTGTTTACCCATAACAAACGGCCATCTTGAATTTACTTATTGAACTTTTTGGCTAGATTTACTAAACTTTACTTTTCTGTTTAAAGTGTTGGACACTATGTCGTTGCGCCTTACAAACATAGGGAGATACCTTTCGCATATTCGCTTGGAGGAAAAAGAACCCTCGTTCCTGCCGTAGAAATGAAATGCGGACCCGTTAATTTTGATACTTGCGAAATATGTAAGGAGTCGCCTGAAGGAGATTATTGGCAAATGAATTTGCTAGTATGTTTTTTCGACTTTCTTAACATAATCACGACAATTTAATGAGTAAAAATTATTGTTGTAGGAAAGCAAAATGCTCAGGCAAAAAAATAAGGATAACACAAAAAATCAACTAGGAGGAATATTTTTATGTAGAAATTGTTATGAAGTAGAGCGGAAAGAAAATAAGATGTTTAGTAAATTGCAAATGGAAATGTTTAAGGTGAGAGTTTAAGACGGGCAAAAATTTAATATTTCAGTTTAAATCAAATGAGATGATTTTTTTTTTTTTGCAGAAAGTAAGGGATTGCTCAACAGTTCATTTTCATGGCGGTTGCGAAGCGAAAGTATTTTTAGTTCCACCTAAAGAAATTGAAAAAATGAAAGAACGAGAAGGCTATTTAGGGCTTTATTTTCCATGATATTTTATGATAATCACGTGGAAGCACGTGATAATTAATTTCATGAAAAATTTTGGAGTGAAAACATGATCGCTGTTTTTTTTTATATACATTTCGCTACGACCGTAGAGGTTAGTACCAATCGCCTCGGGAGGTTGTAATACAGCAAAAATGTTGCTCGGGATTTTACTGCATGAGAGAGAGAAACTAAAATGATTTTCTGCCAGATAGAAAAAAATGACAGCTTGGAGAGAATTGTGGCAACCTGCTGATTTTGGTTCACAAATTCGGCGTAAAGTACCGTAAATCCCACAAGTTTTTGTTAGTCTATTCAGTTGATCGATTCCCTATCATTTTTCCTAAACAATAGTATATTACAACACAAGAGCTGCAAAAGAAAAAATTGTCCGTCGAGGCCGATTTTGAGACCCGAGCCGAAGGCGAGGGCTTTAAAAAGGTCTCGACGGGTAATTCTTTTGCAGTTCTTGTGTTGTAAGCTACTTTTCATCACAAAGCACAGCGCAATAAAGGTTTTTCTAAAACGCACTAGTGCGGAAAAATAAGTTTTCCGCACTGAGTGATGAAAATCAATTTTTAATCAATTTTTCCTTAAAAAAAAATCCTAATCCATTTTTTCTAAAAATGTTGGCTCCTAAAATTATTTTTCTAACTATTTTTTTTCTAATTTTTAATTTTCCTAAACTTTTTTGATTTCTAAAATAAAATTTCTTAAAATCCTTTTAGGGATTTAAAAAATTAGGAAAAACATTCATTTTAGGAAATTTTATTTTATGAATCAAAAAATTTTAGGAAAAATGGATTAGGAATTAATTTTTCTAGGAAAAATGGTCGGGAAAGCCGTTGTTCATTAATCATTCATACAGAGAAAATGATATTCATTTAGTTTATTGTATAATATAGTCTTTTCATTTATAAATAATGAACAAAAAAAATATTGAATCACTATAAATTTTGTACTATAAAATAAATAATTTATTACGAATAAAAAATCAAATTACCCGCTTGGATCTAGCCAAATAATCCGAAAATTCCATAAAATCACTATCATCCAAAGAACTTTCCATGTCATCGAAAAGACTTTTCCTTTCCATATGAAGTTCGTTGCTTATAGATTGCATATCATATTCGATTCCGTTCAAGTCTAAATTTGTTACGCTTGACGGGGAAGGAAATAATAAATCATCCCTATCATCAAAATCAATGTTACATTCATCTAATATCACATCGTCCACTTTAGATTTCGGTTCTTTTTCAAAAGTTTTCATTCTGTTCTCAAAAACTTTTAATGATTCAATTATTTTATCCAGTTCTCCTAATTTTTTATAATATTTACACCTTAAACAATTATTAGGACCTATCCGTAATTCATCCAATGGTTTTACATTATCGTGACAATTCTGACCTAATTCACAATTACTTTCACACTTTTTTGCTTCAGTTATATCTTCATGTTTGTCTATGATATCACAGAAAGGTTTTTCATATTGAAAATTATTACGATCTACATTATTCACAGTCAAAATTGATTTTTTTTTAGAATTTTTAAAAGGGCACTTCTCTTTTCTTCTGTCTAAAATAAATTTATTTTCAGACTGATTTAATAATTCTACAATTTCAAACTCTGGATTTTTTTTTGAAAAAAATGTTTCATAATACAATTTTTCCACCGGATTAGTTAAATTAAATTGCAAGTTACCATTTACTTGAATTTTTTCCCTTTTATTGCCTAAAACAGAACATGTAGTACTACCACAATTTTTCAATGTTACATTTTCGTTGCATAAATCTGTAATGGATGAAACCATGTTCTGACAGGGAGACATATTTTTAAATTCATTTAAAGCTAAATTTTCTTCCTCTTTGCTCATTTCTTTTCCTAAAAGGTAATTCAAAATTCTTGCATTTGGCTCTTTCTTATTCTTCTTAATCTCTTTCACCGGGATTTTTTCAAGATCTGACTGAGATATAGATTTTGTAGGTGTAAGAAATATTTTATTTACTTCAGAGATTTTTTCTGAAACATTTTTAAATGTTTTAATTTGATCTAACATCTTTCTTTCTTTTTTTTTCTCAGGTGAATTTTTGTTTGGAGCTTTCAATTCGATCACAACAGGTTTTGCAACTGGAATTTTTCCTTTACTTATTTTTTCATTCCCTGTTTTACAAATTGATTTATTATTCTTCAGCAATTTTAAGGCATCTTGTTTTGTAGTTGTTTTACTTACAATTTTTTTCTGAGATGCTAATTTTTTGGCTGGGTTGATATTAAAGTACAAGATTTTTGAAGAATCATCATAAATTTCTTTTTCAGGAAATTGATTGGGACTGGTTTTTTTACTATCCAATTCCAGATTTTTTGGAGGTGAAAACAATTTTTCAGAAGAAGTTTTTGTACTTTCATGATGACAACTCACAGGTGTATTATAATGCAAGGTTTTTGCACAACTTTCAGAATCTGAAATATCTAAACTTTGAAGCTGCTTCTTGATGTTATTTGATATAGTTTGATGCAAATCATTTAAATTTCCCTTCCTCATCTGAGTTGCTCTTTGTGTGTGAATGCCAGTTAAATTATGTTGTAAATGTTCATAAGAGGAATAAGCTGACTTTTTAAAGCTACTGTCTGCTGGTTCTTCTATATCAAACTGATGAAAAGCAAGTCGAATTTTCAAATCACCAATCCGATTTCCAAAATAATTAATTATTGGAACAATGACAATTTTATCGTTAAAAATAATACTAACTAAGTCTTTGACAAATGCACTTCCAATAATTGCGTTTTCGATTTTATCATAAACTGCCAGTTCCATAACTTCAGTACTTTTTAAATATGATTTAAATAATTCAATGTTTGTTTTGATTTCATAGGTTAATGAATGAAGACTTATTTTAGAATCCAGGATGGGCTCATTTCTTTTTGAGAAATATGATATCCTTAAAGGCCTGAAAATTGAAGAATAAATAAATTCATCATAAAAAAAAGTTTCTTGGATATGATTTTAATAATTTTACCTTATGTACGAAGGGATCGACTCTCCCCACCATTGTATTTGAATTATAATATCACAAATATTTGATTCAAAATTGAAATTTTCGGTTATTTTAACCTCGTCAACAAAAAATTCCAGGACACCAGATAATTTTCCATACACTAAAGGAGGTAGAGTTTTGACCTTATCCATTCTTATTTAAAATCGTTTCCATAAGTTATTTAAAGAACAGATGCAATTATTATATTAATAAATGACGATTTGTTTAAGGATTTTTTTTTTTTTTATACCGTTGGAGCTTTTATAAACAAACATGGCTTTATTAAATAGCTTAGCTTGTTGAATTAGTGATGTTGGCGAAACTGATAATGAAATTTGATTGGTCGAAACGAAGTACAGGGTATTCAAAAATTATAAACACAACTACAGGAACTACGGTGTTTCTGAAAGAAATTAAGAAAATAATTAAAACTTGTTTAATTTTAAATTAAACAAGTATAAAAAGGTATAATTAATTGGAAATTCATATAAATGATATTTACAGTTAAAAAAGAATGTGTATGTCCGAATTTTTATTTATTCGATTAAAAAAATAAATTGTACCGTGTACTGACGGGCGTTCCATCTAAAATATTCATTTCAAAGCATAAACCTATGTTTTCTATCAATACCCATGCTTTTCATGAGTACGTCATCTTCGGGAGGTAGTAAAAATTATTTTGAAGTAATATAAAATTATGTAATATTTTGAAAAATTAATTGAAAACGAAACACGTTCCTGTAGATCAAAGGAAAATAGTTTTGGCTACACCCGTTAGTTTCTAAGTATTTTAACTTTGTAATGTTGGCACACACTGCTCATTACTCATCTCTGCTGGCTTTATAGCCGAACTGTATTCTGTAAGTACATTACTTTATTATTTAGCTTGGAATTTTATAAAATTTCGTTCGGAAATCAATTAGAGATTGTAGATTAAAGTTCGCTCGATATAGTGATATATAGTTTTTGGGAGGAAATAGTACGGATAAGTCAGAATTAAAAATATAACGGGTTCTCGGAATCTTGAATCAGGCTTGGTTCAAACAAAATGGCCGTCAGGCGTCGATGACCTCAAGAGGATTTCCACAAAGTTCTAGCCTTTTCTCAATTTATATGACGAAAAAATTGTTATAGGCAGCAAATATCGTTAAATATCTTTCATTCAAGATATATCCGCGTGGAAATTCCGAGCAGGGAGTCTTTATAAAGACGGTTGAAGCACGAGCTTGCAATAATTTTGCAAGTATTTTGACAGTAGCTGATTTTGCATCTCATTTTAATGAACTTTGAAGCGTGGTTTCGGGCTGTTTTTTCCTTTTCCATTACATCTCTGGAATTAATACATTTAAAACTATAATCTCTGATTGATTTTCGGACCTTAAATTATTGGTTATCTCACGATGTGAAATCTTTGAATTTCATTGATTAAAATGGAACTGTCCTTGATGGATATTAAGTTCACTTCCTACTTGATGTGTGTAGATTTTAAACCTGCTGCTCTTTCTTTCAAAGTTGAGATGGTTTTTAAAATCATAAGCGTTGTAAATAGAAAAAAAAAAAAAAAAAAATGAAATGTCCTTGCTCAAGTTTAGCTTTTTCTCATGAGGAAGAATGGTTGTGTAAATTCTCTTTGTATTAATTCATTTTTATAATGCTGAAGGTTAAGGTCTTTACGAAATAGTATGTGGGCTTTAGGCAGTTGCTTCCAAAAAAGTTTCGCCTTATCAGTATTGCTTATATGTTATTTATTTATTAATTTCTTATTTATTTGTTTATTAATTAAAATCCATTCATTTAACAATTTAAATGGCATGCATAGGAGAGCCAATGCAAAATTGCCTTTGCAAGATTTTAAATTTTTTAATAGGCTTACGTATTTGCAACAAAGCGACTTTTTTTTTAAAATTCAGATGTGGTAGAAAAGCCTATTCGTTTCGTCTGAAATAGAATTGTATTTATTTTTCTTCCTTTCCATGAAGAAAAACAAAAGCTTTGAATGAAAATTTCAATAAACTTAGTGACATGAAGCTTATACTAGCTGTGAGAACTAAGGAAACAATAATTTTGTCTACATAATGGATGGGCCAGGTTTTATCTTGCGTAAGATGATAGATTCATCCGCGTGGAAATAGCAATAATAAAAGTTTTTTAATGGATCTCGGCCGGTTTGGATGTCAGGGTTACAAAAAACTGTAAAGCTAATCTGATTTTAACGGTCAAGTCCATCTTTTTATTTTACTTTATAGCGGAACTGGGTCAATGCTATGAGTTTTTTTTTTTGTGTCACAAATATTTCGCGTGTAAATTTTGCTGAATTTCTCCTTGGAAGGTTTTTTACCCTTGTCATTAGTTTTTGGAGCTTTTCATTCTTATGTGATGCGTTGTTTTCGTTTTATTATTTTTCCCACTTCTTTTTTTTTTTGAAAATGTTCCGGGATCGTTTTATTCATTTATTTATTTTTTTCGGAACAGCCTTGATGCGAGGTTTTTAGGTCAAGATGATGATTTGAGTCGAATCTCTTCCCAATATAGGTTTTTATTGAAATCAGTTTTTTTTTTGTTTTGTTTTGTTTTTAGAGTTTGTAGACGGTTTGGTTGCTTTCACTTTTCTTTTTTTTTCTTTTGAAAATAAATACTATTGAGATGTCAGAAAGGGAAAGCCTTTTTTTCTGTTTTTAAAGATCTGACGAAATTGTTTCTCTTTCTCACAAAAGAGGAAATGGATCTAAATTTGAAAATTTAATCAGGTATTGTTTTTAAAACATTTATTGTGTAAAAGGTGTATTTGCAAGGTTTTTTTTTTTTTTTTTTTAACCCGTTAAGTTGAATCTAAGCCTTGAGCCGCTCGTAGCAAAAAGGCAATGGCGTCATAAGGGGTGGCCAAATTACTTCACTTTTATATGTTTCTTTGTTTCATTATCTTAAAATAATACAGGATACTGAAAATAAAATGGGAGGATATGGATTAATTTTTCTTTAGTTACGGTAATGAAACTGGTTATTTTTAACTTCAGACTCTTATCACATGCAATAAATTTTAATCATTTCAAGAGGTTTTAAATTTAAAGAAAGAAATAGCTTGAAGAATTGAGGGGAGGTTATTTGCTTAATTTTTTCCTTAAATTTAACAATACGAAAGTGTTTTAGTAATACAAGTATCGAAGGAAGTGCTTAAGACTTGTATGTTCGATGTGCGGTTAAGTCACTGTTAAGTTACGCTGCTAAGTGTAGCTATTTCTACTCCTTTAAAATATATTTGGTGTAATAAATTGCCTCCTTTTAGCTGATTCTGGATGTATCCAGGGTGAATGGGATCCATTAATAAAAATACTGTTCTAATTGCTGAAATATTATAAACAGTGCCTGAAAAGATTAAATTTAATTCGTAGTTTTTAGTTTTACCAGAATAGCTGTTTCGACAATTGAATTTAACTGTTGGTTGAATGGTTTATTCGTTTAATTTTTCATTAGTTAACTAATTATTATAATTTCCATAATCATTAAAGTTTTGAATAATGGGGGTTGGTGGTTTTTAAAAAGGCTTTTGGTAATATCGTGGTTCAAATTTTGACAAGTTTAAAAAATAAGCTCACATCTTTTCAATTCTAAGATAAAATTTTCCATACTTTTTTTGTTTTCATTTAGATGATGACAAAAAATATCTAATTAGCCAGTAATTTAAAACTATTGAAAAATTCCACTTCCTTATAAAAAAAAAAAAAGAAAATAAAGCTGCATTTAAAAAATTAAAACTATGGACGTAAAGTCCTGAGTTTAATTGTGAAAGCTTGCGATTTACCATTCATAGGCCTAGCTTCTTAAAAATATTTCTTGGTTTTTACGAGAGAAACATGTAGTTGGTTCCTTTGGCTAACCCATTTTTTTTTTATGTATAAACAGAGCAATTCGGATGGCTGAGAGAATTTGGAAATTTTTCTGACGGAATCATTGCCACCAAAGAAAATCCACATATTCTTTTATCTTCTAGACCCCCTTGTTCTTCAAACCAAATTTATAACCCCTTTAGTTTCATACCTTTGGAAGGACCCCGTGGCTTTCCCCCAAGGAAACTGTAGGGAAGTTTTATACTGGATACAGATATGCCTTGAAATGACTGACCAGTCAAGACTTGTAATATTGAGCATACCCTTTTTCAGATAGGTTAGATTTGCAATTAAAATATTTTGTTAGTTTTTTTTTTTTTTTTTTTTTTTTTTTTGTATCGTTCAGATGATTCATAACAAATTATTTGCATTATAAAATAACCATCAGCTGATAAGCATATGTTTAATTGGCCATCCCTGACAATAAAAACGCATGTTTCAATATGGTGGTACAAGCATAGCCTCGTGGTCTGGCAACTGCTTCTCAAAAGAATCGTTCGTTCGTAGGATCAGTAGACGTTTGTCGGTGACGTAGTTCGAAATTATATACGTTTTTATCGCCTGTGTGTTTGTTTTTTTAATCTTTTTTTTCACAACAGGAATTGCGTCTTCCTTCCTCGTGTTTAATAATTTATTCATCTTATTTTATCGAACAAAGAAGCGAGGAATATTGTGCGGGTTTTAAAAAAGTGTTGGATTTATATTTCTAATAAATTTTAGGTACGTTTTGGTGTTTAAAAAATCGTTCATTTTTTTTTTTTTTTTTTCGGAAGTTGACGTCAAACAAATGAGCGATTAGTAATTGCGTAACGTCAGCTTTGCACGGTTAGGTTTATTCCTTTTTTTTTTTTATTTCTCTTCATTCATTTAGAAATCATTTTGATATGATATATTGGACTCCGCCATTTTGTTGTTAATAAAAATTGAAATGAGTCATTCAAATTCTCTGCCGGATTTTAAAAACGGTTCCTGTTTAAAATTTAACCCAATGTAATTTTTTTTTTTTTTTTTTTTTTTGTTGTGATATAACCTGTCAAAATGACAATTCTCTTTCTTGTTGTTTCAGGCCCTGCTTTTAAATTGCTGTTATTGAATTTGAAGAAATTTTCCCCTGGAAGAATTTTCTTTTGCCCAATTTTACCTTTTATTATCTTTGATGTTTGCACTTTAATCGAGTTAATCCTTCAAATCTTGTCTTACAAAATAATTGTTTTAAGATGTGAAAATTCTTTTTTCTTTTTTTTTTTTTTTTTTTTCTAGAAAAAAGTTGTTTTTGTTATTAAAAAATTATCTTAATGGATTGTAGTGTTTACTTTTTTTTTTTCTTAATTTAATTATCAGTATGATGATTTCAAAATTTGTGAAATGTGCAGTTTTTGATAAGATCATCTACGATTTATAGTATTCGTGGGGTGTGTTAAATTGATATTGTTGAAATATTGCAATTTTTTAAACGTTGTGCAGACAAGTAGGATTTGATTTAGGTGTGTAAAGCTTTATATTACAATATTGGATTTTGTGGATTTATATAACGATATTGGGTTTTGTGAAAACAAAAAACTTAACAAGGTTAGGTTAGAATTTTTTTTTTTTTTTTTTCTTTTCCTCTGGAAAGTTTTTGACTCTCAGTTGATGGAAGTTTTAATTTAATGCTTTAAAATTATGTGAAATATGTATGAGCCATTGTCATATGGTTTCTTAATAAGTGGTGACATTGTTTAAAAATTTTTGATGATAATGAAAAAAGGTAGAATAGTCATTTTGATGGGTGGCACTTATCAATTAAAATTTGTTTTCGTAAGCTCAGGACAGTTTCAATACCTTTTTATCATCAAAAAATGACCTTTTTTTTTGCAATTGTTGGCATATTGATAATTAATTAAATATGATGAATAAGTAAATCATTGGAGACGTTTTCAAAGAAAAAAAGCAAAATATTTTCCAGAAAATTTTTAAGATGAATGTTTAGGTTTGCTGAATTTTTTTTTTTTTTTTTTTTTACGGAACCTAAATTTTTGAAGATTGTGGATTGTTTGATATATCCTAGTTGATTTTATTTGATTTCACCTAACGCAGAAAATTTTAATTAGTGGATTTAAACTTAAACAAAATGTGAAACAGTTGTTTCGTCTGGTTTATTAGAAAGAGTTCAGTCTATTTTTAATTCTTGGTTCTGAGTTGAAATTTTGTTCTGGAACTACTTTTAAAAACAATGCTAGTAAATTGTTACATATAAGCCTGTCAGGAGGAAAGATAATTGAAGCTATTTTAGTTTTTTCTCATGCAAACTTTAATTTACTCGTCCTTGTGGGAAGTTGACTCTTTAAAATTTTTATATTAAATTACATTCTTATTTGTTTTCTTACTATACTTAGTTGAATGACTGCAAAGTAAATTGCTTAGCCATGTTTCTGATCCAGATTTGCCAAAAAAATAAGCATATAATTTTAATAAAAATTAAAAGCCCTCATCCTTTAATATTAAAACAGCTTTCGTAGGGATTTGATTTATAATTAAGTTTTTGACTGGACACGAATCGATATTTGTATGATCAAGCTGAGAAGCCAGGATCACCAGTATCTGTGATCTTTAAATGAATGAATTTTTTTTTTTTTTTTTTTTTTTCAAATTTGAGCTGAAGCATTTATTATTTGATTTGATAGAATGAGAAATTTGAACACACGAGAAATAAGATAATCTTTGATTTGAAACGAACTTAAAAATATTTGGTTAAAATGATGAGTACAATATACATCCTTTTTTTTTTTTTTTTAAATAAAATAGAGCATCAATTGAAGCATTACCAAACCTTAAATTTAGATTTTTTTTTTCCCCCGAAAAAACAAAAAGAAGAAATAAAAAACCTGGCAACGGAACATTTGATGACGCAGTTCCCAAGTATTGGATTTGAGCCATTGCCATGAAGTCCAATGTCTTGGTCTTGGACGAACCGTGTCATCAACATTTTGAAGGAACGTTGACATGCCAATTTTTTCGATCAGAGAAAAAAAAACCGGGAGAAAAAAATTTAATGATGCGAATAAACGGGGATTTCCTTTAAGTCGTTTTTTGCTGCGTGTAAAAATGGGTTTATCTCAGCGGGAGCATGGACCTGAAAACAAAGCCGATAACGTCAGTTCATTCACATACACCGGTGGATCAACTGATGACCATAATTTTTGTTAAGGTGAATGAACCGCATGCAGTATCGGACTGGAAGGATGTTGTAAAACAATCCTGCGCAGGTGTAAACGGGTTCGTGAGAAAACATAAACGTGGAATCTAGTCAATGAAGCCTTATTATTTTTTTTTTTTTTCTGTTTGCTGAAAATAAATGATATCGAACCAAATTAAAATTTTGGATGAAATTTTTGACATCTGCGAAACTGATATCTTGATGCGTTTTTCACAAATGCGCCAATTTTATTTTTCTTTGTTGGCCGATCGTAAAAATCAGTCTTTTTTTTCTGGGTTTCGGAATTTGTTTTCTTGGAGTTGATTTTTTTATTATTTTGCATTTGCAATCCGCTACTGCAAACGGCATGCATGCTCTTGACATCTAATATTAGCTTGCGTTTCTGAGGTTGTCCCAGTCTCATCGGTAACTGCATTCCACAGGTTTTTTTTTACACCTGCCTTTTTTCTTTTTCATTTTATTAAAAAAGTCATTCCTTAGTCAAATTAAGGATTCGAATATTTTTTTTGTCTTTTCCAAGTTTTGTGAAACATACGATTTTCTTTTCTTTATAATCGCGTGGATATGGTCGAATTAAGATTCGCAGCGGGGTCATTCACATAATGTAATTAACTTCTTTTTTTTTTTTTTTTTTTTTCAACGAACAAAAATGAGAAAAAGATCGAACTGATTTTAAAGCGTCTAGCCTCGTGTACAGAAATAAAAATGATAGTTGCAAGGTTGCAATTGTTTATTTTGCCGATTAAATTTAAATATCAAAGCTGATTTCGCATATCTCAACTGTTAACTTTGTAGCCATGTGTACGAAATATTTATTAAAGCCGATGAAAAAAAAGTTTTTTTTTTTTTTTTTTTTTTTTTTTTTTTTGCACTCTGTAAGATTTTAAAATGTTTTTTTTTTTTTTTTTCCGCAGCTCTTCTGATCAGGGAATATAAGTGTGTTCGTTTTCACCGAGGAGAGCTTACACTTAACAACGGACGGCCCTAGAGGACCAGGGGGTGTGTCTCGTGTCTCAGGAGCAAGGTATAAATTTTTCAGACGATTATTTAAATTAAAATTACGCCTGGTGGCCGTTGAATCGTTAGCTGCTCTGCAAATATGTATTAACGCATTTTTTTTTTTTTTTTTTTTAATAGGGACGAAGTTCGCTCCCTCTCCAGTAAACGACGCTGGATCCCTCCTTCAAGCGTACGGCGCGATGCTATTTCACAAGAGAACCGGAATGATATCATTTTTAGAAAGGTAAAATGAGTAATCAAAATATATTTCAAGTATTACTTCAGACCGTTTCAAACTGAATCATTTTTAACGTTTATTTTTTGTTTATTCTTTCAGGTGCAGGGAATTCTTAACAAACTCACACCTGAGAAATTTGAAAAACTAAGTGATGATATTCTCGCCATAGACCTTAATTCTGATCAGATTTTAAAAGGCGTTATTCTATTAGTAAGTTTTAAATTTAATTAAATGAAACTAAATCGTGTTTCACATTTGGAATTAACCAAAATATAAAATTATTAACCGCTTTTAAAAGCTGTCTCCATTGGTGAACAGTTTAAAGGTCAGGTTTATTTGACTCCTGATTTAATTGCTTTATGCGAATACTGAATCTACTGTTCAAACGTCACGTCGTGCTTTTAAGTAGATTGCCCTGGGTAGTTTTCCGATCGAAAGAAAACTATATTGTTAAACAAAGAAGTTAAAAATTGTAAATAAAGGGTTCTGCAGTTTGATCGCAAAGTAAATGTGCTTTTTTTTTAACTTTAAATAATATAAAAAAGTTAACTTAATTTTTTTTTTTTTTAATTTTAATTTTTAAAATATTTTTTTAGATCTTCAAAAAGGCGTTAGATGAGCCGAAGTACTCGTCTATGTACGCTCAGCTATGTAAGCGACTATCAGAAGAAGCACCAAACCTAGAGCCTCCGGGCGAACCGACCAACACTTTTAAAAGGCTACTTTTAGCTAATTGCAGACAACAATTTGAAGCAAGGTATCAGGTAAGGCAACCATTAATGATCATTAATTTTAATCTGATATTTGGTCACTTTGCTCTCGTTTAAACTTTGCACTATATTCTTGTTAAAACTGGCATTTAAAAAACATTATAAAATTTATAATGTTGCTTTTCTCTAAAAGTGGCAGATTTTCATAAGTTTCTGATTTTGTTAACGGACCCAAAGCCAGAATAAGGCAATTGGAGTAGCTAAAAATTTTCTAGAGGGGGCTTTAAAATGCATGTCAATTTTTACGGGGTTCTCCCTGCGTCAGACCCCTCTCTCTCCCCCTCGGATGAGGCCCGCTACGTCAATTGACTTCATAAGAAACTTTTAATAATTTTCTTTTTATTTAAAAAAGAAAAGAATTTACATGATCCCGTTTTTGATTTTCCTTTTAGGCTAGTGAAGAATTCGAACAAAATGAAGGGCCCCTCAGCCCCGACGATGAAGATCGTCAACTCATTACCAAACGGAAAATGCTGGGAAACATCAAGGTATGATTTTTCTTTGTCAACCTTTTTTTCTTTTCCTTTTCAACATTCACTAAATATAATTTTTCATTTCAGTTTATTGGTGAGCTTGGAAAATTGGAAATCTTATCAGAGGCAATCTTGCACAGGTGTATACAGTCCCTCTTACAGAACACATCTAGGTCGAGGACGGCCAAGAGCAAGGACGTTAGTGAGGATGTCGAGTGCTTGGCTCAGATCATGAGGACCTGTGGAAGAATCCTAGACTCGGATAAAGGGCAAGTAAGTATAAAATGATTAATTTATGAATTCGGCATTTCAAAACATTCCGTTGATTAATTGATTTATTTTTTTCTAGCAATTGATGGATCAATATTTTGATCGCATGAAAATCTTGGCTGAAAACCAGGACTTCCCAATTCGTATTAGATTCATGTTAAAGGATGTCATAGAATTGAGAAGAGATGGTTGGGTTCCTAGGAAAGCGACAAGTACAGAAGGACCCATGCCAATTAATCAGATTCGGAATGATGAGAAGCTACGAAGTTTCGTAGCAAATAATTCAATGAATAGACCTAATCCAAATGCAGGACTCGATGGATTGTTCCGTAATACGTTAAAGACTAGGGGTGGCCTCGACGATATGTTGGGTGTTCCAAATTTTAACCCTAGCCCGGGATTTTTGCCGCCACCCGATAATTATAACAAAGGGTTAGTAATTTTTTTTTTTTGGGTTGGCAGTGTGTTTGTAAACAGATAAAATTTCTTATAAGTGAAATTTGAAATTTGAACGTGTTTTCCGATTGATTTCTAAAAAAAATATACAGCTTTTTCAAATTGCTTATAGTTTCATTTGATGTTAGTTTGCTGCAATTGTTTTTTTTTTTTGCTATTGCTAACGCTCAAGCTTATATTTTTTTATTTGTTTTGTCAGGTACGTGAACGGATTTCAGAGCGGTGGGTTCCGCGGTAACAGTCGCAACGGTCCTGGTGTATACAACTACAATAGGCAACATAATAATAATTATAACAATAACAAGCAAAATGCCCAGCACTATAATAATAATAGTAAGTCTTAAATGTGGTTAATTTTTATTAAAAATAATATTAATAAATTTTTTTTTTTTTTTTTTCGCAATTTCAGATAGCGCACCCAAAGACTTGCCACCTAGATTTAAAAGAAACATGATACCACAAGTCGGTGCGCCAGGCATTATCGAAGATAATATTTCGCTTCGTCCTACGGCGTTTAAAACTCCAGAAGCGAAACCTGTGACTCCATTAAGCTCAGGTCGTACCAATTCGTTGCTATCAGAGCCGTTGTTACCTGTTGCGCCGCAAATACAAATGACTAAAGAGCCCCCGATTTTGATAAAGCAAGCTAGTGCTGAAAAGGGAAAATCTGCCAAAAAAGACAAGGTTAGCATAGATAAGCAGTTGTGAAAAAAATTGTTTTTAAATTAAGGAATCAGTTCCACTATCTTAAACAAAATTTTACAAAACAGGAACTGTTCAGTATTTTCTTCCTTGCGGTAGACTACTTCTGGAAAAAATGTAAACCTACTGTTATTGTTCCATAAGCAGTTTAAGAAAATGCAGAAAAATAGCCGTCGTTCAGAATGTATTTCAGGGAAAAAAAACCAAATTTTGTTTGTTAAACTGCAATAGTTGATAATTTTACTTACTGACAATGAAAACTAAATGTGTTAAAAAATCGACGTTTTCGATTTCGTTACTTCATATTTGAAAGAAGCCAGTTATAAATCAGTAACATTGTTTTATGTTCACAGGGCCCGAGCAAAGAAGAGACCTTAAAGAAATTGAGAGTTATTCTCGACGAACACTTGTCTGCTGACACATTGTCCGAATGCGTAACTGCAATTAAAGAATTGAAAGCACCAGAACGATATTTACCTAGCATGTTATTGCACATTCTCAATCATACAATTGATAATAATGGTAAGTTTAAAAGTGACATAAAAAATATTAAACACCAGGTTTCAGTCATTCTTCTAATATCTTGTTTTTTTTTTTAAATAGCCGACTCTGAACGGAATCTCTCAGTCTCACTCATTGTGGAACTAAAGAAAGAAGGGATCGTTACAAGTGATAAATTCCTTGAAGCATTGAGGGAGCTTACGTCGTCAATGTCTGAAAAGGAGCCACAGATTCCTAGAATCCATTCCTACGTAGCAGGATACATAAAACAGGCGATCTTATCTGAATTAACCACGTTAGCTGCTGTTGCCGATATAACAGACGGCGGAGCGTATTACCCTCTGTTCATGTTGGTTCTGAAGGCTTTGTACCAGAGCGAAGGGAAGCAAAAATTAACGCAATTGTTCAACGAAAGCAAGGTGAATTTATTGAATCAAGTAGCGGAATCCGATCGAACCAAAGAAAGGCTATCGGAGATTTTGTCCGAAAGGGATTTGTCTTTCTTGTATCCCCTTTCGACAATTCAGAGCAGTTTATGGAAGCAGCTACAAGCGGATCCAAATCCTACTCAATTTTATAAATGGGTGAAAGACAATCTGGATCCTTCGCATTACACAAATCCGGATTCATAAACGCCCTTGTTACGGTCATACTAAAATACATTACTCAGGTGAGGTATCCTTTAATTTTAGCTTAATTTTGGGGAAATGAAAATAAATGAATTTTTAATTTTAATTTTTTTTTTTTTTTTTTTTTTTCTAGGAATCAACATTAGCTGAGGGCTCTGACCCTAATGCAGTTCCAGAAAAGCAATTGACTGAAAAGGAGAAATCGTTACTGGAAAAATACAAACCAGTCCTACAAGCCTTTCTCCATGAAAGACAAGAACTCCAAGTTATTGCTGTCTATTCGTTACAAGTTTTATGCTATTCATTGCAGTTTCCCAAGGGTGAGTGTTTTAAGTAATTTTGAACGACGAAATATTGCTCTGGCCGATATTCGGAAAGTAATTTTAGCGCATTATGACCAAAATCATATTTTTTCCGTGTCTTTTGTGTTGTCCACCTGAGCATAACACGCCCTTGGAACTCATATTTCTGAAATTAAGCTATAATGGCCGAACGTATTTAATGGATTTCCCTTGGGGTTTTATAATCTAAAGACCTAAAATAATATAAGCTCGTACTATATGGCCTTTCAGAAACTTTTTCGAAAACTGCCAGTATAATTTTTCCATAATCGCCCAAGACTGAAAACATAGAAAATGCAAGAGGTTCATGACAAATGGACATTTGACTATTGCATTTTATCTTATATGCTCCTGCCGGTTTCGTTGTAATATTTGAAACGATGGCGTACTTGGTGCTTCTTCAATCGTAAATTACCTGGAAAAATTCAAAAAATTTGAAAAATGCTATCAACCGATGTTTTCAGAGGCGTAAATTTAGAATTCCGTTTTCTTTTTTTTCCCACGCTTTATTTCTTACACTCTGTTTTCTTTTTAATGCTTTGCGATGGCTACTTTCATTAATTTCTTTTCTTCCCCTTTTGATGTAGGACTACCGGACTACATCCTTTAAGCTCGAACCGGTTGTCTGTCCATCTGTCGAACTGCTCGCACCAAAAATTAATATTTATTTACCGTAGATTGGGGTGAAGTTGAAAGGAAATTTTAAAAAAAAGTCTTAGGTTTATTTTAGGCACTAAAAATAAAATTTTTTACTTAAGTTGCCAAAAACAATATCCACTTAATGAAATAAAAAAATTTTATTTTTAGGGCCTAAAATAAACCCAGAATTTTTTTTTGGATTTCCTTTCAACTTCACCTCAATCTACGGTTATTAATATTAAAATTTTAACTTCGAAAATTTTAAATAATATTTCGACTATTTTTTTTAACTTTTGGCCTTTTTTAACAGTAAAATTAGACTATATGAACGAAAGCAAGGACTTGAAAAAAATTTCTTGTAAATTTTATTTTATTTTTTATTAAATTTTAATAATTTTTTACTTAACTTTTTTAGACGACATGAACTAAAACAAAAACTTAGAAATTTTAAATAAAATGCTCACTAGGCCTACGTTTTTTAATTTTGTCCTTTTTCCTTTAGCCAAGAATATGAGCTAAAACAATACCGGTATTTAAACATTAAAATTTTAACTTTGAAGACTTTAATTAAAATTTTGATGAATTTTTTTTAACTTTTGACCTTTTTTGTCAAAAATTTTAAGTTTTTTTCGTGCGAGGGAAAAAATTATATTTTTATCAAAAAATTCGAATTTTTTGACCAAAACGAGCAAAACAAAAAATATGCCTTAAAATTTTTTAATCGTTTGATTGCTGAAATTTAGCAATATTAGGACAGTACCCCAAAGGTGTAGTCCTACGTAGAGATATGCCCCCATATCCCAGTCTGATTTTTTTTCCTTGTTTGTGTTGACTTTTTTTCCCTTGATTTTTTTTCCAAAATAACCAACTCCGAATTGTGTCTGTTACGTGCCGAATATTTGCTGCCCCAGACTGTCGTATTTTTGTATGGAATGTACATGCACAGAACTTTAATGGAAAATTATTTACAGTGCGGATTAGACTATTTTTAGGCTCGTTAATCAAATATAGGCATTTCAATCAATTAAAATTGCATGTCATCCCATGACGTCATGAGTAATATTATTAGAAATTTTTTTTTGTGGGGAAATTGTGAACTATTTCGGGTCGACATTGCTAATAAACTTTTTTTTAAATTTTACAATTGATGCAAACATTTCATTAAATAAAACTGACTAATTTCATTCTTTTTTTTTTAAACAGGTATGCTTTTAAGATGGTTTATGCATTTGTATGATTCGGAAATAGTCGAAGAAGAAGCTTTCATGAGATGGAAAGAAGATTTAACTGATGCGTACCCTGGAAAGGGAAAAGCACTATTTCAGGTTTGACTTTATTTCTTTTTTTAATTTTTTTTTTTGATTTCTTGTAGCTAATCATGTTGTTTGCTCTTCTTTAGGTGAATCAGTGGCTGACCTGGCTCGCGGAGGCAGAATCAGAGGAAGAAGAAGACGATGATAATGATACCTAAGAAAAAAATTACGAAAAAAAAGAAAAAAAATTTGGAAAATTTTAAAATTACTAAAAAAAGAAAAAAAATAATAATAAAAAAAAATAAAAAAATCTGGAACTATTGATAAAAGCAAGGAAAAAAATTTGTAATTAGAAATAAATTAACAAGTAGCAAATTATAACCCGTGTAAGGCTTTGAGCGGTCATTTAAAAAAAAACGCGTTAAAAATCTTCAATGAGGCGTTTAGGAAAATGAAGAGAAAAATCCAAAAAAAAAAAAAATAATAAATTGACAAAGTATCGCCGTATTAATTATTATTATTATGATTATTAATTATGATTATCATTATTATTATCGTTTATTTTCAATTATTTAGATCATTTTAAGTGAATTTAGTGAAAAGAAAAAAAAAATTCCTTTTTTTCCCCTTACAAACCAATGTAGATCAGTTTTATTTATATTAGTCTATTTTTTTTTCTCGGTAAATTAATGATTAAAATAATTCGTTTCTGGTATATTTAAATTAAATGGGTGTTTGATCCCCTCTATAAAAAGAGGAATCGGAGAATTTCTTTTTTTTATTTTTATTATTATTATATTATTTGGCGCTCATTTTGAGATGCCAAAAAATCAACAAAATGTCAGTATGTTTTTTTTTTCTCGAAAATTTTGCAAGCATTTCTTTTATTAAGTATTCTTTTAGTATAATTCTTACAAAGTGCTTGGCAAAAAATGCATTTCAAACTTATCTTGTCTTAATTTATTAATTTTAACTTTGATAAAGTGCATTTTTTTTTTCAATCAATTTCGAAATGTATGTAAGGAATTGGAGAAGTATTCATTGATAGTTTTGTGTGGCGTCTGCGAGGATTTATGTGTAAGGGGGGAAAATTCAGATCGATTAATTTGCAAGATTTTTTGGAAACTACTAAAAAGTTTTTTTTTATTGTTTAATTTATTTAAAGAAATACGGGAATAAGAACCGTTGAACGGTTCGTCGATTTTTTTTTTTTTAAAAAGGTTTTTGTAAATATTCGAATTTGAAAAAAAATATGCAAATTTGTCGATCGTGAAATAAATAATTTATGTTTTTTCTTGTTTAAGTAGATATAAATCGCTCTTTGGCATGTAAAAGAGAGGTTTTAGTTTTTAAGAATGTGTAGTGAAATTTATCTCAATATTATTTAAATTTAATTCTACTTTAAATATTTTGTTCATGTTCAGGATTGTCTCTGATGTTGCAAAGTGTCCGTTTTAGTTTTTTTTTTAATTAATTTTTTTTCGTCTGAATTTTAAATCAATGAACTTCAATAATTATGATTTTAATGTGAGAAAATATAGAGGTAGAGATAAATAATCTGTTTTAGACTGTTGTTTGACATTAGTTAAAGAAGGTTTCTCAAGAGAGGTTAATTGTGACGTCAGAGTGAAAGAAAAGAGTCATTAAAATGACGGAATCGCTTTTTCTTTTATTTGCCAACCAGCTGATTTCGTTTTGTCTTAATTTCAAAACCCCCGATGATTGTCTCCGTTACGGCTTGCTGGTTGAGATCGTGACTCAGGATGGTAACGAACGAGCAACGCCACAGCGAGTTACCATAAGCTCGTTGATTCTGTCATTTTCAAATGAGGAACATTGCTCCCTAGTGTATTTGCAACGAATTTTGCTGTACTTGATTGCAATGATCCTAGAGATCATATTTCTCGTATTTATCAGGGGGGACTGTAAAAATGTTTTGAATTTGTTACAGTACGTTTTAAAACATTTTTAATATAAGTTAAACACAGTTTTAAAACGGTAAACCCTATTATTTGATCATGAAAATGGGAGTTTTAGATTAAGAAAAAAAAAACCTGATAGCAGAGAGGGGATCGAACCAAAGTTAAATGTGTATCGTCGTCAATGTTAAAATATGTTTTTTCGTTGTAGTTGTGTTTCGCAACATTGTTTTAAATTCGCTTTCGAATACTATTTATGTAACAACAATGAATTCATATCTGTCAGTGAACGATCTTGATTATTATTATAAACTCATTGACAAAAGTATTTTTCCTTTTTTTAAGAAAACTGTTTGATTTATTTCATAAAATCATCCTTTCCAATCTACTCTGAAAATATTTACTTGGCGCTACTTGTCCTGTTTTTTATGTGATTTGAGGACATATTTTTAATAGATTTTGAATTTACTGTGAGGCTGCAAGTAGTGACTCGCAACTACAATGTCAAAACGTGAGACATTTTTACTTCCAAAACCGGTTTTTTTTTTCTGCGCTTGAGTTGACGAGGCCTTACAGTGGCTTCTCCTACATCACAGCAATCACGATCTGTTTTTTATGAGAATCTTCTGGAGGGACTAAGGTGAGTATTTAAATAACTTCTACGGAATTTTACTCTCGATTGGTCTCAAATTTTTAATTCATGCTGACTAACGGCAGCCATTGGTACTGCCAGAAGCTCACTAACAGAAAACAGAAAAGACGATTTCGACGATCCAGTTTCGCAGAGCATTCTGGGACTAAAAGGGGACAAACAAACAGACGTTGCGTCTGTGTGACCCGTAAATTAAGAACAGGCGGTTCAGTGAATTTAGCTATTTGAAGGCATTCAATTTTGAAAATTCTTCTAATTGATGGCAGCTATTTTTATAAAAATAATTCCGAAGTCAAACCTACATAATTTTTTCCTGGAACCGAGCAAAATGAAGTTTTAACTTCTATGTCTATACTTAACTTATGGGAAGCAATATTAGAATGTACCCGGGTAGAAGACACTATTTGCAATGCATTATGGGATGAAACGTCATTACCGAAATCGTCTATCCGCCATCAGCCTTGTTCTCAACGATACCTTGGTGGGAAAAATGAAATTTTTCATCTGACATGCCCCTGGATTGAGGGCAGAGAAAACCTTAGATAATAGAATCCATGATAGGACTATAGCTTCAGAAAATGTTCATATGGACACCCACAAGCTAAACACGAGGTATAGGCTAAATTTTTTCGGACCAAAACAATAAACAATGTAAATAGAATAGGAATGTCCGATCTATGAATTCTATTACCTAAGAGAAAACCGATGTGACATTTATGCGTTGTAGTCGCTAATGTTTAGCTTATGAAACTGACACCGCTCAAAATTCCATTGTTATTTTCGGCCTGGCAACACTGCACGAAAAATTTTTTGAGAACAATATTGTCCGCCATATTGGCCTTCAGTTTCGGTTCGGTATGCACCAGGTGCAATGGATTTTCTGGATTCGGGTTCGGTTTTTTCGTGAAATCTTTTTCGTTTCATCGGAATATATTAACTGCATATGCAGTTTCGAGCTAATTAAAAATAAGAACGAGTAATAAAGATGTTAGTGAAGCTTTGCAAACGGATGGTTTGATCATTTTGATGCACCGAAAATCGTGTTGCCATTCCTCGTGCACGGCGTACGCGTCCTCTTCTATGAGTCATTACACGTTCGAGTTTTGTGTTTAAAAAATGTCATCGAATTTCCAATATGTAAAAAGGAATCCCGGGCTAATGTGAAAATAATGTTTATGCTTTTGGCACAGAAAATGTGCGTCTTTGTTCGTGTGTGTGGAATCCCATGGAAAGTGAATTACAACACAAAGGCTGGTACTACTACGGATTTTCGAACTTCAGCCTGGAAAGGAATTCAAGAGATTGGTGGATGCATGATATCAATACAGATTAAATTGAATCAATGATTTTTTTGGTAAGTTATCTTAGTAAATTTTTTTAAGGAGTAATGGCTTTTAATTTCAAAAGCCAAAAAATACTTTGTTACATGTTTTTTTAAGAGCTGTAAGCTTGCTTGAAATATTGTGCATTGATAGGATTTTATATGCTGTATTTTCAAATTCATTATAAAACTAGGTACTGCTCAAATCAAGCAAGAACAAAAATGAAGTTTTTTGTTTCTTTTAATGTTGTTTCGATTATTTTTTCATGGAACTTCTTACAAAAAGATTCTTGCAAAGGTTTTATTTGTTTACTAGAGTAGATACTGAACTAGCTGAATTTCAGAATTGCCATTAACTGGAGGTCGCTTTTGATTTGGTTTTTGCATACGTTTGTGTTAGTTTTGCTTGTGCTTATATGCAGTATGTTGCTTATAAATAAATGTGAAAGTATTCTTATTGCAGCAGGAAGATTTTCATTTTATGAGTGATGTTGATCATGTCAAGTTTGATTCTATCATGCTAAGGGAAAGGGGGACATTTGTAAAAAAAATGTCAGATTTTTTTAACTTTTATAAAAAGAGAAAATTCCATTGGTTACACACACACACACCATTTGAACATTTTGGTTTTTCCAGAATCAGGGGACCGTAATAAAATTTTAGGTAGGGGCATTTATATGATTTAACCCGTTTTTCCCAAATGTACATATTCGAAAAACGTACTCAGTCTCCCAAGGGTGCGTATATGAATTAGGGTGGTTAGAAAATAAACTTTTTTAGAGTTTCAAAACTCCTATATCGGGAAATGTTTTTTTGTAGAAAAGAGTATCAACTCTGAATTTTTTCAGATTTTTTGAACGGCATCTTGAGATGTCAAATTGACCTTGGAATTTCCAAGAAGCGCAAATAAGGGCCAAATAATGAAAATTTTTATTTGGCATAAAAGACCGTCGGTTCCTGTCAGGCATATATTGCGCGTAGATTACGAATTTTAAGTCGAAAATTAGTTTTGGTGCATGGTTTTTGAGCCACAGGCAAAAAGCCATAACCAGGTTTTCAAAGATTTTAAATCCGGCCTGTGGCTCAAAAACCATGCACCAAAACTAATTTTCGCCTTCAAATTCGTAATCTACGCAAAATTTCCGATGGAAAACGATGGCCAAATGCAAAACGTTCATTTTTATCCATTATAAGGGGCTTTTTGGTTTCAAGGCCAATTTGACACCTCGTTTTTTCTGACGAGGACTGCGACCTAACCTAATATCGATCAATTTATCAATTTATCGATCGATTTATCAATTTATTGATTAATTTCGATTTATCAATTAATCGATTTATCGATTTATAACGGTCTTACGATTTATCGTGGACAGAGACACTTTCACTTCCACCTAACCTAATATCGATTGATTTCTCCATTGATTTATCGATCGATTTATGGATTTACTAATTGATTTATCAATTTATCGATCGATTTATCTATTTATCAATTTATCGATCGATTTATCTATTTATCAATTTATCGATCGATTTATCTATTTATTTATTGATTTATCGGTTTATCGATTTATCGATTTATTGATCGATTTATCGATCGGTCTTGCGTGGACAGAGACACACTTTCACTTCGACCTAACCTAATATCGGTTGATTTACATTTGACTTATCGATCGATTTATGGATTTATTAATCGATGTATCAATTTATCGATCGACTTATCTATTTATATCGATTTATCTATTTATCGATTTATCGATTTAGTGATCGATTTACCTATTTATCGATTTATCGATCGATTGGACAGAGACACTTTTACCTAACCTAATATCGATCGATTTATTGATCAAGCCTTGGACAAAGACACTTTCCCTTTTATTTATATAGAAGATGGCTTAAAATTGGCATACATATGGGAAAAATATCGGAGATTCCGAATATGACAACAAATTAGGTAGCAAAATCAAGTATCGAGTGATCACAACGTTGAGTAATATAGGTATTGTATTCATGTATTGATTACATTTATTTATAATGATCCTGTGAAGTGTTATATCTGCATAATTAGAATGAAAAAATATTTTCTTCTGGTTGAACCAGCTGTGGGTAAATTCGACTGGTGACCAGTAAAATTTATTCCAGAATTTGCGCCAAGTCAAATTTCACTGGCCACTAGTAAATCATTTTTTTGAGTGTGTTGAATTTCATAAACTAAATTTAGTTGATAGATTACAGATATGGGACTAAAAAATTTCGACTTTTTATTTAAGCGGAGCGATCTGTCCGGACATCCGAGCATCCGGGCAGTTCAGGTCATGCGCAAACTCTCTTATAGCCGATCTGCCAGTATCAGCCATTAACGTTAATTAATTAATTAATTTTTTTTTTTTTTCAAACAAATCCCGCAAGTTCTCAGATCATCAGAGGTTATCATTTACTTTGTTGTTATAACAGTTTTTCCCATTAAACGCTTGATTAATTAAATTTAATCGAAATTGATCTATCAGGTTAATGAAATATTTACCGCAGATTTATAAATTCAAATATTTAGAATTATTTCAGATTCTTGGAATCTGTTTATAATTTTGCTCGTGCGGCAATCTTAAACAAGTTGACTAGTTCGGAATGCCACTTTATTAATTAATTCCTGCATTTCAGTGACACTTCCATGACTTCTTATAATCTTTCAGGAGAAAATCTACTTGCGGCCTTTTTTTTTCTATATTCTCATGCATTCCTTGGCGAAAAAAAAAGAACGATAATTATAAGATTGGTTAAGACAACCGTTGAAGGATTTCTTGCGGCACGGTATACGCCGGGGTTAGACGGTTTGGGTTATGTGAATTGAGTTACATGTTTAAGTTATGCTAATCAAGTAAAATTAAAATTTGAATGTAGAATGATGTAATTGGAATGAAATGAATACCAGTAGCTAGGTTTGTGTGCCCATGTGATCACGGAAGGCACAGTATTAGACACCCTATAGGCATTTATAAAAATGTTTTCATTTTAAATTACATAGACCGATGGCATTTCCTATTATGTCCATTTGACAGCTTGTGTGACAGCCTGTTGTCGATGAAAAGTTGGAAAATTTTGACGAGGACTTTTTTTTTTTTTTTCTTGACGTAGGACTTGGTGCTCGGTCCTGGGGAAATCTTTCTGTCCGGGTGTCACACTGTTAGCACCAAAAATTAATATTTAATTATTTTAATACTTAATTTGATGGTTTTTTCTGAATTATTTAACTGACTGTTAATTATTTTTTAATAATTATTTAATTATTAATTTAATTATTAATCTTAATTTAGATTAATTTTTGACTGATTTTCTGTGTTAATATTTCCTAGCACACGATAAACATCGTGGCTTTTTTAAATATATCGATCCAATCCCGCCAATTATTTCAATATTAAAATTTGTTGGAAAAATTAAAAATTAAAAATTAAAAATTAAAAATTTTAACTTCGAAAATTTGGGACCCTGACAAACCCCCGAAATTCAGAACCCCGAAACTTGCAGAACCCCGATTCGGGGTTCTGCAAATTCTGGGTTCAGTAAATTGGGATAAATGAGTGGAAAAGTACTTTACTTTGTTTTGTTTTATTTTAGTTTAGTTAGAATAATTTTATAATTTTTTTGATGACAAGCAGATATTAAAATGGACACGTATGCCATTAGGGTGGTTTATGCCATACTTTTCGCGATTTTGTTCTTAATGCAATTTTCACTTTTCTTATGGTCTAAAAACAAAAGTTTTTTTTTTTAGATTCTTTTCGATCACGTTTAGGGGTGGCTCACCGCCATTTTGTGCTTAAAACAATTTTTTTTTTTTTTTTTTTGCATTTTTTTAAAGAAATTTTTGTAAACTTTAGCAGTACCTAATTCTTTGGGACCGAAACTAATTTTTTACATGTTTTCGACGTCGTAGAATCCGAAAATTTACCATCCCGTTTCGATTAGAATCAGCCCTAACTAGCCGAACTCCTTTTTTTCTTGGCCAAAATTAGTAATTTTTCGTAAAAAAATCAATTTTAAGTCAATTATTGTCTCCCCATAAACTGTGCCAAAGTATGTTTTTGACACCCCAGAGTTCGAATTTGACCACTCCGATTCGATTACAGCCACCCCTTAACTTAATTAAAATTACAGAAAAAAGTCGGGAAAAGCAAACATGCAAAAGCCCGAATTTGCAGAACCTAGAATATAATTAATGGAAAATTATAGTACTTTCAGAACCCAGAATTAGAATTGGCAGAACCCCGATTCCGGTTTCTGCAAATTTCGGGGTTCTGCATTTCGGGGGTTTGTCATAGACTCGAAAATTTTAAATAATATTTCGACTATTTTTTTTTTCATTTTTGGTCTTTTTTAATAGTGAAATTGGACGACATGAACAAAAGCAAGGACTTGGAAAATTTCTTTTAAATTAAATTAAATTTTTTTTTCTTTTTAATTTATGCTGTTTTTATTTTTTTTTAAGTAAAATTAGTCGTGTCTCCATTCGCGATTTAACCGATGATCGGATATATCCGATCTTCGGCTTTATCCGACCACCGGAAGTACTAACACTCTGTTTTGCTTTTCCTTTACTGTTTTTGAGTTGACTTTTCCGCGGCATAATTAATGAAAAACACATTTTTTTTCAATTGTTCGTAGAATCTTCGAAATTGGAACAATAAATCACTTTTTTTAATATCCCGCACGCAAAAAACAAAAACAAAATACCGAATACGCCATTTTTTTTTCAAGTTCGAGTTTTTTCCTATAGGAAAAAAAAAATTTTATTTTAAAATTAGACGACATGAACAAAGCTTAAAGTTTTTTTTTTTGAAAGAGAGGGGACAATGGACCAGATATTTAAATTTTTAAAGTCGATTAAATCGAAGATTAGGATCCATTAACATAAGTTCAATTTTTTGGAGGGAAAGGACCCCAATTTAGGAAAAACCCTGAAAAATAGTCAAATCGCGAAAAAACTCATGCATTACGCCACGGTTATTTGACAATGAATTATAAAATATCGAGAAAAAAATCACACCTCGAGTGGGATGATTTTTTTCCGAAATTTTTATCGTCCGCTAAAACTGAACTTATGTTAATGGATCCTAATCTTCGATTTAATCGATTTTAAAAATTTAAACTTAAAGTTGCTGAAGCAAAGACTTGAAATATTGAAGCAAAGACTTTCTTGAAATATTTAACTTTTTTTTAAATTTTCGCCGTTTTTTAAAATGTCTTTTTTTTTTAAAATATTAAAATTAGACTGCACGAACAAAGACAAGATTTTAGAACTCTATATACAGTATAATATAAAAACGAATGTAATGTGTCCCGTTGTACGCACCAAAAAAATAAAATAAATAAAAAATAAAAAAATTTAAAAAATGAGAAAGGTTGGAATTTTTTCATATTTTTGGTGCAAAAATTACAATTTGACTAAATAGGAAAAACATTTCAAATGTTGAAATTGAATCATTAACTTGGAAGAAGGGGCCATGTCTCATAAGGTAAACAAAAGACATGTTCCCTTTTTCAATTTTAATCATCAAAAATTCGAAAAAAATTGAAAATTTTTCATATTTTTCAAACTGAAAATTTTTACGAAAATGTTGACCAATCTTTAGAGAATCTATTTTTAAAAAATTTATGAAATCTTAAAATTTTTATCGTCCCGTGAAAGAAAATGAAAATTTTCACGAATGGGTAATCTTAAAAAATTTTAAAAAGATCGAAATTTTTTTTGTCCGCTAAAAGAAAAATTTTTGGCTACTCATAAAAACATTTTTAATTTAAACTGAAACGATTTAAACCAAAATTTAAGGAAAAATTTTGGGCCACTCATGAAAAAATGGTAAAACCATAACGAAAGTCAATTAAATTTATTCGAAATTTTTTTCGGAAAGGGGATGAGGATCAGAATCAGCTTCAGCCGTGGCTACTCCTGATGGCCCTGCTTCCACATCAAATTTCGCATCAAACGCGCTAACTACGCGTAAAGCGCCGCGCGGAACGGCTAAATTTCAATTTTAAATCAAGTGTTAACTACTTTTTTTTAAAATTTTGCCCTTTTTCCGTTAGCCAAGAATATGAGCTACAGCAATGTTTTAACATTACAATTTTAACTTTGAAGACTTTAAATTAAAATTTTGACTAATTTTTTTGAACTTTTGACCTTTTTTTTTTTATCAAAAATTTAAAGTTTTTTCGTGCCAGGAAAAAAAATTATATTTTTATCAAAAAATTCGAATTTTTCGACAAAGACGTCGACCTACGTAGAGATATGCCCCCTATATCCCGGTATAATTTTTTTAAATTAATTGTCGAATTCTGCGGATTTATGCTCGGATCGCGTGATTATCGGAAAACCCGAAGTTAACCCGGATCATCGAAGCCCATCACAACAAAGATGATGGATTATTTTTAAAAAGCTGCAAAAAAAAGTGGAAAAAAAAAGGTGACATGAAAACTTCTAAGAAAGAAGTAGGAAAGTTGTGTCGAAGATTCCCACGAAAAATGCAGTTTCTGTGTATAGAGGTTACCCTTTTGTATAGTAGGTGCTTTCATGACGGACTCTTGCCTGCAATTATCGTTTTTAATAACCGATTCATGTTCTTCCACTTGTCAGTTCACCTTGCTACTGATCTTGCGTGTCATTTTCTCTTATCTTCACAAAACCTAATAACTCCCTTTTCCGGTGATTCGTAAAATGGCCGGCAAACTGGATGTACCCGCCGCAATCACTCAAAAATTAATAAAATCTCAAATTAGCCCAAATTATTTTTATCTTTTTAAAAAGGTCACCACCGTTATTTTTAAGTTAGAAAACCGCATTAAAAAACGACGAATTCGGTTAAAAACTACGCCGTTTACGCCCATCTTGCATTAGACCCAAACAAAGAAAAAAAAAATCAGATCGCGTTTTTGACTTCATCAATCGAATATTTAAAGAAAAAAAAAAAAATAATAAATAATAAATTTTTCCCCGATCAAATCCTTTTCCATATTATTAAGATAAACAAGTAAAAGCAATCGCAAGGTAAGCTAATTATACGGAGATCGAAGCGAATAAAGCGTCAGAAAAGTAAGGTAATCGTGCCCAATTCTATAAAGTTAGCATGTTTAAATGCTCGCCTGAAACATTTAAACAACTTTCTTGCTACTTTGGGTTTTATATAAACGGACCGAGGAAGTCAATTTATCGAAGTTGCCGTTTGCGTTTATTTCTGTATTTTTTTTTTTCTTCTTTTTATGTAAAATAATAATAATTATACATTGAACTGGACTCTTGGATAATTCTATAGTAGTAAATACTTAAGTACTTATGGTCAGTTAAATGTACATTGTAGATTTCCCTGACATAATTGCGATAAGGAATTTTTTTATGATACACCTTATAAAATGCAACGTATTCATGTACCTAATTAGCACCGTTTTATTAATTGGCGTATTTTGCATTTTTTTTTTAAAAATTATTTTTAATAAATTTTTATTTCAATCTTAACTTTGGTAATGACATTTTGATTGGAATAACGTTGATATTGGTAATAATTTCCTGGTTAGCTAAGTTTGCCTGTTTGTTCGATTAATTAACCCTTTGCCACCCATGGGTATATATATGGACCAATCAAGTTTGCAACCCTGCTTTAATTTTCTTAGAAAATTGTGAAAACCATGTAACTTAGGATTCCCTACCATTTCCTTAATCCATTTTTGTTAAAAAAAAAAAAAATAATAAATAATGATAATAATAAATTCCTAACCCATTTTTCTTGAAAAAAAAAAAAAAAAAAAAAAAAAAGTGAATTCCTAATCTATTTTTCCTAAAAAAAAAAAAAAAAATTCCTAATCCATTTTTCCTAAAAAAAATAAATTCCTAATCCATTTTTTCTAAAATAGCCTAAATAAATTCCTAATCTATTTTTCCTAAAAAAAAAAATTAATTAATTAATTCCTGATCTATTTTGCAAAAAAAAAAAAAAAAGAAAAGAAAAAAAAATTCCTAATCCATTTTTCCTAAAAAAAAAAAAAATTCCTAATCCGTTTTTCCTAAAAATTTCGGTTCCTAAAACTGTTTTCCTAATTTTTTTTTTTTTTTTTTTTAATTTTCCTAAAATCTTTTGATTCCTAAAATAAAATTTCTTAAAATCCACAAAAATAAAATTTCCTAAAATCCCTGAAGTTAGATTTCCTGAACTCCCTTTAGAGATTTAAAAAAATTAGGAAAAATATTCATTTTTGGAAATTTTATTTTAGGAATCAAAAAATTTTAGGAAAATTTGAAAATTAAGGAAAAAATGAGGTAGAAGTCCCTATGTTGATTTTTTTTTGTATTCATTTTGCACTTAAAAACAACCCAACGTAGGGACCTCTACCAAAAATGGTTAGGAAAAAAATTTTAGGAACCAAAATTTTAAGGAAAATTTGTCGGAAACGGTAACTTAAGGGTATTTTACCGAAGATGCAAATCAGAATTTAAAAAAAAAAAGACAAAATTCAAGATGGCGGACGGTTGGTAAAATTTTCTTTAAAATATCACAAGTTTTTTATATTCGAATTTTTAAAACGCTTTATTTATTGCGCTTTCTATTCCTATGAACTTAAGAAATTTTGGCGGGAAAAAACCGGAGCAGGGTACAAAGATAAAATGAAATTTTCATTTTTCAAACTCTTTTCCCGAAAATTTTTGAACATTATTTGTATCGAAGTTGAGGGGTTTTAGGGGCCGCTGATTCCGAGTCTGACATTAGTATGAACTTAGAAATGCAAATGAATAACGGATGGACAGCCATTTATGCAATATTTAACAAGAGGGCTTCACCTATGTTTAGCTTATAAGCAAAACAGCTGCTTCTGAGTAGAAGCGTTTATAAGTTTAAAAATACATAATAAAAACGAAATATTTTGGGGGGTTTTTTGAATTGCAAATTCTAAATCTGAAGTCCAAATTTTGAAAAAGTTGAAATTAAAGATGGCGGACTGTTAACTTTTAAATGTTTCAGTTTTCTTAATTATTAATACTCGAAAAATCGGTTTTTGAAAATTGAAGACAAGTTGATTTTCCGGGAAGTTTATTATTATTTACATTGATTTTAGTGCATCAATTACAAAATAATTTTTTTTTTAAAATTCAAATTCAAAAGTAAAAAAAAAAAAAAAGGTTACAAATGTTTAATTCATTTTTATCTTTAAAAAGCCGACGGAATTAAAACCAAGTTGATTTTCTGGGGGGCCGCACGTGCCCCCTACGTAAAATCCGATGTTAGATTTGAAATCAGGGTGCCGGAAAACATATAAATCGATATCCATATGTCATTCTTCCGATATTTAAAAAAATGTTTGTTTTCGGGGGGGCCCCACGAAAAAACTAATTTCAGATTCGGAATCAGCGACCCCTAAGACCCCTTAATTCATACAAATAACGTTTAAAAAGTTTTTGGGAAAAGGGGTTTAGAAAAATTAAAATCGAGTTTGCATCACCGGTTGCATAACTGAGCAATATCGGGCGCATCAATTTTTTTTTTTCCTAGTGCTTTACCTTTATAGATGCAATACAGAAAAATAATATTTGGAAAGAATGGGGTTTTTCCAAAATTTCGAAATTTGACCGGAAAAGGGCTAAATACTAACCGCAATTGATTAGTTACGAAGTCAGTCAGACAGTAGGTAAATCGGCACACTTAATTAGTAGAATTAATTTGAAATTACCAAAGGTGAATAAAATCGTATGAAAAAACGATCCCTTTCGGAAATAAAAATGAATGATTTGATCACCCCTGCTCCATATTGACCATATTGTTAATAAAATAAGAAAGCAAGTAATAACGATGATGAAACAAATAAAATAAACAAAAGAGACAAGACAGACGTACGTACAGACAGACAGTCAGGATTTGTGTTGTTAATTAATCCCTAATGCAATAATTATAATGTAATTTGTTGGGGCTTGACTGACATTTCTGAAATGAATTCATCTTCGTATAGTATGTACGGTTGAGTATCTTTATTCGGAAATGGAAATAAGTTCATCGAGTTTTTGACTGATTTTAGATTGCATTTCTTTTTCTAATGCAAAACTTTTTTAAATAGCCGAGGTGTAATGACCAACGAACGCCTTGAAAAGCCCGCTGTAATGGAGGTGCCAGAAGCGATTAAAGACTTATACAAACAGGGTTGCATTTTTAAAAGCTTTGCAAAGATGTATACACTGGCGCTCAGGCATTTCTATGTTTAGCTTATGTGGTAAGACTGGTCCCCCTTTAATTTATTAATTTTTTTTAGGTTGAAAGTAAGAATTATCTTACGCTAAATAGTTTCGATATAATTCGAATATCTGTACGTCAGAGCCAAAAAGTTCAATATGCAACTTCAAGATGGCCGTTTGTTATGGGTAAACAACGTTTAGCGGACATCTTTAATTTGCATATTGAACCTTTTGGCTCTGACGTACAGATATTAACTATTCGAACATGTTCGAAAATTTTTGATGATCGAAATTTTTGAAGGATTTCCTACCATTTTTCCTAAAAAAAAAAAAAAAAAAAAAAATTCCTAATCCATTTTTCCTAAAGTGTTTCCTAACTATTTTTTTTTCCTAATTTTTAATTTTCCTAAAATTGTTTGTTTCCCAAAATAAAATTTCCGAAAATTAATATTTGCCCTAATTTTTTAAATCCCTAAAATGTTTGTAATAATTTACTAGGCATAGGCAAAGCTGCGAATTTCGGTTTTTCTTTTTATTCTTGCTTTTTTTTAAATAAACCACTATAAAAATACAACTATAAAATTTTCATAAAGATTCAAAAAATTAGGAAAAATATTCGTTTTAGGAATTTAAAAATTTTAGTTTAGGAAAATTAAAAATTAGGAAAAAAAAAATAGTTAGGAACATTTTTTTAGGAAAAATGGATTAGGAATTTATTTCTTTAGGAAAAATGGATTAGGAATTTATTATTTTTTTTATAAAAAATGGTTAGGAATTTATTTTTTAGGAAAAATGGTTTAGGAATTTATTTTTTTAGGAAAGTCGTGTCTCCATTAGCGATTTATCCGATGATCGGATTATTCGACCACCGGAAGTACTGTACTTTCGAACACTAGGAAAAAACTCGAACTTGAAAATAACAATGGCGTATTCGGTATTTTGTTTATGTTTTTTGCGTAGAAACTTCGGATTTGGAACAATAAATCTCTTTCTTTAATATATCCCGCACGCAAAAAATAAAAACAAAATAACGAATACGCCATTTTTATTTTAAAGTTCGAGTTTTTTTCTAGTGAAAGTACAATACTTCCGGTGGTCGGATAATCCTATCATCGGATAAATCGCTAATGGAGGCACGACTGGAAAATGGATTAGGAATTTATTAATTTTTTTAAGAAAAATGGATTAGGAATTTATTTATTTATTTATTTTTTTAAGAAAAATGGATTAGGAATTTATTTCTTTAGGAAAAATGGATTAGGAATTTATTTTTCTTAGGAAAATTGGATTAGAAATTTATTTTTTTTCTAAAAATGGATTAGAAATTTATTTTGTTTAGGAAAAATGGATTAGGAATTTATTTTTTAGGAAAAATGGTAGCGAATTTATTTTTTTTAGGAAAAATGGTTTAGTGCTGCTTCTCCATTATGGCTCAAAATTAATTTTACAAAATTAATTTTATAAAATTATTGGGAATATTGGGAATAATGCTTTTATTTTACTAATCGAACATGAGGATGACTTAAAAAAGAATAAGAAATCTGTAAAAAATAAATATGTTATGAAAAAAGAAAAAAAAAGCGCATAATTTCCGGTAATTTTATAAAATTAATTTTGTAAAATTAATTTAGGACCATAATGGAGAAGCAGCATAGGAATTTATTTTTTTAATAAAAATGGGTTAGGAATTTATTTATTTTTTTTTAATAAAAAATGGATTAGGAATTTATTTTTTTTTTTTTAATAAAAAATGGATTAGGAATTTATTTTTTTAAGAAAAATGGTAGGGAATCCTTCAAAAATTTCGATCATCGGAAGTTTTCGAACATGTTCGAATACAAATGAAGACATCAGTGGAAAAAGAAGGCCGTTGGACCTCTTGATAAAAATTTAGACAACGATCTATTTTCTGTTGTTTATTTTGGACGGCATTTTGATATCGACCGAATTTTTAATCATTTAAGTTAATTTGATTCATTTACTATTTGTAAACAAGCAGTAGAAAATGTTAGACCCTCTTTCAAATTTCATGTATTGACTACAGTTTTTCTTTGGAACCTGAACGGCCTGTTCTTCCACTGATGTCTTCAATGTAATTTTCTCAAAAGTTTGCGAGCAATGTAATCAACGCCGAATTCTTAATTTTATTGTAATATTACTCAACGGTTTCTCTTAGAGTAGTGAATGCTTCCGGTATCTTCGTGTTTTAAATATTACTAAATGCACGTAAATTTTTTTACCAGTTTAATTTTTACATTTAAAATTGATTACGTTCTATTAATTCTATAAACTGCAAGGCTGTTTTGCAGAAAAAAAAACAAGCTCTTTAAGTCAAAAAGTCAAATGGTCAAAAAATTACGTGTTCGAGAAAAAGCTCTTTTGTTCCCCGTATTGTTATAATTCGAATCGAAGATATGAAAGTGAGAAATTTCAACAATAGAATGCTCATTGAGAGGGCCCCCCAACTCGATATCAGGGGCCCTCCTGGAGAGCTGACAATAACACGAATACGATTCACTGGTAAATGTGTAACAATAATTATTTTGACTGAGTTTCTTATTTTTTTGATGAGGTCTTGAATTTTGATGCAAAGCGATAAAGAAATCCATTAACTCCATATAATTATGCGCAAAAAATTACGTTTCTCGCCCTTTAAAAACAAATTAAAAAAACAAACAATAAGAAAAGAAAAAAAATTAAAATATCTCGTTAAAAAATTCGACCAAACATTTTTCTTAGAAAGACCACGATGTAATTTATTGGGCGGAGAAAAAAAAATCCAGGTTCTAATCAATTGAATGACGCTACTTGTAATAATGCTGCGTGTGTACCGATCTATTGGTTCATGTGGTGTGGTTTTGATCACTCTGATTCATAATTATCAAATGATTTACATTGATTACATCGAATTAATGTCTATTGTCTGTTTTTGAGTTGATTCGATTTTTATAATTTTCATTGTTCGATTCGTTAAAAACAATCTCGAGAACTCATAATTATTTTTCTTTTGAGATTTTAGGCGCTTAAAAGTTTTGTATTTTTTTTTTTTTTTTTTTTTTTTTTTTTTTTTTTTTTAAGAAAATAATTTTCTTTTCTATTGTTCGCGTTAAAATTATCGATCACCATCTCGTAATTGAGAATTCGTCCGAAAGTATTAAAAGGAAAAAAAAATGAAATAAAACGATAGACCCACTGTTTTTTTTTCTTTTCTCTTTTTTAAATCCCTATTCCCGATGATGTATTATTATGAATATATCGAACGCTACTGTCATGATACGGGGAGTTTATTAATCGGAACTTAAAACTATTGAAAAGCATGCCTGTAAAGCTGTCATCTTAATATCCCATTTCGATTAATTTAAATTGCAGGCTGCACAGCGGTATAGCTTAGATTACAAATTTACACCGTGTTCGCTCTTCAAAATGACTTTTTTCTATCGTTATTTATTTTTAATTTTTGTTAACGTAAATAACGATTAATCACGTTGATTATACGTTTAAAATATTAAAAATTTGTCAAGTTTCTTTTCTTTCTTCAAACAATAATCATTATTATGTACTTTTATTTTGCTACTGTGGGATGAATGTTTGGAATTGTGTTGGAGATGGAATTTGGAAAAATGAAATTGTTTCCGATATGTTAGAGCTGTTAGGTATTAGAATTCCTTTAACCACGGTCACCTTTCCGTTCTAAAAACCTCTATACCGGAGTAAAGGATCCCATTATTTTATCGAAGAAAATCTTTAACCTTTTCTACCAGTAAAAATTCTACCAGTAATTTTTTTGAAATTCTAAATTTTTTCCGACCGTATAAAATTTTGGGAATTGATTCGAAACACAAAAGATCCTTATTAATTAGAGTGTCCTGACTAAAAAATGTCATGGAGCATGACCTCTAAACCGAACTGGTGAGGAGTTCTTGCCATTTTTTGGCAAAAAAATTCATTTTTGCCCGAAAAAACCAAATTTACACTTGCACCCCTACTCAGGGGTTGATCGGAAAAAATCGGGATGGTGAAATTCGTGTTCTACGGGTATTTTTGCATAAGTATGAGTGTTACCAATCAAATGAGTGTTACCAATCAAATTTCAGAGCTTCAAAATCGAGATTAAGCCGAATTTCAGACGGAAAAATCAGGTACAAGCTTGATAAAAACGCTAATGACGTCACAGGGGTTAATCGGAAAAATTTGGGATAGTGAAATTCGTGTTCTACGACCTCGAAAACATAAGAAAACATTTTTTTAAAATATTTTGTAGACCCTTAAAGTGGATTAAAAAAATGGAGTTTAAAAGAACTTAATTGAAAAATTTTTAAAAAGCTAAAGTGGCTTTGGGGGGACATTAAGGGGTTAAGAAAAAATTTGAAAAAAATTTTTTTAGTGGTTTTACACCTGAAGGAAGCCGATTTTCAACATGCCCCCCAACATTTCAAAAATTTTTTTAAAATGACACACCCTAATTCTCACCTGCCGAAACTAAGTATGAAGTCAGAATTTAAAAAAAAAAAAAAAAAAAAAAAAAAAATTCAAGATGGCGGAAAATCTTATTTAAAATATTACAGATTTTATAGATAAATATTAAGATATTACAGATTTTATTACCAGCTTCGAGTTTTGTAAACGCTTTATTTATCGCTCTTTTTATTCTTATGAACTTTAAAATGACCGACGGACTGTCAATTATGCAATATTCAACAAAATTGCTTCACCTATATTTAGCTTATGGGCAAAACAGCTGTTCCTGTGTAGAGACGTTTATAACTTTAAAAATAATAAAAACTACATATTTTGGGGGGTTTTTGGAACTGCTAATTCTGAATCTGAAGTCCTTGAAAAAATTGAAATTAAAAATGAAGGACTATTAACTTTTTAAAATTTTCTGTTTTCTTAATTATTTTTACTTGAAAAATAATCGGTTTTTGAAAAATTAAGGCAAGCCAATTTTCCGGTTAATTAATTAAAGACAAGTTGATTTTCTTGGGGGGGGGGGGCACGTGTCCCCTAGGTAAAATCGGATGTAAGATTTGATATCAGGGCGCCGGTAACATAAATCAGTATTCATATGTTATTTTTCTGATAATTTAAAAAAGGTTTGTTTTCTAGGGGGTCACCAGTGCCCCCCATGTGAAAACTAAATTCAGATTCGGCATCAGAAACCCCTTAAACCTTTTAATTCATATACAAATAATATTTAAAAATTTTCGGGAAAATGATTAAAAAAATTAAAATTGAGTTTGCATCACCGGTTGCATAAGTGAGGAATATAGGGCGAATTACTTTTTTTTTTTTTTAATGTTCCTTTGGCCTAGTGCTTTACCTTTATAGATGTAAGACAGAAAAATTGTATTTGTGGAAATAAAATATTTCCAAATTTCGAAATTTGGACGGCAAAGGGTTAAGTATAAATAAAATTAGGCAACCTGTGTTACACCTCATTTGAAAATGAAATATATTTTTAAGAAAATATTCAAAAAAAAGCATTTTAAAACCAGTTTATCCAGACCATCCCACACTCAGAAAAAGAAATGGCTAAAGCGAAAACAAAAATTCCTTGTCTAAAGCATTTTCTTAAAAATCATGCGAAAACAACAAAAATATCTTGTCAAGAAACAAAACAACCCGTACGATGCCATGAAGAATTTTTGTTTTGCTATGAAACATTCCTGTTTTGTTGCTAGTCGAAACTTGTTCAAAAAAAATTTTTTTTTCTGAGTGCGCAAATTCAAGTAAAAAAAAGTTTGCCTAGCTAAACGATTACAATTTCATTCCGCCTCTGTTAGAAGGATAAAGGTTTTATAAATAATAACTCAGGTATATGGTTAAGAACGAACTGAACTCAAAATATATTTTGTTATTTACAAGTGTCGTATAAAGTACCGTTACTTCGTCACGTGGTATAAAGTAAGGGTTGTATATTCAGGACCGAATACTGAGGGATTTTTCGCATAGGCATATTACCAACATTCCCCCCTGCGAAAAAGCCCTAAGTATGTACAAAACTTTTCGAATAATTTCTTCTCTACTCCTTTCGTAAACATATCCGCGATTTGTTCTTGAGTATAAAGATATATGAGATCAATATTGTATCTTGAAATTATGTCTGCAATGAAATGTAAATTAACGTCTGAATGTTTTGCTAGATTTCTATTCGCTGGATTTCTGATCCATCTGATAGTAGTTTGATTATCCTCAAATATCCTCATACTATGATTTTTAATCTTAAATTCTAACAATAATTTATTGAAAAACAACATTTCTTCTAGACCATCAGCAAGGCTATGTAATTCTGCAGCAGCAGTATTTCTAGTAACAGATTTTTGCTTCTTTGACTTCCAAAATATTGTTTTATCACCTAATAATACCGTATAGCCAGATATACTAATCCTATCATTTTCATCATTGGCCCAATCTGCGTCAGCATACAAATGTAGATCAAAACTACCTGTTCTTTTGTACTTCAAAACAAAATCTTTTGTCCCTTTTATATAAGCTAAGATATTCTTCGCGTGAACCCAGGCTTCTTTTGATATACAATTCGAAAACTGGCTCAGGTAATTTACGGCATAGCAAATGTCAGGCCTGGTATTACACAAAAAGAGCAGTGAACCGATTAGTTCGCTGTACGGTACCCAATAATTCAACAATTCTTGGTCCTTTTTTATTTGCAATTTCTCTTGTATTGGAATCGGCAAGGGGTGAACATCGGTCATTTTGAATTTCAATAGAAGTTTTTCAATATAATGGTGTTGGTTTAAGGTCAACACTCCTTCCTTTCTTTTGTAATCTATTTCGAATCCTAAAAAATGTTTTAACGGACCTTTATCTTTCATTTCGAACCTTTTACTTAAAGATGCTTTTGTTTGAGACAATAAATTTTGATTGTCACCTGCTATTGTTATGTCGTCTACATACAATAAAATATAGACGACACCGTCTGCAAATTCTTTATAATACAAACACGGATCTACAGTGGATTGTGAGAAATTTTGTTCTAACATAAATTTGTGGAATTCTAAATTCCATTGTTTGGCAGATTCTTTAAGGCCGTAAAGCGCTTTCTTTAATTTAAAAACTTTGGTTGTGTTAAGATTAAAATACTCTGTTCCCTTTGGTGGATAAATATATATTTCGCTATCTACTTTTCCGTTTAAGAATGCCGTCTTGACATCCATTTGCTCCAAATAAAACCCTTTCTCAACCGCCAGTGCTAACAAAAAACGAAATGACGAATATTTAGCCACTGGTGAATAAGTTTCACCAATGTCAAAAACTTTGTTCTGTGCGAATCCGCGAGCAACTAATCTCGCTTTGTATCTGGATTCTGCATCAGATTCTAATGGTTTGAAGGCGTATACCCATTTGGTGTCGATTATGTCTCCATCAGTAGGAAAATCTACTACTTCCCAAGTTTCATTTTTACGTAAAGAATCTAATTCCCTTTGCATGGCTTTTAGCCACTCTACCCTATCATTTCGAGTTTCAAGCTCTTCAAAACTTTGCGGAACGTTTTCTACATGTAAGGAATTAAAATACATTTCATAGTCATCGTATTTATTTGGTAAAATAATTTGTCTTTTAGGTTGTTTATTTTCATTTAATACTTCATCATTATCTTTTTCATTTAATTTTCTTTTGCGCGCCTTTTTACGAGATCGTCTTTCAGATCTCAATTCTTTGACTTTTTCAGAATTAATATTATTTTTGTTTATTTTATTATCATTAGCCTCAGTTATACTTTCAGTACTGGAACATCTTTCAGTCCCCTTACGTACTTTTTCACTTTCTGTACTGGGACATCTTTCAGTCCCCTTACGTACATCATCATTTATAATTAATTCTTTACCTACATTATTTACAATGACCTCATCTTTAAAATACAATTTTTCTTCATTAAAAATTACGTCCCTAGCAATCCTAATCATTTCCTCTTCTGGATCCCATAATCGATAACCAACTGGAGCATAACCAACCATTACACATTTTTCGGCTTTAAAATCTGATTTTATTCGTAGTTCTTTTGGAATGTGCCTGTAAGCATTGCAACCGAATATTTTTAAATTTTTCACATTTGGTTTTTCATTATTCCAGACCTCAGCTGGAGTTTTGTCTTCTAAAGATTTACAAGGCGTTCTATTAATCGTATAATTAACGTAAAGTACAGCTTCCCCCCATAATTCCTTTGGAGCATTTGAATGGTCAAGAACAGCCCTAACCTTTTCCCAAATTGAACGGTTTTTTCGTTCAGCCTTGCCGTTTTGTTCAGGAGTATACGGAATAGCATAATCAAAAATTGTTCCATTTTCCTTTAAAAATCTGGCTAATTCGGTACTTACATATTCCCCCCCATTATCGCATCTTAACTTATGGATCTTACAATTAAACTTAGCCTGTACCATTTTTACAAATTCTTTATAGCACCCTTCAACTTGATCTTTACTCTCTAATAAATATATTGTGCAAAAGTTCGAAAAATCATCAATGAAAGTCACAAAATATTTCTTGTCATAATAAGCCACTGGACTTATGGATCCGCAAACATCCGAGTGTACGATCTCTAAAATACGAGTCGCCCTGTGTCTGGCTGTAAAAGGGAGTCTGGTAATTTTTCCTTTAACGCAACTTTCGCAAAATATCGGGTTTTGCTTTTCTATTTTTAAATTTGTGTCAATACCTTGTACCATATTTTTCTTAATTAATTTGTCGAAATAGGATATACTAATATGGGCGAATCTTTTATGCCATAGTTGTCATAATTTTTCGTTCGTTTTGTCTTTTTCGGTTATAAAGCATGATTGACTTTCAGGTATTTCAATTAAAATTTCGTACAAGTTTTTTAATGTGCCTTGTAACACAATTTTTGTTTTTTCTTTATTGTAAATGTTGGCAATTCCGTCTTCAAAATTTATTTTCATGTTATTTTTATCAAAACGTTTGACGGACAATAAATTCTTACAAAGCTCGGGGATGTAAAATACATTCTCTATTATACACGGTACCCTTTTACCGTAAATTTTTATGAAACCTTTAATTATTCCTATTTTTGTTGCGTTAATAAAAATCCCATTGGCAATTTTCATTGCAATGGGAGGATTAAGAATTTTAACATTACTTAAAAGGGAATCATCATGCACACAGTGGTCCGTGCATCCAGAGTCCAGATAAAAATTAAATAATTTATTGGGAACCTCATTTTTGTGACTTTCATAGGTATCATTTTCATTTTCTAAATTAAAACTCATACAGGCTAAAGAGTAAGGATCAAAATCATTATTACTTTTGTTACCTTGCGTAGATGACAATAGGTTACTTTCGTTTTCGTTCCGTGTTGAGGTGTTGCCATTTCCATTCCTATTTGACTGTCCATTTCCGTTGCCATTGTTATGACTTCCTTGTCCATTTCCATATCCAAAGCCATTGCCGTTGTTGCGATTTCCTTGTCCGTTTCCATATCCAAAGCCGTTGCCGTTGTTCGTCCATTGATGTGCATAGGGATGGTAAAATCCTCGTTTAGAAGGGAAAAATCCTCGACTTGGTTGAAAACCTCCTTGATTTTGATATCCTCCTCTGAAGAAAGAATGTGTTCCTCTTGGCCGGAATCCTCCTCTGGACTGTTGAAAGCTTCCTCGGAAGACAGGTAATCCACCTCGGACTGAATTAAATCCTCCTCGTGCTGAATTAAACCCTCCTCGTGCTGAATTAAATCCTCCTCGGGCTGAATTAAATCCTCCTCGTGGTCGTTGAAAATTTCCTTGCTGGTACTGCGATCCTTCTTCATGATTTTGCATCGTTTTAAAGGGACATTTCTTTTGAACGTGACCAGGGTAGCCGCAGATAAAGCAGTGCTTGATCGTCTCCATATTGAAAGCAGTCGAATTTGGAGTTTCCGAACGATTAGTATTGGCATTTTTCATTTGCCGTTTTTCAGCTTCCGCTCGTAGTCTCGTTTTTATGAGTTCATAGGTAAAGTCGTCCGCCGATGCATTTTCTACGATGCTTATGAACGTATCGTATGAATCGGGCAAACTTTTAAGCAAAGTCCAAGTAATTTCGTTATCAGTAACTTCAGCTCCGGTAGCTCTTAATTCTACTAACACTTTGTCAAAGCTATTTAAATATTTTTCTAAGTCACCATTTTCATTGAACTTAAGGTCTGTTAATTTTCTGCGAAGCAAAATTTGGCCGGGAACAGTCTTTTTCTCATGTGCGGTTTGTAATGCACTCCACATTTCATACGCGGTCTCTTTATTACGAATATATTCAAGTTGTGTATCATCCACATGAAGCATTATTAAACTTTTCACGCGGTGATCCTGTTTTAAATACTTTTCTTTTGTTTTTCCCGAACAAACTAACGGAATTTTTCCTTCGCGTTCGATAACTTTAAACAAATCTTTTGCTTGTAGCACATGTTTCATACGACATTTCCAATTCAAATAGTTTTTAGAAGTCAAAACCGGAAGGAGCTTCACTCTATCGTTATCACCCGTCATTGTGAATAAATAAGTCTAACAATGATTTAAAATAATTCACGATAATTTAAATAATTCAAAATCCAATATTTAATCGTTAAAATTAAAACTGAAAAACAACACCTGAAACATACGCGGAAAGAACACTTCCGAGAAGAAAAAAAAAAAAATTAAACTTCCGAAAATCGAGGGAAAAGGAAAGAAAAAAAAATCGCGCTAGCAAAACCGTAAACTGGGCTCCATAACCTGTTAGAAGGATAAAGGTTTTATAAATAATAACTCAGGTATATGGTTAAGAACGAACTGAACTCAAAATATATTTTGTTATTTACAAGTGTCGTATAAAGTACCGTTACTTCGTCACGTGGTATAAAGTAAGGGTTGTATATTCAGGACCGAATACTGAGGGATTTTTCGCATAGGCATATTACCAACAGCCTCATGCTGGAATATGAATATATGGAATATCTGAAAAAAAAACAATTGGCCTTTCTGTATTATACATATCATCATTAAAAAAAATTTATCTGAACTTAATGGACCATTCGGTCCATTAAGTTCAGATAAATTTTTCATGTTTTGCCCCACTCAGAAGAAGGAAACTTTTTAGACAAGTTTTGTTTTCCAACGAAAGTGCTTTTGCGACAACTCTTGATAAGGTATTTTCATGGTTTTCACATGATTTTTGAGAAAGATTTTTGTCGCAACACATTTTTGTGTTCGTGACATGGTAGCCTTTTTTTTTCTTTTGACGTAGGACTACGTTTTGGGAGTTCAGTTCTGGTGAAATCTGTCTGTCCGGGCTCTGTCCGGCTGTCGCACTGTTCGCACATAAAAACTAATATTTAATTATTTTAATATTAAAATTTTAACTCTTCGAAAATTTTAAATAATATTTTGACTATTTCCTTTTTAACTTTTGATTTTTTTTAATTGTGAAATTAGACGACATGAGCGAAAGCAAGGACTTAGAATATTTCTCGTAAATTTTCCAGAAACTAAAAGTGGCTAAAGCAAGGACTTAAATATTTCTTGAAATTTTATTTAACTTTTTGTTTAAATGTTTGCCATTTTTTTTTTTTTTTTTTTAAATATTCAAGAACTTGGAAATTTTAAGTAAAATGTTGACTAAAGTTAAAGTTTTAACTTTGAAAACTTTAATTAAAATTTTGACAACTTTTTTTCAACTTATGACCTTTTTTATCAAAGTTTTTCTCGTGCCAGGAAAAATAAATATTTTTATCAAAAAATTCTAATTTTTTGACCAAAAACAAGAAAAAAAAATAAAAAAAAATAAAAATAAAATAAATAAATAAATAAATAAATGTTTTAAAAATTTTAAATCGTTTCATTGTTTAAATTTAGCAATATTAGGACAGTACCCCATATCCCAGAATAATTTTTTTTTTTTTAAATGAGTGCTATCCCCAAATTTTTAGGTTCCGAAGCCTTCGCTGTTGGACAAAAATTTTTTCACAACAATGTTAGATGCACCTCAGCCATTTCCAATACACGATTAAAAATTGAATTTGGCTAAGTGAACCTTAAAAAACAAAAAAATCTAACCTAACGTTTCGGTGTTTTTTCAATATGTGAGAGACCTAATCATTTTACAATTCCTGTAAATCTCTTTCCCGTATAGATCACAACGCAAAAAAAAAAAAAAAAAAAAAAAAAAATGGATTTCCATCCATCTTTCCGTAACCTAAACAGGTTATTGAAAATAGGCTCCGATAAAGGTGAAAAAAAGTTTATAAAAATATGTTCGCACCCTTGAAACGCTCACGAGTCAAACAAGAATAATTGAAGTTCGAACAAACACAAATTCATCAAACCGCGCGTTAAAAATTTATTAAAATTAAAAAAAAAATCTGATGTCTAAATCCGAGTCAATATGTATGCGTATGATGTATACATGACTTCGAACGCGCACATCAGTCACATTGATTGCTTTTAAATCATAACCTATATCCAGGATCTCTCTGTAATATATTTGTTTGGTTCTCTACGTAAACTAACCATAAAAAAACCGACTTGAGCTTTACACTTTTGGGGGAAAGGGATCCCAAAAAATATTAACATAAAAGATGGAACACACTGCCAGAGGTCGTAGTTTGAGTGTTTGTTATTCCGAGATGAGTCTAACAGTTTAATGGGAGTTCATTTGTCATAGATAGAACACCTTCGACTTGCAGTACGTGACTGATTCTGTGAAATGATCCTCATCATATTGGAAGAGAACCCTAAAAACGCGGAATCGATTTAAAAAAAAAATAAAAAAAGGGGAAATTCTTTTTTTGATTGTTTAATTTGCTCGTATTTAAACCGTTTAGGGTTAACGATGTTCAGTCGAGTTCACCTGTTCCCGCAACAATTTTTTTTTCAAAACCCTCCTTGTTTTTTTGTCAAATTGTTTCTATGATTTTTCGTTTTTTTTTTCTTATTCTTTAATCATCGTCGAACTGATGCAGGTGCTATGATGTTTTGGTTAGCAATCCTAATACAAAAAAAAAAAAAAAACCACTCATTTCCGATGTTAGTTAACTTTTTTTCGCCAAATCAGGTGCATCTTTAACAAGGTGTAGGCAATATAACCCTCCCTTTGATTAAAAAAAAATAAAATATAAAAAAAATTCACCTTATTTGAGACGAAAAATATACGGGTATAAGTTTCAGGGAGGTCCTCAAAAAAAAATTTTTTTTTAGCACCCATTTGATTATAGGAGAAGTGTTATTTAGATAAATAAGGTTATTTGGATTTGTAATTTCTGCCCTATCATTTTCTGTCGAACGATACTGTTACTAATAATTAAGGTAAGAAGTGTTCAGCCGCTACTGTCTCGACACCAACACTCCAAATAATCATTAATCTTATTCTCATTAATAGCTATCAATTTAATTGGCTGAATCATAAAGGCACGCTCGATGTTATTTTACAATATAAAGTTGGACCTTTCTTGAACTCATCATCATGAGTCTACAGTTTTGTTTAATCTTTGCTTGAGTTTTAATATAAATTTTTTTTTTTTTTTTTTTTGAATAGTCAAGTCGAGTCGTTTTTTTTCTTTATTATTCGAAACGTATGAGTCATTCGTTTTGAACCAGAAGTGTCGATTTAAAAGGGAGGAACTTGGGTCTGGAAAAAAGTGAATGTTTTTTTCACTGAGCAATGATAACCGGTTACCAGAACCCAAAAAATTGATTATTTTTTGCACTAGAAAATTGTTGGGGTGCCAATTAGGGTGTTATTTTAAAAAAAAATTTGAAATGTTGCGGACGTGTAGAAAATCGGCTTCTTTCAGGTGTAAAACTACTAACAAAAATTTTTTTGGAATTTTTTTTAACCGCTTAGTAGCCCCCCAAGGCCACTTTAGCATTTTAAAAATTGAGCAATCAAGGTCTTTTAAACTCAACTTTTTTTTATCCACTGTAAGGGCCTACGAAATGTTTTGAAAAAATGTTTTATGTTTTCGAGGTCGAAGAACCCAAATTTCACTATCCCGACTTTTTCCGATTAACCCCTGTGACGTCATTACCGTTTTTATTGAGCTTATATGCCTGATTTTTCAGTCTGAAATTCGGCTTAATCTCGATTTTGGAGCCCTGAAAATTTTAGAGTGTTTCCTAACATCCTAGAGTGTTTACTCTCCAGGCATTACACACTCTAGAGTTTATCCCGCCTAGGCACCACACACTATACTAGAGTGTACCCTGCCTAGGCACCACACACTCTACTAGAGTGTATCCTGCCTAGGCACCACACACTCTAGAGTGTTTCCTGCCTAGACACCACACACTCTAGAGAGTATTTTGCTTGGCACCACACACTCTAGAGTGTTTCCTGCCTAGGCACCACACACTCTAGAGTGTTTCCTGCCTAGGCACCACACACTCTACTAGAGTGTATCCTGCCTAGGCACCACACACTCTAGAGTGTTTCCTGCCTAGGCACCACACACTCTAGAGAGTATCCTGCCTAGGCACCACACACTGTAGAGTGTATCCTGCCTAGGCACCACACACTCTAGAGTGTTTCCTGCCTAGGCACCACACACTCTAGAGTGTTTCCTGCCTAGGCACCACACACTCTAGTAGAGTGTGTCCTGCCTAGGCACCACACACTCTAGAGAGTATCCTGCCTAGGCACCACACACTGTAGAGTGTATCCTGCCTAGGCACCACACACTCTAGAGTGTATCCTGCCTAGGCACCACACTCTAGAGTGTTCCAGCCTAGACACCACACACTCTAGAGAGTATTTTGCCTAGGCACCACACACTCTAGAGTGTTTCCTGCCTAGGCACCACACACTCTAGAGAGTATCCTGCCTAGGCACCACACACTGTAGAGTGTATCCTGCCTAGGCACCACACACTCTAGAGTGTTTCCTGCCTAGGCACCACACACTCTAGAGTGTTTCCTGCCTAGGCACCACACACTCTAGAGTGTTTCCTGCCTAGGCACCACACACTCTAGAGTGTATCCTGCCTAGGCACCACACACTCTACTAGAGTGTGTCCTGCCTAGGCACCACACACTCTAGAGAGTATCCTGCCTAGGCACCACACACTCTAGAGAGTATCCTGCCTAGGCACCACACACTCTAGTAGAGTGTGTCCTGCCTAGGCACCACACACTCTAGAGTGTTTCCTGCCTAGGCACCACACACTCTAGAGTGTATCCTGCCTAGGCATTACACACTCTACTAGAGTGTATCCTGCCTAGACACCACACACTCTAGAGAGTATTTTGCCTAGGCACCACACACTCTAGAGTGTTTCCCGCCTAGGCAACACACACTCTAGAGTGTTTCCTGCCTAGGCACCACACACTCTAGAGTGTTTCCTGCCTAGGCACCACACACTCTACTAGAGTGTATCCTGCCTAGGCACCACACACTCTAGAGTGTTTCCTGCCTAGGCACCACACACTCTAGAGAGTATCCTGCCTAGGCACCACACACTGTAGAGTGTATCCTGCCTAGGCACCACACACTCTAGAGTGTTTCCTGCCTAGGCACCACACACTCTAGAGTGTTTCCTGCCTAGGCACCACACACTCTAGTAGAGTGTGTCCTGCCTAGGCACCACACACTCTAGAGAGTATCCTGCCTAGGCACCACACACTGTAGAGTGTATCCTGCCTAGGCACCACACACTCTAGTAGAGTGTATCCTGCCTAGGCACCACACACTCTAGAGTGTTTCCAGCCTAGACACCACACACTCTAGAGAGTATTTTGCCTAGGCACCACACACTCTAGAGTGTTTCCTGCCTAGGCACCACACACTCTAGATTGTATCCTGCCTAGGCACCCCACACTCTAGAGTGTATCCTGCCTAGGCACCACACACTCTAGAGTGTATCCTGCCTAGGCACCACACACTCTAGAGTGTATCCTGCCTAGGCACCACACACTCTAGAGTGTTTCCTGCCTAGGCACCACACACTCTAGAGTGTATCCTGCCTAGGCACCACACACTCTACTAGAGTGTGTCCTGCCTAGGCACCACACACTCTAGAGAGTATCCTGCCTAGGCACCACACACTCTAGAGAGTATCCTGCCTAGGCACCACACACTCTAGTAGAGTGTGTCCTGCCTAGGCACCACACACTCTAGTAGAGTGTGTCCTGCCTAGGCACCACACACTCTAGAGTGTTTCCTGCCTAGGCACCACACACTCTAGAGTGTATCCTGCCTAGGCATTACACACTCTACTAGAGTGTATCCTGCCTAGACACCACACACTCTAGAGAGTATTTTGCCTAGGCACCACACACTCTAGAGTGTTTCCCGCCTAGGCAACACACACTCTAGAGTGTTTCCTGCCTAGGCACCACACACTCTAGAGTGTTTCCTGTCTAGGCACCACACACTCTAGAGTGTATCCTGCCTAGGCATTACAGACTCTACTAGAGTGTATCCTGCCTAGACACCACACACTCTAGAGAGTATTTTGCCTAGGCACCACACACTCTAGAGTGTATCCTGCCTAGGTACCACACACTCTACTAGAGTGTATCCTGTATAGGCACCACACACTCTAGAGTGTATCCTGCCTAGGCATTACACACTCTAGAGTGTATCCTGCCTAGGCACCACACATTGTAGAGAGTATCCTGCCTAGGCACCACACACTCTAGAGTGTTTCCTGTCTAGGCACCACACACTCTAGAGTGTATCCTGGCTAGGCACCACACACTCTAGAGTGTTTCCTGCCTAGGCACCACACACTCTAGAGTGTATCCTGCCTAGGCACCACACACTCTAGAGAGTATCCTGCCTAGGCACCACACACTCTGGAGTGTATCCTGCCTAGGCACCACACACTCTAGTAGAGTGTGTCCTGCCTAGGCACCACACACTCTACTAGAGTATCCTGCCTAGGCACCACACACTCTACTAGAGTGTATCCTGCCTAGGCACCACACACTCTAGAGTGTTTCCTGCCTAGGCACCACACACTCTAGAGAGTATTTTGCTTGGCACCACACACTCTAGAGTGTTTCCTGCCTAGGCACCACACACTCTAGAGTGTTTCCTGCCTAGGCACCACACACTCTAGAGTGTTTCTGCCTAGGCACCACACACTCTAGTAGAGTGTGTCCTGCCTAGGCACCACACACTCTAGAGAGTATCCTGCCTAGGCACCACACACTGTAGAGTGTATCCTGCCTAGGCACCACACACTCTAGAGTGTTTCCTGCCTTGGCACCACACACTCTAGAGTGTTTCCTGCCTAGGCACCACACACTCTAGTAGAGTGTGTCCTGCCTAGGCACCACACACTCTAGAGAGTATCCTGCCTAGGCACCACACACTGTAGAGTGTATCCTGCCTAGGCACCACACACTCTAGTAGAGTGTATCCTGCCTAGGCACCACACACTCTAGAGTGTTTCCTGCCTAGACACCACACACTCTAGAGAGTATTTTGCCTAGGCACCACACACTCTAGAGTGTATCCTGCCTAGGCACCACACACTCTAGAGAGTATCCTGCCTAGGCACCACACACTCTGGAGTGTATCCTGCCTAGGCACCACACACTCTAGTAGAGTGTGTCCTGCCTAGGCACCACACACTCTACTAGAGTGTATCCTGCCTAGGCACCACACACTCTACTAGAGTGTATCCTGCCTAGGCACCACACACTCTAGAGTGTTTCCTGCCTAGGCACCACACACTCTAGAGAGTATTTTGCTTAGGCACCACACACTCTAGAGTGTTTCCTGCCTAGGCACCACACACTCTAGAGTGTATCCTGCCTAGGCACCACACACTCTAGAGTGTTTCTGTCTAGGCACCATACACTCTAGCTCTACACACCTCTCGCTTCGCTCGAGCGGCAATTGTCGAGGTGTTAGGGCCAGGTCAGATCTCCGAAAATCAAATCCCCGAAAAATTATTTCGGGGATTTCTGCATTTCAAATATTAATTTAATTTTTAAATAGTTAAAATAATTCTTTTTTGATTAATTATTTTTTTTATTCCTTGCTTTAAATTGTAAAAGTTTAACTATTTCAAATGTTCTTGTTTTACTATTTCAATTTTTCATTTTTTTAATGGCAATTTTTCTCGATGCTAATGTTTTTAATAGCAATTTTTAATGACGTATCCACGAAAAATCTTCCGGCCGTGTGGTCACACAGCCAACTCGGGGTTTTTATGTTAAAAATAAAATGGTTGAAAAAAGGGTGATTTTCAAAAACGAATTTTGAAAATGGTTGAAAAAGGGTGATTTTAAAAAAAAAGAATTGAAAAAAGGCGATTGGGCGATTTTGGGCAATTTTAAATCTGGCGTGTTTTTTATTAAAATTTAAGTAAACAAAAAACAATGAAAGAAAATGAAATTTATTATTTCAATGTAAAATTGGTTGAAAAAATAGTAAAACGCAACGCCATAAGAAGTTTCACTTCAAGTTCTTTAGGCTTTACCGACGTAGAGCCTGTTTCATTTTTTTTTTCAAGTGAGGAAGTTAAGATTTGCATTATTTGGTACTGGCTAATCAAGGCTAATTTCCACAACACTCACACAGCAGGCTGTTACATGACCTAAAGCCCTCTCAACAAAAAGTGTGTTATGAAACTGAGTTATTAAGAACTTAAACTTTGTTATAAAATTTTATAAAAAAATTATTTTCAGTTTTTTTGTAAAATTTTTTAATATCTTCTAACGCTTCTCGAATTTTTCTATTTCTGTTTTCCTTTATTTTTGAGCCTTTAGTTGTCAAATTAAAAATATAAGAAATAAATCGAAAATTTGGAAAAATCGGGAAAATATTTTAAGCCAAAATAATTGGCAACTTGAGAACCATATTGCCGCTTTTAAAAATCAGTTGAAAAGTGGTGTAGTGGATAAAGGCGACTGGTGGTAAGTCTACCACAAGGCTCCGGTTCTATTCCAAAAAATTGCAATTTTTTTTCCTTTTTTTTCTCCTGAAAAATGCTTAAAAAATGGTCTATAAAGTCCCCATATGCTAAATATAGTGCAATTGAAGCAAATAATTAATATATCGCTCAGTGAAAAATTTTAATTATAAAAATTTATAAATATTTATAAAATTTTATAACGCACTTTTTCTTTGGCTATTCGCCACACTATAAATTTTCTCCCAGTCGGACCTCTTTTTCGCCAAGCAGCCAAACGCACTCAATATTATACTTTGTCCATTCTATTCAAAATGTCAGACGGCGGCGATCTCTTGCCCGATTTCTGACGCTTTTATAAAAACCACCAAATTTAATAAACAAAAAATAATTGACAAATATTCAAGCATTTTCCCGTCGATGCTTTAGAAAAAAAAAATAAATAAAAAAAATAAAATTAAACTTGGCGCCATGCTAATCAGTCACCTAAAAACCGTGGACAGAAGCACAAAACCCCTGATTGATTACCATTATATAGTTTAAGAAGATGATTCTTCGCATCGCTCAGTCAAAAACATGATGAATTTCAATTGTATTTTGATAACTATGAAATTTGTATCGTTTACTTTGTTGTAACGATTGTATCGCGATGCTTCCAAACAGGGAATCATCTGCATTTATCATGTTTCAAACTGTTTTTTTTTTATTGAGCTTGTTTTAGACGTTTCGATTTCTCGCAGGAGAAAACGTAGGCCAACCAGGGAAAAGTCTTAAGGTAAACATTGCTGATATGTCTGTAGTGGGCGGAAATGGAGATTTATATAAAATTTGCCAGAGGGCATCAAAGCTTGGATGTTTTTTACCTTTTCGAATTTACCAATAATTGCCCAACACCAAAAAAGAACATATTTTTCAACGGTGAAAATGTTTTTTTTTTTTTTTTTCTCCCAAAATGAATGGAGATCTCAACAAAAGGTAAAGAATGAAGGTTGGTAGATGTATCGGTGAAGTTAATTATATGTCCAAACATAATAGAAGGTCAGAACCGGGTTTGTAAGCTTATGATTGCAGTTATGCAAGTCAGTCATAGCTTATTAGCCACTTAGTATGAAGAGCTCAGCGGGATACCCCTTAACAAAATCTCATCATCACTAACCGTGTTCACTGCTTTCTTTAATTATTTTTACACCAACCTTTTATGATATTTCAAAACCATTAAGGTCGCTCAACCTGACGAATTATCAAACCGTTCATTTGCATCCAGAGTCGAAAATGCCAAAGTTTTGTGGCGATGGTTTCACCACAATTCGAGGTCTTTTAATTTATTTTTTGAAAAGGGAGGGAAAAAAAGAGGACTTTCCTGCGGTTTTAAAAACGGTAGACGAGTCGGTTGAATTGTTGGTTTAAAAAAAAAAAAAAAAAAAAAAAAAAAAGGCGTTCCTGCACCGGGCTTGGAATTGGATATGGTTTGTTTCGGTTTCGAATAATGCTTCTGTTTGCTTTTCAACTTGAGCTAGTGTTTTTCCGGAACGAGGGCTTTGGTGTATTAGGAAAAAAATTTTTTTCCAAAGTTGGAGAATGTGTTTTTAAATGCACTCAGAAAAATGAAATATTTCGAACAAGTTTTGTACGGAAACCCTAAAAGGTCAAGTGTCTATTTTTTTTTTTTTTTTTTGCTTGTTCCATTCCGGAACTGACACGTTTTGCTTCACTGCTTGTTCCGGAACATGCAATGTCGTTTCGGAACAAACAACTTTTAATAAGTACATTGCCTGTTCCGGGACAAACAATTTTTTATTGATTGTCTGTTCCTGAACGAACAATTTAATTATTAAACGGTGTCAGTTCCAAAACAAACATTGCTTGTTCCGAGGCAGGCAATTTTTCATTGATTCCCTGTACCGAAATTTGCAATTTTAAATTCATTGCCTCTTACCGAACTGACCATTTAAAATTCATTGGCTGTTCGGGAACGAACAATTTAATTATTAAACGCTGTCAGTTCCAGAACAGACATTGCTTGTTCCGGAACAGGCAATGAAATTAAAATTTTCCGTTCCGGAACAAGCAAAGGAGCCAAAACGTATCAGTTCCGGAACAGACAATGTTCGTTTCGGAACAAATAGACAATTTTTTATTGATTGTCTGTTCCGGAACTGACAATTTTAAATTTATTGACTGTTCCGGAACAAACAATTTAATTATTAAACGGTGTCAGTTCCCAAACAAACATTGCTTGTTCCGAGAAAAACAATTTTTTATTGATTGTCTGTACCGGAATTTAAAATTTATTGGCTGTTTGGGAACGAACGATTTAGTTATTAAACGCTGTCAGTTCCAGAACAATCATTGTTTGTTCCGGAACAGACAATGAATTTAAAATTTTCCGTTCCGGAACAAGCAAGAAACCAAAACGTGTCAGTTCCGGAACAAACGTTCAATAAGTAAATTGCATGTTGCGGGACAGACAATTTAGTTATTAAACGCGGCCAGTTCCAGAACAAGCAATGCTTGTTCCGTGTCAGACAATTTTTTATTGATTGTCTGTTCCGGAATTGACAATTTTAAATTCATTGTCTGTCCCGGAACAAAAAATTTAATTATTAAACGCTCTCAGTTTCAGATCAAACATTGTTTGTTCCGGATCAGACAATAAATTTAAAATCGTCTGTTCTGGAACAAGCAAGGAACCAAAACGTGTCAGTTCCGCAACAGGCAACGTTTGTTCAGGGACAAACAGCGTTTAATAATTAAATTGCCTGTTCCTGAACAAACAATTTTTTATCGATTGTCTGTTTTGGAACTAACAATTTTAAATTCATTGTCTGTTCCGAAACTGACATTTTATATTCATTGCTTGTTCCGGAACTGACAATAAATAAAAAATTGTCTGTTCCGCAACAAACATTGGTTGTTCCGAATCAGACAATGAATTTAAAATTGTCAGTTCTGAAACAAGCAAGGAACCAAAACGTGCCAGTTCCGGAAAAAACAATAGAAAGAACATAGATACTTGACCCTTCAGGGGTTCCGTAGTTTTGTCTTGCAGCAAAACCGGAATGTTTCATTACAACGGACAATGGACATGTTGCTTCTTGACAAGATATTTTTTTTTTTTTTGTTTTTGCATGATTTTTAAGAAAAATGTTTTGTCGCAAGGCATTTTTGCTTTCGCATCAGCCATTTTTTTTCCTGAGTGTGGGTTGGTCAAGTCCGAAGGTTATTTTCGATAAATGGTAGCCATTTTTTTGGTTCTACTGATTTCAAGTGGACCTATACATTTTTCGGACCTACTTTTTCATCACTGCTTTGGTACTTAATTTGAACAGGGTTTAGAATTTGAGTGTTAGAGAAGTCCAAGGAATAACATATTTATAAGTGGTGGAACCATATCCTCCACCACAGCGGTGTCACTAGGAATTAAATATTGGGGGGGGGGGGGGGGGGGGGGGAGGGCGAAAGGAAAAAAAATTAAAAAACGAGGAAAAAAATTTAAAAAAAAGAAAAAAAATTTATTGGTTTTTTTTCTCTTATGGGAATTTTCCCACCTTATTCGGGGCGGTTTCCCGCCGAGTAAAAAATTTGAAAAAAATTAGGGTTCATATGTGCCACAGAGAACCGATTCCGGGGTGCTCATATTCGAATTCGAAAAATAAGGGACACTTTAATATTTAGGTCGTACCCGGTTGCACACGATATAATTTTTCGCACTGTTTTTTTTTTTTTTTCATCAGAACAATATTTAGCTTACGGCTTTTGTTCAGACCAATAGAGAAAGAGTCGTAAGCTAAACACTACTCAGACGAAAATATAAATGCGAAAAATCGTATCGTCTACGTATCAGGCTTCAGAAACGCATCGCAGATCTCTGAATAATTAACAAGCTGAGTAATTATAAAAAAGAGCATATTCTTAAGAAGAAAATAAAAAATCAAAATAAAGAATCGATTATTAGCTTAAGACCGGTCGTTGATGGGATTTTCATTGTTAACTTGAGGATATCCGTTGATTCGATTGGAACAAACATAATAATGAATGAAAAGATAAACGGGGTTCAAGACGATTAACTTTGAAAGTTTTCTCTTTTTTTAAAAAAAAAATAGGAAAACAAATAAGAGTTAATTTCTTTTTAACATGCATAGTTCAGTTGTTGTTTAAAAAAAAAAAAAAAAAAAAGAAAATTAACAGCCGTAAGAAAAGGAAAAATGGTCGCTATTAACAAAGTTATATTTTATTGGGATTTTAATTTTTTTTCCTTCGTTTTGCTGTAAAAAAATCAATGCAGACGTTTAATTGCAGATATTTCGCTCTTTTGTAAAAGAAAAACAAATGGGCATGAGATTATAGCCCTGAGGAACTCCTGTTCATAATAAAATCAACGGCGACTAGTTAACATGTAATATAGACATAAAAATTATCATAAAATATTGCTACAAATTGTTTCACAGTTATGACTTGTAATTATCCAGGACAAAACCATACCAAGATTTGTGTCTTTATTGTGTCTCGGTTTTATGTCTCTCTTCCCTTTTTTTTTTTTTTTTAACGATCATGGTTAACAAGAATCCTTCGAACCAAAGAAAAAAAAAAAAAAGTTATCTTTGCATTATTGAATTTTTCTCGCGGGTTGGAAATGGGTGAAATAAAGGGTTTAGGATTTTCGGATTCTTACGTAATAAATCCCTCATATGAGTCAGGGAATAAAGAGATCATTTTCCCCCGATTTTCGTTTTTGATGTATTAAACGTTGGGGCACGTATTATCCAAATGAGTAGACAAACGTGAGTTTTTTATGGGGCCGATATCGATAATTCCACTTCTGAACACGTACTCGATCCGGTCGTTGACAAATGATGATCTTCGTCGTTTATTTGATGAATGATAGACATTTATTTTTTTCTTATGAATAATAGTTCGGCACTTCAACTCTTCATTCGGGTTTATTTTTTTACTTTTTTTCTGATTAGGCTAACCATCTTAAATTTTTTTTTTTTTTTTTTTTTTTTTTTTTTTTTTTTTTTTAACAAATAAAGTTTTGGGAAAATTCCCTTCGTGTGGGGTAACCATTTTATTTATTCTAAAGTTTTTTTTTTCCCAAGCGTAGGTTTGTGAATTGTTGATTTTAAAAAAAGGTTATGTCCGTTGTTTTTCAGAAAAGAAAAAAGTTGGTTTTGGGTTTGTTTCCGTTACTCTTAAGACACTTTTCTTGATTTACCAACACGTACTTAAAACACGTAAATTTCCTAATAGGAGGTAGATTCAGTGAATACCGGAAGGAATGGCTGCTGTATGATACTCAGTTCACGACGAAAAAGTCAGGGGTCCGAAGCCGGTGCCGGTGCCGGTACCGATGCCAGCCTTAACAGGCTAAAAACTCAGGTCGGTGCCTAAACTGCTGGCAGTGCTAGATAATTTATTTTAAACTTGGGGCCACCGCCAGTGCTGGCATCGGTCTTGTAATTATGACCCGATGGCAATGCTGAATATAATTGAGAAAGGCCACTAGTTTTAATCATATTTTTCAAATTAAAAAAAAAAAAAAAAAAAAAAAAAAAAAAGAAAAAAAAAAAAAATTGACAAAATTTATGGTAGTGCTGGCACCGATGCTGGAATCGACTTCGGCACCAGCACCAGCGGCAAATATTTTGCTATTCCGGTGCCGGCGCTGATGCCGGCGTCAGCTCCAACCATTTTTCACCGGCTTCGGACGCCTGAAAAATTTTAAACTTTCAGGAATCGAACGAACTTCTTTGGTGTACCTTGGTATTTGCAGTGCAAGTTTCAACCTGTCTGAAATGAACGTGAGGTTAAAAAATAATTTCAAAAAAAAAAAAAAAAAAAAAAAAAAAAATCTGTTGTGAAAAACTTTGATTTCGTTTTCCGGGTCCATATTTATTTTGAGCAAGTTAAAACTGGTACGAAAAATATAAGAATAAGTCAAAGAAGTTCATTAGATACCAAAGAGCCATTCATTTCTGTATTATTGCAACTTACTCTTAATTCCTTTTTAATGAAAAACCAAAAAGCTGTGACTAACGTCAAAAAAAGCGTAACTTTTAAGGAAAAAATTTCGTCATTTTTTGAAAGTTTTGAAAAACGTCTTCATAATTTTGCAATAAAAAAAAACCTAGCTTGTGAAAATTCAACTCAAGTATGTTTTATCAGTTTTTGTAATTCCTTGTACAAAAAAAGAAATTTTCTGTCACTTTTTGCTCTGTAAAAAAAAAAAAAAATGAGATCGGTGAACCGATCAAAGTGCTTTATCGACGAATAATGAAATGTATATTATAAAGGCTTCCATTTATTTGGTAAGTTTTTTTTTGCCAAATGGTAAGTATTTTGAAAAAAAAACGGTCAGTATTTTAAATCATTTTTGGTCAGTAAAAAAATCTGAATGGTCAGTAAAATAATCTGATTGGTCAATAAAATTGCTAAATGGTCAGTAAAATAAAAGCTTTTTGTAGGTAAATCAATGCAGTTTGGTAAGTAAAAAAAAAAAAAAAAAAAAAAAATTGTAAGTAAATGCGGCACTTTCCCGTCAGTATTGTACATTATTATGCATTCATATTACCAATTATTCACATTATTGTACATTATTTAAGATTATAAGAAAATCTGAGCCATCAAAAAGAATTTATACAATCGCGACGATTAAAAGAAAACCCGTTAATTAGTAAAACGCTCAAATACATAAAAATAAATAAAACCGGGCCCGTAGCCAAGGGGGGGCGTTGCCCCCCCTGGCCGACCCGGTGCCCCCTCTGGAGTAAATTGGCTAAACATGACAGGTATAGGGAATGAAGGCCTATTGCCCCCTTAACAAGCCCAACTGCCCCCCCTGGCTCTTCGTTCTGGCTACGGGCCCGAATAAAACCACATTGACGATCACACAATTACATGAACAATATAGATTTTCTCGAATTAAATAGTATATAGGTAATAAATTAATACTCCCTCTGTCCGGAAATAATGTGTGTGTTTCTAACTTTTAATTCCCATTTCGTAGGCTTTTGATTTTTGACGGAAGTGATGGTACCACATAACTCACCCACCCGAACACTTTTTCACACCACCCCCCCCCATCCCCCACCGGGGTCCCCCCCTTAGAAAAAAAAATTCATGAAAAAATGAAAAAAATCGACAATTTGAATTAATTTCGCCACGCTTCTGAAGCGAAGGCAAAAAATTTGAATGTGACCGGGAATGAGAGAGTACATGACCCTAAACAAGAATCCACCATGAAAAAATTTTTTGCATTACTCGAAACCCCCAAAAAAATTTTGGGGTCTCGACTACCCGGCCAAGGGGAGAAATTTTTTAAAACCTATTAAACGGCTACCAAAACTTGGTCATGGGGGTTTTCGGGGTCGCTAATTTCAAATCTGAGGTCGGTTTTCAAAAATTCAAGATGGCGGATCCAATATGGCGGACTTATGTTAGAAACCTTGACCTTTTCCCACGAAAATTCGTGTTCAGGGGGATATCGGGGTCGCTGATTTCAAATCTGGGATCGGTTTTCACAAATTCAAGATGGCGGATCCAATATGGCGGACTTATGTTAAAAAAATTGACTTTTTCCCAGGAAAGTTCCTGTTCGGGGGTATATGGTGGTCGCTGATTTCAAATCTGGGGTCAATTTTCAAAAATTCAAGATGGCGGATCCAATATGGCGGACTTATGTTAAAAACATTGACTTTTTGGCACGAAAATTCGTGTTCGGGGGTATATCAGGGTCGCTGATTTCAAATTTTAGGTTCAAATTAACTGCTTTCTTTACAAAATGTTCTTAAAAAATTTTGGTTCAGCGGCATAACGCGAAACCACATTGTTTCGTAGAAGATTCGGTTTTTGACGACGGAAAGAAAAAGAATGGTTGGAACTGGAAGAAAACAGTTAATTTGAACCTAAAATTTGAAATCAGCGACCCTGATATACCCCCGAACACGAATTTTCGTGCCAAAAAGTCAATGTTTTTAACATAAGTCCGCCATATTGGATCCGCCATCTTGAATTTTTGAAAATTGACCCCAGATTTGAAATCAGCGACCACCATATACCCCCGAACAGGAACTTTCCTGGGAAAAAGTCATTTTTTTAACATAAGTCCGCCATATTGGATCCGCCATCTTGAATTTGTGAAAACCGATCCCAGATTTGAAATCAGCAACCCCGATATCCCCCCGAACACGAATTTTCGTGGGAAAAGGTCAAGGTTTCTAACATAAGTCCGCCATATTGGATCCGCCATCTTGAATTTTTGAAAACCGACCTCAGATTTGAAATTAGCGACCCGAAAACCCCCGTGACCAAGTTTTGGTAGCCGTTTAATAGGTTTTAAAAAATTTCTCCCCTTGGCCGGGTAGTCGAGACCCCAAAATTTTTTTGGGGGTTTCGAGTAATGCAAAAAATTTTTTCATGGTGGATTCTTGTTTAGGGTCATGTACTCTCTCATTCCCGGTCACATTCAAATTTTTTGCCTTCGCTTCAGAAGCGTGGCGAAATTAATTCAAATTGTCGATTTTTTTCATTTTTTCATGAATTTTTTTTTCTAAGGGGGGGACCCCGGTGGGGGATGGGGGGGGGGGTGGTGTGAAAAAGTGTTCGGGTGGGTGAGTTATGTGGTACCATCACTTCCGTCAAAAATCAAAAGCCTACGAAATGGGAATTAAAAGTTAGAAACACACACATTATTTCCGGACAGAGGGAGTACATCATTAAGAGGGAAACCCGTGACGGAAATCTGAAGTTAAAGCGAATAAGTTAAACCTGAAAAGGTCTTGAAAAAACTTGCAGTCATATCTGCTTCATGAGCGATATACCTTTATCATATATAGATATATATATAGCTTCATGAGCGATCTAGCGGTACTTTCTTCAAACATAATTTTTTTTAAAAACTTGAAAAATGACTTTTCTTAAGTTCATTATAGGAATTTTTTTTAACTGTACACTTTCATATATTTTACTGACTGGTACGATTTTGTTACTACTCAAAACTATTTTTCAACTGACCATATAATTTATTTACTTGCCAAGTAGTTAAAATACTGACCCTATTTTACTGACATTGTTTACTTCCCATTTAATTAAAATACTTACCATCTAGTTAAAAATACTTACCATTTGGCAAAAAAATACTTACCGAATAAATAGTAGTCTATTATAAATAATATACATAACGGTTAGATTTTTGATCAGAGGTCCACTAAAGCCGCTGTACGGGCATACGGAATTCGAATTTTGGAAAAATTATTTCAGATTCGGAATCCTCAACCCCGAAAATATACGGTTAGTTTTTCGTTAGCACTCACGAGGAACCCGCCAATCAGCATCCAAATCACTTTGTTGACGTAATCGATGACGTCATATCGTGTTGTTTCAAAAGTTGGAGATATCGGTTTTTAGGCCTATACCCATACTTTTAGCCCTGCTCACCGTTTCTGAACCACTCAACAGAATTTAACCAAATTTCAATGGTAGCGTATCTTGATGAATATCTACTGCAGTACGAAAATCGTTTTTTTTTTTTTTGGCTTTGTATTACAGCGCCCCCTAGTGCTCGTATAACATAACTAACATCCAGGGAAGCGGCGAACTTTAAACACGGGAGTTACATCTCTATTTTTTTAATTGATTTATTTATATATTTTTTGCTCTTTGCTCTTGATTTGAGATTCAGAGGTCAAACTGTACCCTTTCTACCTCAAAAGGCAGTAGCGTGGTCAAATTCAAGATGAATAAATTTTTACTCTTAGATACAGGTTCCCATGTTAAAAGTTTTTACTGGAAGACAGATGCTTCTACTTACAGGAGATTGTTCCCTTCCGAAGCTGTTCAAGTTGTAAAAAAAATAAAAAAAAAAAAAAGAATGTTCATCTATCCGGTTGCTATCGCGCTTAAGAGATTTTTATTCGATTTTATTATTCATTCGAAAATTATGTGGTGTGTTTATATCAATCGAGTCTGTAGATATAGAAATCAACACTCCAAAACATACCGCTTGGTTTTATATCGAAGAACTTTTTTTTTTTTTTTTCCTCAAAAGTTTTATCTATCGCTTATCATTTCGCTAATGATAAATATAAAATTAAATAGCTGTAAAAAAAAAAAAAAAGTTTTCGTTCTCGCGAATAATTGATATATAAAATTCAGCTATAAAAAAGAAAAATGTTGCTTAAATATAAATTTAAAAAATTAAGGACATAATTCGATCGTAAAACCAACGAATAAATTTCTGCATTAGATGATTCTCATTTACGTTTTCCAAAGAGATAAAAACAATCAAGTAAAGGCGAGAATATGCCAATAGCCATTGGGACAATTAAAGGATCAGGTAATAAAATAAATCTTGAATTAAAACTTTATTATAATGTTTTGAAAACGTTGGAGCGTCACCTTCTTAGAATAAAATCGTAATCGGTTTTATAACAAGATATATAGCCATTGTCACCATTTTAATGTGAAAGTTAAGAAAAACTCAATTATACTCGGACGGTTGGTAATAGCTTCCATTTTTTATGTTTGTACACAATCTGAAATTGTTGGCATCTTGCTAATTTGGTTAAGCCTGAACCTTCTTTTTTTTTTTTTTGTCGTACCAAACTGGCCATTATTATTTTTTTTTTTTTTCTTGAAAATTAAAGTTAGCACCAGAATGATTTATTGAAAGATCGGGGAAATCGAAACCTGACAAGAATAACAAAATCAATTTAGTGTTATTGATTGCTTTATCGGTTGATTAATGATTAATCATGGCTACTCTCATCGCCATTTATTTTAAAAGGAGTGTCATTAAATCATGGGAAGGTAGTATCAGGTTAAACAACTTTGATTAGTGAGTGGAACAGATGTAAGACCCGAAAATTAAAACGAAGAAAATTGAATCAAGTTTTAACGCGTTGGGAAAAATGTGAGTATTGCAATATGAGCAGCAGGATTCCTTTATGAAATTTTTCTTTTATATCCGAGGTGGACTGCAGAAAGTGCAAAATGTTTTTACTTTTTTTTTTTTTTTTTTTTTTAAGTTGTCAAGGTGAGATTCTCATAAAAAGAATTGGTTATTTGGTTGTTGCGTATGTATAATAGTCCGATCTAATTAATTTTAAGCGAGGAATCGAAGGCGAAAAAGTGAGATTTTTAATATTTAAACAAAGCTCTCTGTAAGCGTAATAATTATGTGGGGATTTGAATTTTTTATTGCTTCTGTCACTTCCTTTTGATTAAGTTGTCTTTGATTCGATCAAATTTGCAACAAATTGCAGGGGTGAAAGCGACATGCGAAAAGCTTTTTTTCCGTTTGGTGTCGGGAAATGGAATGATAAATGTATGAGCTCAGAGGCGTTATAATAAAGTATAAATCTTTTTAGTCTATAGTATAGTCTATTACGTATATATTAGCAAATGACTTTTTAGTCTAAAGACAAGGTCCTGCATTTGGGAAAAGAAGCACAAGATCGAGAGCAGGGGCATGATTTTAGGGAGGCCCATGTTTATAAATTGGGCGTAATAGAGAATAAAAAAAGCCTTGCAAAAAATGTGCCTTTAAAAATTATACCCGTTTTGATAATTAAATACACCTAGATATTTATTTGGGTGTTCCTTATTTGGGTGTTCCTTATTTTGGCAATTTTCGAATTTCAAATCGCTTACCCCCAAAAATTGTTCTCCTTCATTGGTGTACTGATAAACCCGAATTTTTTTTAATTTTTTACTTAACGGGAAAGCTCGGCGACTTGAGCTTAAAGTTCTGTAAATTGCCTTAAGAGAAAAAAATCGAAAATTTTTTTTTTCTACCCGAAAAAATGTGAGTTTTTGTCGGTAATTATCCGTAGATCACGAATCTGAAGTCTATTTTCTTATATCTGGACCAGTTTTTGAGCTAAAGACCAAAATACGAGTAAAACTGAGGATTTGGTATGTTTTGTCACTTTCCCTCGTTTTATTGCCATATTTTGGCTTTTAGCTCAAAAACCAGACAAAAGTTGACTTGTGAGGTGACTCTCGTTTTAAAAATTTTTAAATTTCGATGAACGCACTCTCTAACCCTTTTGGGTAACGTAAAGGGCTTGGTTTTTTCTTATGGCAATTTTATGAATTGATGTGAATGTGGTGTCCCGTTGTACACTAGGGTGTTTCATTTTAAAAAAATTTTTGAAATGTTGGGGTGGGGGACCATGTTGAAAATCTGTTTCCTTCAGGCGTAAAAACACTAAATGTGCTTAATGTGCTTAATGCACTTAATATGCGCTTAATGACCCCCCTAAGGCAGTTAAGGTTTTTAAAAATTGAGCAATCATGGTCTTTTACACTCCCATTTTTTTTTATCCACTTTAAGGGCCTACAACATATTTTGAAAAAAAGTTTTCTTATGTTTTCGAGGTCGTAGAACGCAAGTTTTACTATCCCGAATTTTTCCGATTAACCCCTGTGACGTCATCGGCGTTTTTATCGAGCTTATACCTGATTTTTCCGACTAAAATTCGACTTAATCTCGATTTTGGAGCCCTGAAAATGTTTTTATTTTATTGGCATCACTCATACTTATGCAAAAATACCCGTAGAACACGAATTTCACCATCCCGATTTTTTGCTATCAACCCCTGAGTAGTGAGTAGGGGTATAAGTATAAATTCGGTTTTTTGGGGCAAAAATGGATTTTTTTTTTCCAAAAAATGGCAACAACTCCTCACCAGTTCGATTTAGAGTTCATGTTCAATGACATTTTTTAGTCAGGACACTCTAATTAATAAGGATTTTTTTGTTTCGAGCCAATATCCAAAATATTTTCACGATCGGAAAATTCTGCCAGTAATTTTTTTGAAGTTCCAAATTTTTTCAGCATGCCCCCCAACATTTCAAAATTTTTTTAAAAATGAAACACCCCCCCCCCTCCCCGAAAAAAAAGGAATTTAGAAATTCATTCTTAGAGATGAAAATTTCACAGCAAAGAAAAAAAAAATGTTGATAAAATTTTTTTTTTGTCAAATTATGTATAAAGAACTGGACTTTTTACCGGAGATATTTTTTTCATCCTCCATTATAATGATGCATAAATAAATATGCATAAAACTGAAAAAAAAATGGAATAAACATATCGTTTTTGCAAGTTTTCCTGCTTTATGATTTTAAAAATTATATGCAGAAATGATGCATATCCAGAATCCAGATTTTCCTTAAAAAAAAACTGTGCATAAATTTTGTAAAAATTATGCTTGACCAAATTTTTGTATAGGTACAATTTTTTAATAAATTTTTCATCACTCAGTACTAGAAAGTCCACTTTTCAGTACTGCTGAGTTTAGTAAAATGCGTTATCTTCGTGATAAAAAGTATATTTCATCACGGGAATCGAAGGTAAGTTTCAAAACTCGACCAATTACGGCCCTCGCCTTCGGCTCGAGCCTTAAACTTGGCCTCGTTTTGAAATTTCTTACCTTCGACTCCCGTAATGAAAAATACTATTTTACATTTATTTTGCAAAAATTTTATACACTTTTTACAACACTTTTTTGTATGGGAACAATCGCCATCCAACATAAGAATCTTCGTCTTACATTCTTACCCAAAATGGTCAGGATATTCAACTGAATTTGCACCTTTGAAATTTTTTTATTCTTTAAGATTCTGGATACATTACCGGGAAAAATTCTCTAATCATTTCTCTAATCATCTCTGTCATCATAGACATAATCGTTTTATAATTTTTATTTTATTTTTTTATTTTCAGGTAAGTTTCCTTGGATTTGTCAAGAGTAATCGATCAAAGTTTGTATAAACTTTAAATGTGGTCTATTGTCAATTTGAATCAGGATCGTTTAAAACCTGCTCAATTTTTTTCTGTAAGTATGGGAGTGAACCCGGAAAAAAATCGAAAACGAATTTTTTTTGAATATAAAGCAATTAGTTATAGTTTGAGATTGTACCGTTAATTGTACTAAAAAATTATTTAAAAGGCATAGCGCTTAACGTCAATCTCATATGCGCCGACCCCCGGTCGGGGGCGGTGCAAAGCGCCGCGCGGAATAGCTAGTTTGCATATAAAATTGCCATAAAAGAAAAACTCAAGTCCTTTACCTTATCCATTCTTTTATAGTGACCGAAAGAAGATTGCCTGAATTTTTTCAGATTTTTCGGAGGTTATTTAGCCATGTCCAGTAGGAGCCAAAAATTCACGAATTTCAAAAAATCAGAAATTTTATTTTCATGTAAAAATGGTGACTTTCTATTCAAGTTTTCATGCAGATCACGAAAGTACATTCACAAGTTTAATATCTTATACGGTTTTGAAGATAAGAGGCCGAAACAAGTCAAAAAATTAGCAGTATATGATGTAGCCACAATAGAGGAAAAATTTTTTTAAATTTTTAAAATTTCTAGCACCGTTATTATTTCACATAAATAAAGTTTGCTTTTCTTTTTGTAACCTACATAAAAACTCAATTAGGAATCAACCATTTTTTGCAAAGAAATAATTTTTTTATTTTCAGGTAAGTTTCCTTGGATTTGTCAAGAGTAATCGATCAAAGTTTGTATAAACTTTAAATGTGGTCTATTGTCAATTTGAATCAGGATCGTTTAAAACCTGCTCAATTTTTTTCTGTAAGTATGGGAGTGAACCCGGAAAAAAATCGAAAACGAAATTTTTTTGAATATAAAGCAATTAGTTATAGTTTGAGATTGTACCGTTAATTGTACTAAAAAATTATTTAAAAGGCATAGCGCTTAACGTCAATCTCATATGTGCCGACCCCCGGTCGGGGGCGGTGCAAAGCGCCGCGCGGAATAGCTAGTTTGCATATAAAATTGCCATAAAAGAAAAACTCAAGTCCTTTACCTTATCCATTCTTTTATAGTGACCGAAAGAAGATTGCCTGAATTTTTTCAGATTTTTCGGAGGTTATTTAGCCATGTCCAGTAGGAGCCAAAAATTCACGAATTTCAAAAAATCAGAAATTTTATTTTCATGTAAAAATGGTGACTTTCTATTCAAGTTTTCATGCAGATCACGAAAGTACATTCACAAGTTTAATATCTTATACGGTTTTGAAGATAAGAGGCCGAAACAAGTCAAAAAATTAGCAGTATATGATGTAGCCACAATAGAGGAAAAATTTTTTTAAATTTTTAAAATTTCTAGCACCGTTATTATTTCACATAAATAAAGTTTGCTTTTCTTTTTGTAACCTACATAAAAACTCAATTAGGAATCAACCATTTTTTGCAAAGAAATAATTTTTTTTATTTTTCGGTCTTTACCGGAATTTTGGAATTTTTAGGTTCCAGGGGGTTCAGGAAATCCAGGCATCGAACGAGTCACTTTTTTTCCCTAAAAGTCACTTTTTTGATAAACTGCTGGATTTTAAAAAATTTCCTGTATTAAAAAATTTCTATTCAACATTCGAAATTGCTCAAGGAAAGGTTTTTTTCACTAAAACGCCATCTTTAAAAATAATTTTATGTAAAGTTGTAAAGATTCCCTACCATTTAAAAAATAAATAAATAAATAAATTCCTAATCCATTTTTTTCTAAAAATTTTAGTTCCTAAAATTTTTTTCCTAACTATTTTCTTTTTTTAATTTTTAATTTTCCTAAAATTTTTCGATTCCTGAAATAAAATTTCTTAAAATCCCTACAAATAAAATTTCCTGAAACCCCTTTAGGGATTTAAAAAATTAGGACAAATATTCAATTTAGGAAATTTTATTTGAGGATTAAAATAAAATTTTATGAAAATTGAAAATTATGAAAAAAATGGTTAGGCTAAAAATTTTAGGAACCGAAATTTTTAGGAAAAATTGATAAAAATAATAATGTAAGGAATGTATTTACTTACGTCTAATACGTTAAAAAAATTTTATTTCAAGTCACTAAATTCCTTCCGTCAGGTCATGAAAGTCACTATTTAAACCATTTTTTGTCCCTAAAGTCACTAATTTTTCTGGGCGAAATGGGTTCAATGCCTGTACACGTTAAATCAGTGTCAAACCCTGGGTAATAACCCCCCCCCCCTTTTTTTAAGGGAAAAATCGGAAAAGTCGAATGATTAGGGGTTATAATCTCAAATATTGACGTAATCGAGTTTTCCTTATAACTAATTTTTAATTTTTGTGCTATACAAAAATGTTACAATTATTTGTTCTCATTATTCTTTTTTAAAAACTGTATTAAGTATATCCTTTATAGGTTTGACATTGTTTTTTTAAAACTAAAAAAAAAAAAAAAAAAAAAAAAAAAAAAAACAATACGCATCGTGGGTGTCATTAAAATGCAAACTCATTTTGCGGTTAAATAAAAATTCATTCATGATATTCTGCAATCTATTATTTTACCGACGGGTCAATAACTCCTAAATCTTTTTTCTATGAAACGAATTAATTTTTGGCATAAATCGATGTTATAATTTTTATTTTATAGGTACAAATCGCATCTGAAAAAAATATTTAAAGTTAAAGCCCACGCAACCTTATAAAATTTTTTTTTATCTCCTTCCGATTCGACTTCTAAAAATCAATTAACTTTCCTACATCCAAATATTTTTTTCTTTTTAATGCGTGAGATAATGAAGAAATCATTGTTTTTTGTGTCGAAAAGAAACAATGTACGGACATAATTTACTTTTATCAATGTGATGCTCAAAAAGAAGAAAACGAGGGATTAAATGTAGCGGCAATTGAAGGAGAGAAAAAAAAAATTGATACAATAAATTAGTCAGGATCGAAATTAAAGTGACTAAGGTACAAGGAGCAACCATCTAGTCTTTAACCATCGCATAAGTTGTTGCTGGTTCCATAAAATATTAAATCCCATTTTTATCTGCATTGATCATTTCCATATACGTTGATTCTTTTATGATGCTTCCCATTTTATCAGGTACCTTACTTATTTTTTTTTTCTTTTAATCGCGTGGTGCAAAAGAGACGTATAACGAATGTTTGCGGTTACCATTTTTAATATATATTAGGTCTATCAATTTTAAAATCGGCATTAATTAATTTTTTACTTACGAGTCGCTTCTTGCTTGGGAAAATATAAATGACAAATTTTTTCATTTCGGGAAAGGAAACGTGACTTTTAAGCAGGGATAACAAACCGGGCCAAATCGAAAGAGCCGAACCGAACCCGGGTTTTTTGTCTCAAAAAAACCGAACCTAACTAAATCGGTTTTTTTTTTTAAACCGCAGAATCCGGTTTTTTTTTTTTTTTACCAAAAACCGAACCGAAGCGTTTAGAAGAAAAACCGAACCAAACAGAATCCAGTTTATTTATTTATTTATTTATTTATTTATTTATTTATTTATTTATTTATTTATTAAAAACCGAAACACAAATCGAAAAAGCCGAGCCGAACCGAACCCGGGTTTTTGTCTCAGAAAAACCAAACCCGAAGTGGTTAGAACAAAAGCCGAACTAAACAGAATCCGGGTTTATTTAAAGCAAAAACCATACCGAACCCGAACTAATTGTTTTTTTTTTTTTTAACCGAACCGAAGCGTTTAGAAGAAAAACCAAACCAAACAGAATCCGGTTTTTTTTTTTTTTACTAAAAACGAACCAAACCCGGGTTTTTGTCACAGAAAAACCGAACCCGAAGCCTTTAGAAGAAAAACCAAACCGAAACAAATCCGTTTTTTCTTTCTTTCTTTTTCTTTTTTTTTTTTTTTTTTTTTTTTTTTTTTTTTTTTTTTTTTTTTAATTAAAGCCGAACCGAAGCGTTTACAAGAAATCCGAACCTAACAGAATCCGGTTTTTTTTTTTTTTTTTTTTGTTTTGCAAAAACCGAACTGAACCCGGGTTTTTTGTCTTAGAAAAACCTAACCTGAAGCGTTTGGAAGAAAAATCGAACAGAACAAAATCCTGTTTTTTTTTTTTACTTAAAGCCGAACCAAAGATTTTAAAAAAAATCCAAGCCAAACAGAATCCGGTTTTTTTTTTTAAACCAAAAACCGAACCAAATCCGGGTTTTTGTCACAGAAAAACCGAACCCGAAGCCTTTAGAAGAAAAACCAAACCAAACAGAATCGGTTTTTTTTTTTCTTTTTACCAAAAACCGAACCAAACCCGGGTTTTTGTCACAGAAAAACCGCACCCGAAACGTTTAGAGGAAAACAGAATCCGGTTTTTTTTTTTTTTTTTTTTTTTTACCAAAAACCGAACCGAACCAAATAGAAAGAGCTGAACGGAACCCGGGTTTTTGTCTCAGAAAAACCAAACCCGAAGCGTTTAGAAAACCTTGATCAGTCTTAAAACGATGTAAAAAATGTCCGTCCAGTTGTAATTTTTTTTTTTCGTAAAATTATGTATTTTTTTGTGATATCCGAATATTTATAATTAAAATATTGTTTGAAATTCTAAATGAAAATTGTTCATTCAACCTTGCGTCGATTGGCTTTAAGTATTTTAGTTCGAATTTTGTAGCTACGAAAACTTCGTTAAAATGCCCATAGTTTCAGCCATCGATTTCAAAAATAAAGTTTCTAATGCTTAGCGTATTGATACTTCATAAGCTAAGTACTAGGAAATTTATGGCATAATTTTTGTAACATGCCTGGCCTTTATCGCTAAGTGCTAAGATCATCCTTTTCAAAGCCGATTGCAATCGTTTGTTGAATAATCGACTTATCTTTTTGATGATCGGCTCTAATTCTTCGGAATATGTCATCGCAGCGGCATCATATTTATTTTTAATTAAAGAATGGAATCATTGTCAATTATTAAGTTTTACGATGGTATATAAAGCAAGCTAAAGACAATTAATTATTTAGAAGTGTTCAAATTTACTCAATCGATAAATTATTCAACATGCGCTTTTTCGCATTTCTTCTCTTTTTGGGAGGACTATTTAGTTTAAATTTGTTAGGTGAGTTTATTTATGTGTTACAAATATTTTATTATTTTTACAAAATAAAGAAAAATGAAATACGATTTTTATTTTATAGTCGATGGCAATCATGTCAGTCTGCCGAAGATTATCGGGGGTCATGATACCAACATAACTGAAGTTCCATACTACCTTTTGCATATGGTTAACGGTAAATATTTCAAAAATTGATTTATTTCATTAATGTCCTGCAAGGAATCTTAATACAAAATATTCCTTTTTTTCGTAGGCAGTGAATGGGCTGGAGCTGTCATAATCGGTCCTAGAGAAGTTATAACTGCAGCTCATTGCTTCTCCTTGTAAGTAAAAATCTGATTTGGGACCATTCAAGTATTACGTCAGCATAATTTAATTTTGACAACTTTCGACCCCCTCCCCTTCCTCTTTAAGTCAACATTATTAGCGTCTTGTCCTATAAAGGCTTAACATTGGCATCAGAAATCGGTATACACCATCCCCCACTCCTTGGAGTGCCGACGTAATATTTAAATGATCCCTTCGGGGATCAACTATTAAATTCCCATCAGAATCGTAATTTTTGGTAATTTAGGGCTGGTGGACCCGGTACCTTTCACCAATATCGAGCGGGATCTGATCAGCTTAATTCTGGAGGAAAAGTATACACAGTAGAATCCTATGTGATTCATCCGGGATTTAATATGACGGACAGTGGAGTATATAACGACATCGCTTTGGCAAGGGTCACGGAGCCTTTCGAATTTTCGGAAACTGTCCAGCCTATTAATTTAGCTAAAGAAGATCCTAAAGGAGGGGACGAGATTTTGCTCTCTGGGTTCGGATACTGGAAGGTGAGGAAAACCATTCTCGGACCTTGTTTTATTTTATTTTATTTGAACAAGCCTTTTCTCGTTTCAGTATAATATAAGTGGGGGTAATCTTACGGTAGAAAGGCCGCAAGTCCTTCAAAGTGTCGTTCTGCCTGTAGTTGATAGAACGACGTGTAGAGAATGGTATTCGGATTTTATTTACGAAGTGATGGATAATCAAATTTGTGCAGGGCTGTTTGAAGGAGGTCATAATGCTTGTAACGGCGACAGCGGTGGCCCAATGGTTTTCAACAATGAGCTTGTAGGTGTGGCGTCATGGGCCCTTTGTTTTGATTCTCCCCATCATCCTAGTGTATATACGTCGGTGGCCTACCACTCAGATTGGATAGAAGAAACGTTGAATTCATTCAATTAAATTGTTGGAAATTTATTTCAAATTTAATGCGCTTGGAAAATAAAATTTTTGGTTTATGCAAAACAATTGCAGTTGCTGAATTTAATGTTAATAGTATATTACTATGCTTGTAAAGAAAGTGTGTAGCAAAACGGATGAGTTTGGCAAAAAAGCCATGTATCGTAAGATATTTTTTTTTATTTACGAAGAAACGTACACAAAAACAATACTGCATTTTGTTAGAAATAAAAGTAGTGACGTCACAAGCTGCTCTGATTGCTTCTATGTTGGTTTTTTTCTATTTGTTGGTGTTAAATTAAAGTAAATATAAACTGAATATGAGAAAAGAATAAAGATGGCCGTCGTCTGTTCAAAAATCTTTCGAAAATGATCGACCGGAATTTCCGGTCGATCATTTTCGGATACTGGAAGGAGGTTTTTTCCTCACACTTCCGGTTAAACCGGAAGTGTGAGGAAAAAACATTCCACGATTATTAAACTTATTAAATATGATATGGGAAGACGTTGCTACGACTATAAAAGAACTGAATTATGAGATCCTTGAAGAATTATTTACTCTTTTTCTTCTTCTTATAGTTCTTTACCGTTAACTGTATAAATATTTATACAGTTAACGGTAATAATAAAGTAAAATAGGTCGAGACGGGCAAGTCGTTTGCATTTCTTGCATTGAAAGATATTTTTTATCACAAGGTACGGCGTAAAATAGTCTGTAAATAAACTGACTAGTACTGAAAAGTGGACTTTTCAGTACCGTGTGATGAAAAATATTTATACTGTATAAATATTTATACAGTTAACGGTAGTGACCCGTCGATTTTCTGACTAGCGCACTAGTTATGACCTGAGAAAAATTCCTAGCTGTGAACTAGGATAGAAGCACGACGCGTCACATCTCATGATTGAGAGTCGAGCGCGCTATGGACTAGGCTACGGGCCACCACACTATTTACTGTTAATCGTATGGAATTTGACTATTTGATGAGAGCAATTAAAACAAAGGCAGAAGAGCAGAAGATAGTTGTATAGTATTTTTCAATACAAGGAGTGCAAACGACAAAATTGCGAGTGTCTTAAATAGGTCGAGACGGGCAAGTCTTTTGCATTTCTTGCATTGAAAGATATTTTTTATCACAAGGTACGGCGTAAAATAGTCTGTAAATAAACTGACTAGTACTGAAAAGTGGACTTTTCAGTACCGTGTGATGAAAAACGATTTTGAGAATAATATTGCAATGCTTTGTGATAGGAAAACTATAGTATATTGTTAACCTTACTTTACGTTT